>RDPX01000094.1:3519-43997 GCA_003991215.1 Morbakka virulenta | reverse complement strand
AACAGCACATGACCTTGCAGTTGGGGCCTGTTTAGGTTTCCCAGTTTAGGTGACCCATTCTGCTTAAAACGGTCTCCGTAGCGAGGCTTCACCCAAGACCTTAGGACTAAGTAACAAAGTAAGAACTCGGTACTCAGCCCTTCAGAACAAGAGATCCACGCTCACGACACCTAGATATGATGCTCCCCCACTACTCCCGCCCGTTAAACAGAAATGCATGATGTGTCAGCCCTTTTGGGACATGCACAACCGGTTAAGGTCAGGCAACTGACTGGCAAGTCTGCGGTTTGAGCGGGAATGTTTGATCTAGCCCATTCATAATTACCAGGCAAAACTAGTTCGTGTATCCCACCAATCAATTAAGATCAGAGGTCATACGTCTTACGACGCTACGCCACTTGCTGACAGCAATAGTCAGTGCCTGGTGTAATTATCAGGGCAATTTGACTACACAGGGCAGGGGGGTCAATGTCCCTTTCCAGCAGTACTAGGTAGTACTAAGTTTAGCCGGCCAATTAAGGCATTATTATTATTATTATTATCATCATTATTATTATATTATTATTATCATCATTATTATTATTATCATTATTATTATTATATTATTATTATCATCATTATTATTATTATATTATTATTATCATTACTTTATTATTATAAAGATTTACTGTTAATATTACTGACAGCTGATATACCGACTTTGAAACTCAGGATGATGATTATTACCAATAATCAAAAGTTCCTCGTGCTTTTTCTATTCAGTACTCTAACAATTTCCTCAATATCCTGACTGCCCCTAATAATGTGGCTTTTTGTACAAAGTGGATCTTCACCTCTATTCCGATCTGTCTAAAAAATTTCTTGAAATTGTGTGTCACACTACCAACATCTCTTACGATAATAGGTTCCAATGATACTTTTCGAAGACTCATCTACCTTTGAATTTCCCTTTTGATGTCTTGATATTTTTTAATTTTTTCCGTCTCTTTTTTATTTATCCGCCTGTCTCCAGGGATCGCAATATAGATAATTATTGCATACATTTCAAGCTTATGGTCTTATTTTGACAATATCCGGCCTCCTTATTTCGATTATGTGATCACATAAAATGTTGAGGTCCCAAAGAAGCGTATGATTGGCATTTTCTTAGCCTGTTTCTTTTTGGGTTTGTACCATTTTCAGACCTTTTAAGCATGCACTTTTCACAGAGTTTCCAATAAATCATTTTTGCGGCATTGTCATGTCCAATCTTATAGTCCTTTTGAGCCAGTTTCTTGCACTCACTAATAATGTGGCCCACAGTTTCTCCTCTTTCTTTATATAATTTATGTGTAGGGGAATCACCACTCCTATAAATGTTGTACTTTATATATTTCGTTCTGATAACCTGCCCTTGAGCAGCGCATATCATTGCTTCCTTACTTATTTTCAGATCAGACTCACGCATACAACTGCAGGTATTTTCTTTATCTGTTGTTCATTGCTTATCTCTGACAAACTGGCCATTTATTTTTTCCCCAACGAGATTTCCGCTTTCTTTTCTCTGATAGGTTTTTTAGTCTTTCTTACTACTACTTATTTCAGACTCAACTATATTGATTTACTTGACACCTTGCAACAACAATCCCTCATTAAAATGCTTGACGTATCATCCCAGGTTGATTATTATTATTATTATTATTATTACCATTATTATCATTATTATCATTATTATTATCATCATCATCATTATTTTATCTTTCCTTGTGATGCTGTACAGTTTTCCCCACTACGCCAAGGTAATTCTATGACCCAAGGCAACAGCAGTGTTCATTTGGTAGAAAACAAACTTCTCAGGATGTGGTAGTCGGCGAGGTGTACAATCTTCTACAATGCTTCAACTATAGTTGGCTAAGTATTTGATTGATGGCCTTCTCAAGGACATTTTTTTAAATCCATGTGCTTTCACTACAGTTTGAAATGTTGATATCTTCATTTTTCACATTTTTGTAACTTAAATTTCCAAATTTTGTACTTAGACAGCGCCCTTATTTCTCTGGTCGATACATTTCTTTCGGATAACAAATTTATGTCAATCACAAAGCATTTCTTTTCTTTTTTGTTTATGAAAAAACATACTTTACTACGTTTGTGTACTTCAGTCCTTTGAATATGCCGGGATCAACCTATGATCCTGGGGCCAATTCATGGATAGAGTTCTTCTTAGTAAATGTGCAGTTCCAAGAAGCACCGTTTTCTGCACTTCTTCTATTCTAATATTACCAGATATTTGTTCAACATATCGGTTTATTTCCTTTCCAATAAGTGCAAGAGCTCCTATTACAACTAGAATGACAGTCGTTTCAGTGCTCCACATTTTGCTGATTTCTATTTCGAGATCTTTGTATCTTTCAATCTTCTCGATGATGATGATGATGATGATGATGATAATGATTATTATTATTATTATTATTATTATTATTATTATTATTATTATTATTATTAGGTAAAGGTGATACGATGATAGTAGTCGAATTAACGATCTGTTTCGAGACCAACATTATAAAAAGTCGCGATTATAAGAGATCGAAGTACGCCGCACTCAGAGAAGATGTCATCGGGGCTGTTCGATCTACTTGCGATAGAGAAAACGACGCTGGGCTTCTATTCCGAACCGAAAATTTTGCAAAAACTGTTACGTAATTACAGGATTAACGACATGAGATGTTTTAAAAAGATGGCAGCGACTGCTTTACGTGCATCGTATTACATTTACACACTCAGAAACAAACAATGGTCAAATCCAAACTTATTGAAATTCTTCTAATGCTTTTATTGCCACTAGTATGATGCCTTTCTTATTTGAAGCGAACGTCAACAAGTTTTTATATTTTTGATTGTACATTACTATACTGAATACAACACTGTTTAAAGAAAAATTATGATTAGTATTATTATAATTAGTTACTTGTCAAACCAACAAGAAGGTTAAAGATTTATGAAGTGAATTTGAGCCTTTGTGCAATTGGTGTAATAGGTACTGATAGCTTAGGTCGTGATTAAACTGGAAAACTCTGGTCTAACTAATGAGACCATGCCTGTTTTATGAAACAGAATAATACATGAATGCATTATAACAACCTAATACAAATTTTTTATGCGTGATAAACAATGAGAAAATCCAGAAGTAAGGGAAGAAAGAAGTGTGTAAATGTTTGGTTCAAAAATAAAGAATGTGAAATTATTATTATTATTATCATTATTATTATTAATATTATTATTATTATTATTATTATTAACATTACTACTACTACTACTACTACTACTACTACTACTACTACTACTATTATTTTTGTGACCCTTCGAGATACCTAAAATTCCATTCTCTGCAAGAGGTCATGTGTACAACTGGGGCACAAATAACATTTAACTTTCATACTATTAGAGATGAATTCCAGCTCAATTACTTTTCTTAACACACTAGCCAACACAAAATGTCTTGATAAAATAAAAATAAATGTTGTAGAATTTTTGGAAAAAGGGAATTAATTTCAAAGATTTAGTTTCATATCAATTAATTGTACTAAATTACATATTATGCTGAGTTAATTAATTAGAAAAATTATTACTTACTAATAACAATACTCAACAATAATTTTCACTATTAAAAACACAATACTAATAATTTTTGCTAATGAAAACATAATATTGATGATAATTCTATAATGAAGGCGTTTATTAGACCCACTGATTATACTTGAGGTGAAAATGGTAATGGTAATAGTGAGTATGTTATAGCAATATTTGTAAATATTGAAATACCTATCCTGTATAAAAATTATTTATAAAATAACAATGATGTTTTAGTTATTTAAAGAAATGTATTGATTTGTCAGATGGTTCTCTCTACACAATGCCCAAATCGCACCATACGACAAGAAGCCTCGAATTTTGTAGGTTAAACCCTGCACGGGAGTAGTAAATGGTATCAAACATATTTCACAGATTAAAAGTACGCCTTTTTTATATTGGAGTCAAATAAGGGCTCTTGCAAAATGCTTTTAAGTGTGTCCTGCTTACGTTGACTTGATCCAAAGAACTATTTCCTTTCTCATAAGAGAGGAGAGAAAACTGTCAATAACTAATTGGCATTAAAGCCTTTAATGTCACATGGAAAGACTTTGAACGCCAGACTACATTTCCTATTCCTCTTTAAGCCGTGTAAAAGAGTATTATTATTATTATTATTATTATTATTATTATTATTATTATTATCAAATAGTATACAGGATAATACAGTCAGTTGTACAATATATCAAAATATTTACACTGCTTTCAAGAGTAGTCCAGAAAAACAAAAAGATCAATAAGTAAGTTTTAAGATAAATAGTTGAAAAGTAAAAATTAGTGTTGAAATTATAAATTTACAAAACAAATATAAATAAATATAAGTTTAAGATATCAGATGAGCTGCATCGATCAGATAGCTGGCTAATAGGATCTTCTCAATTAAAGTTTATTTAGTAAAATTTAAATTTTGAAGGACTTCTTTCAATTCGAAGTTCTCTTGGCAAATTATTAAATGCCAGTGCTCCTTGAAAGTAGAAGGATGAGCGAGCAGCCTCAAGCTTTACTTTTGGAATTCGNGTAGTCCAGAAAAACAAAAAGATCAATAAGTAAGTTTTAAGATAAATAGTTGAAAAGTAAAAATTAGTGTTGAAATTATAAATTTACAAAACAAATATAAATAAATATAAGTTTAAGATATCAGATGAGCTGCATCGATCAGATAGCTGGCTAATAGGATCTTCTCAATTAAAGTTTATTTAGTAAAATTTAAATTTTGAAGGACTTCTTTCAATTCGAAGTTCTCTTGGCAAATTATTAAATGCCAGTGCTCCTTGAAAGTAGAAGGATGAGCGAGCAGCCTCAAGCTTTACTTTTGGAATTCGTCTCATTTTCCCATTGTTTCGTGTGTTTGTTTTTGATCCCAGAGTAAAATGACTTTCTAACTTTTCATGATCTTTCTTTAGATTTTTTAAACTACCATGTCAATAACTAATTGCTGTTTGGGCGTCCAAATTTTTGTCTTCATTTGTAATATTTTTTCGTTAAACAAAGCAACTTCTTTTGTAATTTCTTCCAGATTGTTTTCACAGTTGCCTTCTGCGTTTTCACAGATATCAGAGTTTTCCTTGATATTTTTAACCTTCTCAAAGTAATTGAAGTATTGGTACTTTCCTCTCTTTTTTCTGACCAATGTGATTAAAGACGAAGACGCTGTTTGTAGCTTCTTCATTGTGCATCCTTGAAAGTTCACTTTCAAGAGATTTGTTTAAATTGAAAAATTTTGGATGGGGTTTGGTTCGGATTTTTCTAGCTTTATTTCTCAGCTGTGCTGTCGTTTTTTATTTAAATGTTCCTGTATGAATTGTAAAAACGCCTTCCGTCATTGAGATTTTACCAGTATCCGAAATTTCTAGTAGGGATTGAAAGGGTTGGGTTTTCCCTTTCAAATTTTGCCTCAATGTTTTTGATACTGAAAAGTAACTAGCGTTATGTAAAATAGCATTGTGTATGCGCAAATATCTGTGATCATGTTTATTTCCCCTTAAACATATTGATATTAATATTAACTCGTGTCAGGTCTGGGTAAGGAGCAAGGAAAATGCCACAAACGTTATTCAGTCAAGACAGATTTAAATTTACATAACAGCGATCGAAACGACTAAAAGTGTTAGGTTTTGAAACAAAATAATCTGTATGCCCGTTTAACTAGATGTAGGGAATCCCATACATCTGTAAAGATTTATATATATATATATATATATATATATAAAGCAGTTTCAAACGTTTTTTTTTCTGACTTTTCTATTTATTAGAGGAAAGACTTCTGACCAAGGAACGGTCCAGAACAAAATTAAAGCCCCATCATCAGAATAGGTATAGAGTCATTGTTTCTATTCCTCTTACTAAGATAAACGCTTACTTTTTTTTGCAATGGTATTGCAAAAAGACTATTTTTCTTTAAATACTCTGCTTTCAGATGAAGTGTACGCACTCCTGTGATCAAAAGTAAAATTCCATCTGGATTGACTTACTATCAACAAACGTCCGTTTGCATCATGGAAGAATGTTTCAGTAGTGTATTGTATTGTTTTTTGAATGGAGTTGAAATTTGTCTTTTAACAAAAGCTTCCATTTCTGAAATTTAACACATATGAGATAAATTGCAGTTCCATATAAGGGAAACAAGTGTGTCATTGGTGTTCTCAGTCAATTTCTTTTTGGTCAACTTCTGCCGGTTTTAAGTGATATCTGCGCAAAAAATGAGGCAGAAATCATATGTCTTGGCAAGGAATAAAAATAAAAGATCTGTCTTCTTTGGGTCACTTGATAGGTCACTGGTCACCTCTGTCTCTGTCCCAAATTTCATGACAAGTCCTTGAGAAATTGGAGTTTAAAGAAATGGACAGACCCATACACACCTCGATGATTATTATTATTATTATTATAATTATCATTATTATTGTCATCATCATCATCATCATCATCATTATTATTATTATTATTATTATTATTATTATTATTATTATTATTAATCAGGATTATAAGTATGCGAATTTTTGGTTCCAGGTTTGAGAAACAAAAATGCCAGTTTAATTAATCAGTACAAAATAACAAGTTTTTTTACAAGAAAA
Organism: Morbakka virulenta; assembly: GCA_003991215.1. NCBI lineage: Eukaryota > Metazoa > Cnidaria > Cubozoa > Carybdeida > Carukiidae > Morbakka > Morbakka virulenta. The sequence goes on along the minus strand of RDPX01000094.1, from coordinate 37,317 downwards.
CTTCAGAAATACCACAAACAACATATATACACCCCAGTGCTGTTTTAGCCACAAACTTTCCTTCTAAATTTTTAGTGTAATCTGTTTTCTGCTTTCTAAATGGTGCAGTCGCTAATGTTTGTTGTGGCAATAAGACTTTTGGATAATTGTGGATGGATGCTATCGTCCCATATTGAGATTCAGGCAATATTATGATCTGCTTATAACTTTAACGAAGAAAAGGTTATTGCAGAGTTCGTACATTCTACTCTTAAGCAGCTGAAGCCGAGAAGTACGAGGTGCTCCAGTAAATAATGTTAAAATAGTAACCTTCACAAAATGATAATTAAACCTCCCCTGAAAGTTTAATCGCCTGAAGAAATAGTAAAGGGCGTTTATGATGGGATATTATTCCTCTGAAGATAATGTGGATAGTATCCTATGGATTTAGTAAGTCCTTAACAATTAATATTTAAGTAGGTTTTTTTCCTGTGGATGTACCCAAATCATGTCTGAATTACAAATGATCAGAATATTTGGCAAGCACATTTGAATATTAACTGATTCACTTTCCATTATTCTAGCAAGTCATGACTGATATGAGAATATTTGTCAGTGGCGTTTGTAATACAGATAATAGTACCATTGTCGCAGTTATTTGGGAAAGACGTTTATTGAGGTGTTTACGAAGAGAATAAGCTACATTAAACTCCCCTTTGCCTTCACAAAATTAAACCAAGATATTTCTCCAGTGCATCCAAAACAAGCCTTCCTTAAAGTTAGGGTTCTAAAAGTAGAAATGTCTGATTAGCCTTAAAGTTGAAATTAACTGTAAACTAATTAAATTATGTAGGTATTGGGTATTTTAAGATTGGGGACACACACACACACATATTACTGGTAGAGTGTCAATTACCAAATATTTCATACTGTTACAGGTAACAGGTATTCTTTAGCACTGACTAGGTGGGTAGTGAACTCTTCCCCAACATTCTTTTTATAACGGTGTATGGGACGAATAATAATAATAAATGTTTAATTAGTTTTTTTCATGTTTAACTCTATTATTATTTTCTTGTCCCAAGTGAACTGAATGAATGAAATACACGTCTTGTCAAAGAAATTACTAACTACAGTACCTACGCCTCAAACACTCAAATGAATTTTTGACCGAAAAAGCAGAAACGAGTTATCTTGTTATTAAAAAGTATTTTTCTAAAAAATTATTAGTGATGAATGTATTTTGCAAGATGTAATATGGGTATGCATGGCAGAGAAAACTTTTTCTTTCCTCTCCAAATGTTCCAGCTGTGAAGCCTCTTGTGCTTGAAGACAGAGGGCGTGACTGCTAATATCAATAAACACAAGGAGATATTGAACTTCTTGAATCTCTTTTAATTCATTAACGGGCTTTCGAAACTGCTGAAAATGTGAATTACTCGATAATAGTTTATGTCGTTATTTGTTTTGTGATGTACGTCAAAACTAACAGTGTGAACTTTGAGAGAGACGATTCTTAAAATTACGTCATTGGAACTAAAGATGTGAACAAGTTGGACGTTTTGAAGACAGAAACTAATGAGTTCATGAGTAACGATGACGTGAATTTTAATGGTTAATTCAATGGTATGATTCCTCTGACGTCATCAGGTGCTTCAGAATTTTCTTGAGGAAGTTTAGGATGAGAAATGTTGGTAATTTGAAAATTTTGCTTGGTTTATCATGTTGACAGTGCTTTGGTCACCCGAATAACTCGACAGAAATTTCTACATAAATTTGGGTTAAAATTTTAATCTTCAAAGTTGTTACAGTTTTGGCTACGAAGTGAAACGGTGAGCTTCGAATGCTTCAACTTTTGGATCAATTTGCAAGTAACTCACGTGCGGGTTTTTTTTGTCAACATTCCTAACAAAACTTTACAAGGGCATACCTACCTCAGGGCAAATTTGTTATAAGAATCGAAACGACTACCTTTTCTAAAAATATTAAGTGTCTGAAAGGTGCAATGTGACAACACAGGAAAGGAAGTGCAAGGGTTATATTGTCTAACGTGTTCTTTGTGACGTAAAACTAATTGTTATGCATGGAAATGCTGTGATGCAATGGTAAAAGCATGACCTAAAAAAAAAAAAAGACATGTTGGTTTTGGGAAAACCCCGCAGCTAAAATGCAAGCAATAGAAGGGGTAGTTTCTGCAGTGATGCAAAACAACGATGCACTCCCAATGACGTAAGTATTATACTAACAATATGCAAAAGGAAAGGCAAAGGAAATTTAATTAAATGAATGTGCCTGAGGACAATACAGAGTAAATTGCCTTTAAAACAGACAGGAAGCTAACAGGTATGTGACAGAACTCGTATCATTTTGTTAGCGTTGACAAAAATTAGTGATCATTTCATTCCCATTTTCTCGAATATTCTTTTCAGTGAAAATTCTATCATGTGTTCATTTCAATCATTGCACTTGTTTTACAAAGCAGGATTGGAAGAGATGTCAATACAAACCGAAATATGTTTTATTTCCTTTTCGCAGCTTTGGGATCACTTCTGGAACCGCATGGCCCCGATTAAAAAATTAGATGACTTTTTAAACGGTGATTTCCTATTGTAACGTTCAACTGGATTTCGATCCAAAATACACTGATGAATGTTGTGAGTAATCGAGTATTTTTTGATAAAATCAACTGTATCATTAATATAAAAATACAATAAATCAAACAATTGAAACTTTTTACTCCTTCCAGCAGTGTTAAAATATAACGGTACAATGTTTATCCTTGCACATCCAAAGTTTATCCTCCTTTGTCAGTATCGATTGCGATGCTGACCACACAGTGTCGGATTTACGTGTAACCCCTGACAAGCTACACCTCAGGGCTCCTACGTTTTTGACACCCCCAAAAATGGAAACCCCCAAGAACAGGCGTTTAAGATGTACTGTGGGAGAACACAAAACGATAGCTCTGGTATGACAACTACATCGTCTTAAGTGCTGCCACTCTGTACCATTTTCTTTTTGTCATCTAAACATAGGTGGGCAATACAGTTGTTATTTTTCAAAGATGATTCCAAAGTTCCAAGGTCATGGTCAGGGACTAGATGGGAAGCACATTCAATAACTACGGGTGCAATACTTTATAGTTATGATATAATAATTCCTGCATTACAACAGCTGCATATTAATACTACAGAGAACGGTGCAAGAAGAAATCAAGTCATTAATAATTTGAATAAAATGGAGGAGGAAATGAATTCATCGTAATGTTATACTTTTGGAATTATTTGCTGGATAAATTTCACAAGACTTGCCAATCACCCCAAGACCCCAAAGTTAGGCTAGATCATTGGTACCCAACGGGGGATTTAGCGCACCTGTTGGGTACCACTGATCTAACCTAACTTCCTTGAGCGCAGGGAACATTCATATATGGAATGGGGCGCTGTTAAAATTCGGATGATAATGAAATTTAAAATTCCCTAAAATTGACTAGAACGCTATAAAATCGTTATCAAATGCAAAGTCTGAAAATTTTGACGTTTTTTTTATTATGATTACTTTACACTAAATGATCCATTTACTGGAGAATAATCTCTTGGGACTCTTGATGCCAATGTTATGTTTTCTCAGGGTCACTATTATTGTTTACTAGGTTGTCTGTAGTTTACATACCGTAACACAGAAGAGAAAAGCAGTGGGGATTAACACCTGATATATGTGTCAAAAATGCCATCTGTTTTAGCTAGTATTCTACACCTGATTACACTATGAATAAAATTAGAATTCCTGTACTCCTTGTCCTTGGTAAGAAACTAATCCCCTTTGCAAGGTTTCACTTCTGTACTTAGCTTCAAATGGATGGGACACAAAATATAAATTTTGATTTAGTGGACACACGACGGAGTATTTATATTTTCTGGTTCCTTTTTTAAATGAAATGGCAAAGAAGAGGAAGTGCCGTCAGTATTCAGTCGATTATTTGAAGTTTGGATTCATTCAATCACCTTTAAACGAACATCAGCCAATGTATATTTTGAGGTAAAGTGTGTTTTCAAATGAGGCAATGAAGCCTTCAAGATTTAATAAAGATTTGAAAAATAAACAAGAAGATAAACCCAACGAGGAGGTGATTTTTTTTTGCGAAAATTGAAGGAACAATATGGAAAGCGAACAGTTGTTACATCTTTTTTCCAGAAGACAACCTATTTCTGATGATCGCAAAACGTCCCAAACAGCATACCATTGGAGAGACACTGATTTTACACGCAGTTAAGAAAGTAGTCGCCAGAACAGTAATTGAGCGTGATGCCAGTAGAACCCTGCTATCAATCCCAAACAGCAACAATTCTGTGTTTCTTAGAATTGACGAGCTGGCTTATGATTGTGGGGGATGGAAAGTACGTTCAGGAGACTTGCTTCCGCCCGCGCCTTTGGTTTATAATCGGAACTAAAATAGCTACAAAATTGAATTGATTCTCGACATCGATATTTTTAACATTGATCTTGGAATATATCGAACCTATTGGAAATTCTAACCAGTTATATTTTCCTCGATCTTTTGATTTTTTAGACCAGATTTTCTCTAATGATATAGAGTCAAAGCTGTGTTACAATCTAAAAAACTTGGAATTCGCCATTCAGTCTTGGTATTTGTATGCTGCGCGAGAGATAATTCTGTTGTAGAGGAACGTTTGTTCGCGCGATCTCTAACTGGCACCAAAGGCGTATCTATTATTTAAGTATCTCAATTCGAAAAGCATTCCTTTGAGTAATGCCATTGCATTTTCTACTGATGGTGCTCCAGGAATGATAGGTAGACTGCATGGTTTTATAGCCCATCTGAAAAACGAATCAAATTGAATGTTTGCAATTCACTGAGAAGTTCATCGTCAGCATCTTTTTGCTTAAAGACTGAGTCAGCGCCTGAAATCTTCACTACATACCATGATCAACGCTGCCAATACAATCAAGGCTCATCCTCATAATGATCTTCTGGTCTTCTGTTCCGCCAGCTCTGCCATATGAATGACAAAACTATCGAACAGCTTCTCTTCTATACTGAGGTTTGTTGGGTCCCCAAGGTAATTGTCGTTCTTATGTACTCTATGATACCGTCGTAGAACTTCTAGGAAAACCTGATAATTCGCTCTGCAAGGCCACTATGTAGCCAAAACATGATACCCCATATCTGTGTGACTTCTTCCAAAAATGAATCAAAAGTTGGAAGGCTAAGATATGAATCTGATAAAAGCAAACGGAATGACCCGATTTCAACTTAACAAAGCACTGTTTCAACAAAACATCGATCGGCGCGATCTGCACGAGTTTCCTTGTTTTCAGAAACTGAACAATCACCTCGATGAAACCTACTCCGCACAACTTGATGGGGTCAAAGTAGACACTTAAGTTAGTTTTAAGGATTTGCATGAACTTGGTGTCCCAGAATGGCTGATTGAATCATTCTACATGGACGTAACCACACTACACATATCGATGCAGGAGGAAATGATCGACATGCAAAACGTCATGGAAGCTGAGGCAAGTCTTCATCGTGCTATGAGGTTTTTTGGATCTACGAACGTATTTCGTATCCCAAACTATGGGAACAGAGCAAATTGTTTGTGATGGCCTACTTAATGTCATATTTGGTCGAAAAAGGCTTTAGTGCTCCACTTCAGTAAACAGAGAAATCGACTGGACATAACAACGAGAGAAGATCTCTGACTCTTTCCAAAATCGAACCAGATATTAATGCCTTAGTCATTTCCAACAGACACAAGGTGCACACTGATCTGTAATAAGAATACATATTAACACCATTGTCATTTTATATGCGTTTCGGTAACATCGCACATATTTCGTTATTTCAAACTGTGACAGTTTCAATACGGAGTATTATCGATTCAATTTTTTCTAAATCTCTCAACATCCACCACAAATTTATCACATGTAATACAATGGAATACTTGAAACGTAGGTTAGACTACATATGTATTTTCAATAAACTAGTTAATGGCTTTGACTGTTTAACAAATGGCTTAACTGACTTTTAATTTTCAATTAAATCATCTAAATCACCAGTTCTGTAACTATTTTTCTTAGTTCAATATCAATTGATTTCATAGAAATGTCTTTATACTAGTAAATGCATCTATACCTCTATTGGCTACATTGGAGTCCAATCTGGCAGAGTGGACATCAGTATCCAATGATGATGCAAGAAAGTTTTCATTCTTAACAATATTAGATGCTACAGCAGAAGAAATTTGCGAAGGAGTTAGAGCTCTATGCCAAACATATCCTAATAATCTAATAATTTTCACTATTAATATACTTCTTCTTAACTGTATTCTAATTAAACAATTACTTTGATAAAATACATATTTTATCGCGTCCAAAGGGTTTCTTATGTTTATAGGTCCTAAAAATCAGAAAACATTTATATTTTGTCCATGACATAGGACATCAGGACATACAAAGGGCCCCATTATCTCAAATAGCTTGGGGCCTCATCAAATCTAAACCCGTCCTGTAACCACATGCTCTTTGGCTCTTCAAAGAAGAAAATTCATTAAAGGATTTACAGTGGTAAGATAAAAATGTGTAAAACTGGCTAGGTCACTTTGATGTGAAAATGGTTACAGAACTGATGCATTGTAGAGACTAATCAAATTCAAAACTATCAACGGGTATGAACCCTGTTGTGGAGACGTAAGGGAGAAAAATAATGCACCTTCTGTAAGTTGAGTACTGGGACGAAATCATGTTCAATAAATTTAAATTTAAAACAAAACAAAACAAATTCATTGTAAATGTTTGTTAAGAAAATACTCCTTCACTAACTGTTTATGCTCCCAGTGATCACACAGAGATTAAATAAGTAAATTACTATTTTATGTTTTACACCGATGGTTCTCAGCATTTAAATTACATAGCTATGCTAGTACATTTCACTCCAACTTCATACAGCACTCTCAAACTTAATTACAAGTAATAAGTTAAATCCATTCCATGAAGTGCTTTATCGTCACCCTCCTTGCTCTTGGCAAGAAAATTGAACTCAAAGGAACAACAAAGAACCTCCTGCAAAATTTCATCAGCCCATAATACCCCGAATCAAGTAAAATTGTGAATTTCGTAGGCAGGATAGTAACTCTACAGTTAATATGTTTGGAAGAACAATCCACTGACTTTTTCCAAGTCACCAAAAGAGTTTTGTTTTGAGTACTACTCCCTCCCTCCCCCCCCCCCCACCACATTTGATGTAAGAAAAGTATTGCGTTAAATATTGCGTTAAAAGAATGATGTCTACGACAGAACTCCAATACCGGCCCGCTTTTGTGCTGACCTTTTCCCTGTGTTTTTCCTTCAAAAAGGTCTATTTCGTAAGTTCAAGACGTTTTAATAGAGTTTTACTTCTTTATAATAAAATGCTCCATATTCTCTCTCCCCAAAGCTGCAATTTTAAAAACTTTTACGCCCAGTGAAACGTACTGCAATTCTAGTACTTCATCTCAATTATGTTATTGATCGGATTTATTTTATCTAAAACGGATGTTTTAAATAGTGACATGTTAATCCTTGTTAGTTGGCATTATTTTTTCAGCCAGTATTGCTTACTTGAAGCAAATAAATAGCAAACTTTAATATCAGTAAGCTTTTGGGTTTTTTTTATAGCAAAGTTATTTCCCACCCTTTTCAATACTTGATTTCACATACTTCTTTCATCGCTAAAAGATGATATTTTTTCTCATTAAAGTTGTGGCTCTGGCAGGTGTTTTCTATCGTATCCAGTTTCAAAAATGTCATGTGGTTTGTTTGTTCACAAAATGTTGCACTTGTTTTAGGTTTTGCTGACCGACTTTTGTGGAGAACGAATGGAATCTCCTTTCCACTTTCCTAGTTCGCAGATAGAAAAACATTTTGGGCTGTGTGAATACAAGTATTTTCGTAATCGATCCTTCTGCTTCTGAAAAATTATATGTATATATAATTTGTATATTATATGTATATATATATACATACATACATACATATATGTGTGTGTATTATGTATTAACTTTGGCTCGGCTATTTGAGACAAATTTGCAGATATGGGGGAAAAACAAGACCATCACTCTCCTATTTAACTTCTATTCACACTGTTGTCCATTTCTACAAATGGATAAGCGCACGCTTATATTTAACTTATAACTGTTGAATGCGATGCCTGTTATGCTTGCACAAGAAACGAGAAATTATCTTTTTTCCCCTACTTCATAAACGAGACGAAATGACATCTAAATGTCGCCAATGAGATACAGTACACCCTGGTGAACTTTAAGAGCAAGGATTAGAATCATGGAACGTTCGACTTGTGTAGTAGAGAATGTTTTTGTTTGTAAACCAGCATGTGCCTGATGATCGTTGAATACGTGAAGCTTCCAGTTGCACGAAAATTGTAGTTATTTTTTCAAGTTTACTGCTATTTTGACTTTGTTTTTTATCTTAAAAGATTGGCCGCTCTGCAGTTTAGATGGGACTCTGTATGTATATATATATAATTCTTTGGTTTTGATGTCGTATTGCTATTCAGAATTCCAAGGAACGAAAGCAGTCCCTTGTCAAGTTAACATTCTACAGCTTGTCTAATCTTGACAATTGGGCTAAAAACGAGTGGTGAAAAAATTGACTTCACTGTTTAACAGATTGTATTTAACAACACGTTCGTTTACCACTTCCAATTAAAAATGGAAGTAGTACTGTGTCGACCCACAACGATTCACAAATCGTAAATCACAACTTATCATTCTTCAAGTTGTAGCCTTAAAGAAGACCAAAACAAGACTTAAAAAGAAATATTATTTTCATGTTTCAGACAACTGGGTCTGTTCAGTCGGCTATACATGCAACATTGGTCTTAAAGAAAGTTTATTCCCAACGAATAGCCCTGGGTGTATTTTATCAAAATCATGATTAGATAACCTCTGCATACCATTAAAAAAAGAACATGGTCAAAATAAACTCGGAAAATGTTTTCTAGCTACAGAAACTAGATTCCGTTTGTTAAATGATTTGAATGCGGCCTGTAAATTTTATGTGGAGCAAAACTAAGCTAAATGCTTCTCTTGGTCGAGGAATAAAGAGTTGCACGCTGTTAAGTGTGAATTCGCCAAAACTGGTAAATTTTTACCTTCTTTCTGGTCACCTGTACTCAGACGTTTAGGTCGTTACGACTGAGTTTTAAATGTTTTCGCAAATAAAATGGGGTGGGAGGGGGGGGGGAAGAAATCAATAAATATAAAGTTTTAATGATAAGTATATCCAGTGGTTCTTGTTATGGGTACAACTGAAGGTTATATAGGTACACTGCAAGATCATTCGTGTTTTTATCACTCACATTCAATTAGGTATAATGGGGGTAATAGCTGGTGGAGAGTCCTGCAAATGTTTAAGTAATGGATATCTCCATAGGACTTGTGTAAAGGCTTCAAATGGGTATGAATCTTTTCAGAGGTAGGCAGTCCCATGTGTATACCTGTCTTTAAATTTCCATCATGAACAATCTCAGACACCAGGCTAAAAGGATACACTTGCAGTCTACTTGTCGCCTATACTAATTAATGTTTTTTTGTTGGAGTGATAATATTTCAATGCTAAAAATTCTATGTTGAAAAAGTAAGGCCAAGTACCCTGGAAATCAGTCACTCTGAAATCACTTTTTTCGAGGAATATGAGTTCAAAATAAGTAATAAACAAAAAATAGTACATTCCAAGTTCTATTCCTTTATTCAAAATTATGAATAAAGCACAAGAAAGCGGACGTTCAAGTTGAAGCTGCCCTGACCAGGTTTAGAACTGGGGTAACAATAAAAATAATTAAATTACTTTTTGAAATGTGTCAAGAAAATGGTATTACGAGTTACAAATAATCATTACATTTTCTCTCTCATTTTTTCAAACCCTTCCAGTCAAGTACAACTGGATGGGAAGGGTCTTCAATATTCTGTATTGGTTGAGGTTAAGTTCATTAGAAAAAAATTCACTGGTAATTTTTCTACATTGTACACTGGGCAAATGGATAAGAGTCCGAATACAATGCGATGAGAATGCCTTTTTAATCAGGGGTGTGGCCATAATGACACTTAAATAAACATCATTTTTAAGGGAACAAAAAACATGGTTGGAAGGAGGGCAAATATTAAAATTTCTTAAATATGGTTTCTATTTAAACACGACAGCATTCAAGATGCTTTATGTTATCACCAACTAATTCCCTAGTGATCCATTCTTTTAAGAAAACTTTAGTCGCCCAGAACTAATACGATATAAAGTCTTGTTATGCTTATTATTATGCTCAGCGGGACAGGATAATAGACGGTTTGTAATACATATCCAGTGGTGGTCAACTTGATCCGGTCAAAAGCTGAAGCGCAAGCTCTTCATCATCAAGTAAAGTCGATTCTTTGTTTGCGTCCATGGATGAAACCTCCATTGTTTGTTTAACTACTTTCTGTCGCTTTCTTGGTGTGGGTCCTATTTTTTTACTGCAAACAAAAAAATATATATTAATAATAAATGGGTAGGGCAATTAGTTTTCAAATAAATATTTCAAAAGCAACACATGCCTTCAAGCATTACTCATTTAGCAATGTTAGCCTAAAAGTACGTGGAGTACCAATTGTCTTACAGAGCCTTCACTACAAAGTGCTATACAGAAGAGTTTGTGCACCCATTCTTACCTGCTTAACCACCGACTTACATAAATACACACAGACACACAATATACTTATTGCACACTCGGGCGTATGGGGAAGAACCCAATCTCAATTATGTTACAAAAATGGTGCTTCATTTTTTCTGCTTTTAATTAGCCCAGTACATCTGACATTTGTTGACCGATGAAAGAACATGTATTGGACTAAGTCCACTTAACCACACTAATACTACCTAAAAGCAAGAATGATTTCACCATCAGTTTACGTAACGTAAACACCAAGTTGGCACAAACTGCCAATTGTCGTAAAGTAAAGTGACGGCAAGGAACAGTATAAATAAACCAGCTAGCGTATTTCAAAAGTTCACAATAACAATAAGTTACGATGCTTTCATCGGGGCATGGCTAGGAACGCGTACAAGTTGTTTCCTCAAGAATTTATCAACAGCAGCTTCGCTAAGTTAAAGCTAATAATAAATTCAGTTGGTTTTTCAACCCTGGGATGGGAAATAATTTGGTAATCTGAGAACTTCTCTAAAGTGGAGAGTGTAAAGATATATCGTAAGTGCTATGTTCTTGAAAATTATTAAATGATGGTATCTTAATGTGTAACAAAATCTGATTAAAATTCTGCCATGTGAGCCGTTTAAAGTAGCATACACAGAGTGGTGAATTTGAAATTTTAAGGAAACCATAAAAAACTGCATCTAATATGTTATAGTAAGAGTAAACTGATTAACATAAGTTTACTTTTAAGCATGCGCGGTAACATTTTTGTCCTTGTAGCTCCTTTGTTCTGTTAAAAATTAAAACTGATTGACCGGTACTTAATCGTACGGTAGTTGTAAAATTACAAATTTCTCAGATTAGTATTGCTAAGTACCTGAGGATTGGAAAGGTGCAGAATACATATATAGGCTTAGACTTAAGCTAGAGAAATATATACAGTTTCCTATGGTGACCGAACTAATTCAGCCCAACCTGTGGAGTTTCTGGTTTCACTTTGCCTTTGTGGATTTCGTTTCATTTAATAATCTTATGTAAATACCTTCACTGTAAACTCGACATGATTACATACAACACCCGTTTTATCAGAGCTCTGACATAAATTGACTTTTTTTACTTTTCCGCTTCCCTTACGGGGGAAAGGAATGAGTAGGGGAGCTTCAAATACTCAATAATGTACGGTAAGTACACAAAATGTACACGTTCTGGTAAAAGCACGCTTTATGACTTACTAACATCAAAGTAAATGTGACGGAACAACAAAAATCAAAACCGGAAATCACTTAGCAAGAAATATTGTTTCGAAAATTTGAATTTCTTAAGGGCGGTCAGTCGAGAAAAACAGGTGTTTTGAAAAAAAAGAACCGTATCAACGATGTCTAAGAAAGACCGAACTCAAAAATACAACTATGCCACAGATTTTCAAATTCAAAAACAGAGTGGCTTCATTACGGTGTAAATCTTAATACCATAAGAATATTGTGATGGAAAAGGGCTCCTAGCGATAATAACGTGTTAATAAAAAAGGCACTACTAAACTGGTTGAAAGTTATTATTTCCTTTCTTTTTAAAGCATCCAAAAAAACTAAAACGCCAGACAATTAGCTCTACTTAAAAGTTTCTTCCGGTCCGTTACAAATGTGCAGAAAGAATCCATTTATAAATACAAGTAAGAAAGTAGAACTCCTAAAGGTGTAGATAAAAGTCGCTTTGCATTCTAGAAATAGCGATCAAACCCTAGCTTTCAAAGAAATTGTAAGTCTCTTTCTGGTACATCTGTATACAAAAGATTGTTTACCTCTCTCCAATACCAGGTATTAAAAAGTGTTGTCATCATAGTTCTTTTGAAAAAAACTCAGTCTAATTATACAATAAAGAGAACGACCATAATTTAATTGCCGCAAACTGGTACAAATTAATACAATAGAGGGTAGTAAAAATATACCTTGGCTCGTTTCCATCGATCTCGTTATCTGCTTCACTCTCACTTTCCGAAGCAGACACCAACGAACCATTATTTTCATTTTCAGCCACAACGGGTTCGAGTGTAGCTAGCTCAGCAACTGACACACCCTAGAGAAATAAAAATGCACATGTGAGTGTCATAAAAAATGATAACTAAAAACTCAGCAACTGGTTTTCAACAATGCATTTTCGAAACAGTTTCCCGCAATACATCACTCTTTTTATCACGCTGTCAAAAAGTTAAAAAAAAATATATTTAAACCCGTCTTCAACATTCTTCCGCAACCAATTTGCTCAAACAATTTTTCCCAGAGATTATCTTCTTCTAAGATAAACTGGCGCAAAATGAACAGTGCAGTTCCATGATATCCGATGGGGTTCCAAGTTGATCCCAAACACATAAAAAAGGTCGTTAAAGCAAACACTTGGATAAATAAAATTCTTATTTTTTTTATCACATGTAGCTTGTTGTGCTTTTCAAATAAAAACGGTATCCTGTCTAAATCGAAAAATTATAAAGCACCCTGCTGTATTCTCAAAAAAGGTGTACGATGAAATGAAAAGTTGTTGGTTTAAAAGTTGCTTCAAAAATTATAAAGCATCCTGCTGTTTTCTCAAAAAAAGTTATACGACGAAATGAAAAGTTGTTGGTTTAAAAGTTGCTTCAAAAATTATAAAGCATCCTGCTGTTTTCTCAAAAAAAGTTATACGACGAAATGAAAAGTTGTTGGATTAAAAGTTGCTTTAAAATTATAAAGCATCCTGCTGTCTTCTCAAAAAAAGTTATACGACAAAATAAAAAGTTGTTGGTTTAAAAATTGCTTAAACCTGATATTAATGATACGGTAGAAATGAGCCTAAGAATAACAGAGGCTAAAAACTATAAAAATTAAATATTTAAAAATGTTACTTTTAGATACTATCGTACTTTTGACATTGCACGTCTTTCTTGTTTTCTTTTCTGTCTTTCTTTTTTGTGTTTGTCTTTTACTCTTTCCCTTTCTCGTTTTCTGTCTAATTTATCCTCTGCCTTCATCAATTTTCTGTGTTCTTCAATGTTTATACCACCAACTTCTAAACCTTTGCTTGTTAATATATTGATTGGTGTTACGTCATCTCCTGGTTTTTCTTTTTCCAAAATTACCCCATGTGTCTCCAAAACCTATTAACACCAAACAATCGTACCATGAAGCCCGCAGTAACATCAAACAGATAGACTAAAACTGAAGGAGTAATTGTTCAAATAATTAGCTGGCAGTATGTAACAACAAATCCCACTTCACTTGGCAATTCAAACAAGTCATAATTCATAAGACAGGATAAGGATGTCAGTCATCCATCATACTAGATTAATATGGTGAGCACAAAGAGATAAGTTTAGTGAGCTGAATCGACTCAGTGAGTTCAGGTTAGGGTGCAGTTCTCTGGCAATGAGATCATTGCAATAGTCAAAATAAACTCTATGTTAAGACTCTTTACAAGAAAAACTATTAGAATAAAATTAACATCGACAAATTCCTTTACAAATGAAAATTTTGTACGCAGAAAAAAAAGTGTGCGTGGGGGTCTAGAGTTCATATTTCCGAGGAAACAAGCAATGCCTGTCTAACAAAGATTATTGGTTAGCCAAAAACTGGTATTCAAACTGGACTAATACTGAGTACATGCAGATAAATGGCTTGATGAAATTAATCAACGACTACTTTATCTGTTTCCTAAGTTAATAGGTAAGTCAGTAAAAACTAAAGAATTTTTGGCAATTGTAATAAGAGATGACGTATGAATACCACATCTTAACCCTAGGTTTTAAATGAATATGTAATAAAGTCCAATTTTTTTCGGGCTGCAGCTTGTATTGTCAATGCCTTCAGTTGCAACATGAAAACATACCTCACCACTGTCATCAAAAACTACTTTTGTATTCATTTGAATTCCTTTCCTAACAATCTTTTTAGCCAAAGCTGTCTTGGTTAATGTTCTCCTGCTTCTTTTAGGTATTTCTTCTTGAGTACTGAGTTCTGGAACAATCTCCTGCAAGAAAAAACAATACAGATATTCAAGCTAAAAAGTACTTCGATACATAGCTAACGATATTTTTCCTAAAATTACGCTGTTAAAAATAATCAAGGTATTGCAGGAGTACAATGGTCAATGAACAAGTGAGGAGGACGTGTACTCAAATTTTCTTAATTCAGGATCTTCTTCAATACATATTAAAAATGATCAAGGTATTACAGGAGTACAATGGTCAATGAACAAGTGAGAAGGATGTGTACTCAGATTTTCTTAATTCAGGATCTTCTTCAATACCTATTAAAAATAATCAAGGTATTACAAGAGTACAATGGTCAATGAACAAGTAAGGATGTGTACTCAGATTTTCTTAATTCAGGATCTTCTTCAATACATATTTAAAATGATCAAGGTATTACAGGAGTACAATGGTCAATGAACAAGTGAGAAGGATGTGTACTCAGATTTTCTTAATTCAGGATCTTCTTCAATACCTATTAAAAATAATCAAGGTATTACAAGAGTACAATGGTCAATGAACAAGTAAGGATGTGTACTCAGATTTTCTTAATTCAGGATCTTCTTCAATACATATTAAAAATGATCAAGGTATTACAGGAGTACAATGGTCAATGAACAAGTGAGAAGGATGTGTACTCAGATTTTCTTAATTCAGGATCTTCTTCAATACATATTAAAAATAATCAAGGTATTACAGGAGTACAATGGTCAATGAACAAGTAAGAAGGATGTGTACTCAGATTTTCTTAATTCAGGATCTTCTTCAATACATATTAAAAATAATCAAGGTATTACAGGAGTACAATGGTCAATGAACAAGTGAGAAGGATGTGTACTCAAATTTTCTTAATTCAGGATCTTCTTCAATACATATTAAAAATGATCAAGGTATTACAGGAGTACCATGGTCAATGAACAGGTGAGAAGGATGTGTACTCAGATTTTCTTAATTCAGGATCTTCTTCAATACATATTAAAAATAATCAAGGTATTACAGGAGTACAATGGTCAATGAACAAGTAAGGATGTGTACTCAGATTTTCTTAATTCAGGATCTTCTTCAATACATATTAAAAATGATCAAGGTATTACAGGAGTACAATGGTCAATGAACAAGTGAGAAGGATGTGTACTCAGATTTTCTTAATTCAGGATCTTCTTCAATACCTATTAAAAATAATCAAGGTATTACAAGAGTACAATGGTCAATGAACAAGTAAGGATGTGTACTCAGATTTTCTTAATTCAGGATCTTCTTCAATACATATTAAAAATGATCAAGGTATTACAGGAGTACAATGGTCAATGAACAAGTGAGAAGGATGTGTACTCAGATTTTCTTAATTCAGGATCTTCTTCAATACCTATTAAAAATAATCAAGGTATTACAAGAGTACAATGGTCAATGAACAAGTAAGGATGTGTACTCAGATTTTCTTAATTCAGGATCTTCTTCAATACATATTAAAAATGATCAAGGTATTACAGGAGTACAATGGTCAATGAACAAGTGAGAAGGATGTGTACTCAGATTTTCTTAATTCAGGATCTTCTTCAATACCTATTAAAAATAATCAAGGTATTACAAGAGTACAATGGTCAATGAACAAGTAAGGATGTGTACTCAGATTTTCTTAATTCAGGATCTTCTTCAATACATATTAAAAATGATCAAGGTATTACAGGAGTACAATGGTCAATGAACAAGTGAGAAGGATGTGTACTCAGATTTTCTTAATTCAGGATCTTCTTCAATACCTATTAAAAATAATCAAGGTATTACAAGAGTACAATGGTCAATGAACAAGTAAGGATGTGTACTCAGATTTTCTTAATTCAGGATCTTCTTCAATACATATTAAAAATGATCAAGGTATTACAGGAGTACAATGGTCAATGAACAAGTGAGAAGGATGTGTACTCAGATTTTCTTAATTCAGGATCTTCTTCAATACCTATTAAAAATAATCAAGGTATTACAAGAGTACAATGGTCAATGAACAAGTAAGGATGTGTACTCAGATTTTCTTAATTCAGGATCTTCTTCAATACATATTAAAAATGATCAAGGTATTACAGGAGTACAATGGTCAATGAACAAGTGAGAAGGATGTGTACTCAGATTTTCTTAATTCAGGATCTTCTTCAATACCTATTAAAAATAATCAAGGTATTACAAGAGTACAATGGTCAATGAACAAGTAAGGATGTGTACTCAGATTTTCTTAATTCAGGATCTTCTTCAATACATATTAAAAATGATCAAGGTATTACAGGAGTACAATGGTCAATGAACAAGTGAGAAGGATGTGTACTCAGATTTTCTTAATTCAGGATCTTCTTCAATACCTATTAAAAATAATCAAGGTATTACAAGAGTACAATGGTCAATGAACAAGTAAGGATGTGTACTCAGATTTTCTTAATTCAGGATCTTCTTCAATACATATTAAAAATGATCAAGGTATTACAGGAGTACAATGGTCAATGAACAAGTGAGAAGGATGTGTACTCAGATTTTCTTAATTCAGGATCTTCTTCAATACCTATTAAAAATAATCAAGGTATTACAAGAGTACAATGGTCAATGAACAAGGAAGGATGTGTACTCAGATTTTCTTAATTCAGGATCTTCTTCAATACATATTAAAAATGATCAAGGTATTACAGGAGTACAATGGTCAATGAACAAGTAAGAAGGATGTGTACTCAGATTTTCTTAATTCAGGATCTTCTTCAATACATATTAAAAAGAATCAAGGTATTACAGGAGTACAATGTTCAATGAACAAGTTAGAAGGATGTGTACTCAAATTTTCTTAATTCAGGATCTTCTTCAATACATATTAAAAATGATCAAGGTATTACAGGAGTACAATGGTCAATGAACAAGTAAGAAGGATGTGCACTCAGATTTTCTTAATTCAGGATCTTCTTCAATACATATTAAAAATGATCAAGGTATTACAGGAGTACAATGGTCAATGAACAAGTAAGAAGGATGTGTACTCAGATTTTCTTAATTCAGGATCTTCTTCAATACCTATTAAAAAGAATCAAGGTATTACAGGAGTACAATAATCAATGAACAAGTAAGGATGTGTACTCAGATTTTCTTAATTCAGGATCTTCTTCAATAAATATTTAAAATGATCAAGGTATTACAGGAGTACGGAGGTCAATGAACAAGTGAGAAGGATGTGTACTCAAATTTTCTTAATTCAGGATCTTTCTCAATACATATTAAAAAGAATCAAGGTATTACAGGAGTACAATGGCCAATGAACAAGTGAGAAGGATGTGTACTCAGATTTTCTTAATTCAGGATCTTTTTCAATACATACTAAAGGGAAGCATTTGTAATCATAAGGAAAGCAAGAGACACGTTTGCAACAAGCTTGGTGGAAATTACATATGCAATATTATATGAAAGAAAAGTTGCATTTTGGTCGGTGCATCATACATTTTCCACGTGTTTATCTTCATATTTTCTCACTGTAAAAATAGCATAAATTATATGTAAAAACTATTTTCACAATAAAAAACTTTATTACCTCGTCACCAATGATGAGATGAGTCAAGTTACTTTCTTTTGTTACAAGGATATCATCAGTGTCTCTTTCACTCTCATCCACTATTTTATCAGACACTTTTAACTGGATTTTCGTTTCAACTTTACTTTTGTTCTTCAATTTATTTATTTTTGTTTGCTTTTCATCTTTTTCATTGCTAATGGGGTCATTTTCTGGACTCATTCCCATGTCCTTCATAATACTATTTACCAGCAGATCTCTTTCTTTCTCCTTTACGTCAGTTATGCGCTTTTCAAGTTTCTAAAAAAAATATCAGCATCAGCGGTTCAATTTTACATATTATCCCAAAATATGAGCAAAATAAAGGACTTGAAATTACAAAGAAAAATAAGTGACCAATGAAAGTTGCTCCTAGTTTAGTACAAGGTACATTTTTCATGTGTTTACGACCTTTTTGGTAATGGATGAAAGAAGTTAAGGACTTAGCAGGTATTGCATGCGGAAAGACAAATACCTGAAATGGGTGTCAAACCTCGACAACATAACAAAAATGAAATATACAAAAGGGCATTAGTTACCAGGCTATCTAAATACTCTTCATATACCAACAAAGCACCTTTTGTATGCGTCTAAACTAGGATACAAGTAAAGGAGGGAGGGGGGGGGGGGAATAGATAGACGGAAACAAATTTATCAAAATAAAAACAAAATAGAGAAAAATGCACCAGATCCTACACCAAATGAAAATCATGCAGTACAGAATTTCTTTTCACGGAATTTTGATAGCAAGCCCTTTGTCGTGAAACCTAACAGAAAGCAGGGGATGTACCGATGATTATACTACAGAATGTTGTTATGATTCCTTTGCAGAGCCAAAAATGTCTTTAACTGTCCAAATTCATTATAGAAAAATAGGTTAATACTCTTCAAAACAAACAAACTATAATACTTTTACCAGCATACCGCTAACAGCTAATGGGTTCTGTAAGTAAGCAATCGTCTACGAACCTATTGCTTTTTGCAGTTTGAGTATAATACAAATATATACTTATTGGATAAGTCATGTGATGTGATAATAAATTTACCTTGGTATAGCAAATATGTCCTTAATATCTAGTATTGACTCATGTTAAAGTCGTAAGAAGAATCATATTCCATTATGTAGTTATGGTAAGACGTTTAGGGCTGAGGTAGTGCTATCAGTTTTACATGAATACCATGGCAATGTATAGCGATAAAGACATTTTAATACTGATTAATATATTTTCGACATTTAGACCAAGATAAAATCTTACTGTGCCCAAAAGGAGACGGAAACTTTATGAAAATGAAAAAAGTGTAGTGGTTTTTATAGCAGCTTAAGGTACTGAAAATAGGGCAGAAAAAATTAGAAAATATCTATGGAGAGAAAATAGATTGCATGACACTTTCAAATAAAAGCCAATGAGCATGGAAAGCCCCCAATAAATCAATAAAAAAATAATAATAAAAAATAATAAATAATAATAAATCAATAAATCAACAAGATGTAACCTTCTGGACTGCTCCACACAAACCTAATGAAAAGCAAAAAGTTATTTTCAGCACATTCCAAATTTTAGTGTAAGTATTTTGAAAGATGAGTCCAAATCAACTTCAAATTGAATTTCGTACATTAAAAAATGTAGCAGTACAACCACCAGAAATCATTACCCTACCTTCATAAATCTAATCCTTGGAGGTGCCAAAAGTCCAAGTGAACTTATAAAACAAAACAAAAATGTACTGTCTTAAAAGATATAATCACAATACAACAATGTCTTAAGGTATTGAAGGCAAACTCGTCTAAATGCTATAATACGTTTAGAGAAAGCGAGTATAATTGTAACCCTGCTGTTGTAATTAAGTATAAATTTTACTGTAGTCAATTTACTCTTGTATGAAATGTCTACTAAAGCTCCGATTGGAGTGTATTCATAGTACTTTATGTCAGAGATCGTTTAAACCTCTTATTTATTCTTGTTGTTTGTTTTAACGTCATTATCCCCAGTAACTGGGGCTCAGACGGTGCCCTTCACAGGGACTTTGATTTTGCAGTGAGGAATTTCTTGGCCGGATGCCCTTCCTGACGCCAACCAATCGCTTTTTCTTTTGTGAATTTCCAAAGTCGGCCGCTCGGGGAATAGAACCCAGAATTCTTGGTTACGGTGCAGTTGCACTAACCATTAAGCCACGGCTCCTCTTATTATATTCTGAATCGAGTAAATCTGCACAGCTTGAAATACCTATTCTCTGGTATTTCTATTGTTCGGTACTCAACTTTTTTTTCTCTCTCCCGCCCATAAACTATTTTTAATTGAAAAAGGTAATACGCCTCATATCAACAATCTCCACTCAGAACTGAATCACAAAATTGAAGAAGCACAATTTACAATGCCATCAACTTATTTTTCTGGGTGGTTTGGCTAAGTCGGTTTTGCTGTGGGTAAAGCATATTTCTAATCAATCACCTATGAATAAAAAGCTGAGTTACTGGTACTCTTATTCAACACAGCGTTCAATAGAAATATCCCACAATATCTTCACTACCTCCTTGTTATATGGGAAAGCTATGTAAACAGATTACATCTTAATGAAAAAAAGCTTACTACCAAGACATGTTCAAAAATAGAAGGAAAAAGGATCCCAAAGTATAAAAACTGGAATTTTGGTATCTCCAGTTGAGAGTCCATCTATATAGTCAAAATGCCAGCGAATGAAAGTTCTTCTTAAACAGGTATCTTTATTAATTATGGGTTTTTCTGTTGTTTCTGAAACAAAAATTTAGATTTGGGATTTAAATGTAAACATCATCAACAAGAAAGGGTTCCGATATTTCAACTGTTTGATATTGCATTCTACCGTCTGCCATTTTCGTTTTGAGCGGTATTTACTCTAGGGATTAGAAATTCTAATTTTCAATGTTATTCTGCCCCGCCATTCAAAAAAAAATCCGGCATTAGGTCAATATTACCACTTTAGTAACAGCAATATGACGGTGCTTCCACAGATGACCCCAGTACCGACAGTACCGAGGCCCAACTACATGTACAACATGATTCCGGTTGTCTGAGAAGCATATTCAAATTTAGGAAGCAAGGCGGGTACAAAATGTTGTTAGTACAACAAAATGTTTTCAAAATGCTGACTGAATAAACGGCAACAACAACAAAAATTAATATAAATAATAATACCTGGCATACTGTTCCACATTCAGTTTATGAATATCAAACACTTTTTTATTTGTTTGCAAGAATACTGAGCGGACATATGACACAATGCTCTGTAAAAAAACAATTAATGGAAATGACAAAAATCATCTGGAAAACCAATGGCTAGTTATACATCTTGCAATATACCACTAACTTTGCAAATAGCTAAACGATTTATCTCATGTCTAATACTGAGCTTGCCTAATAATTCTTCCCCCAACCTCCCAAGAAAAATATGTTTTTAGTGTCCAGAGATCCTTCAGCGGATTACACATGCGATAAACTAATATAAAGATGCATGCACAAGTTGCTTTATTTGTTACGTTTTCCAGAGTTAACTTGAATGGTTGGGTGATGGCGAGTGCCCGTATATAATTGACTTAATTGCTTGTTAGTTTCAAAGTTGACTGTGTTGACCTTCCATATATACGGGGAAATGACATTGTTTATCTAAAAATTGAGTTGTACTGGCATAACCAATGGGAATATATTAAAATGTTGGCTGTGCTTAAGAACCACGTGTATGTGGATATGCTATTGTTTATCTAAAAATTGAGTTGTGCTGGCATAACAAATGGGAATATATTAAAATGTTGGCTGTGATTAAGAACCACGTATATGGAGATATGATATTGTTTATCTAAACAGTGAGTTGTACTGGCCTAACAAATGGGTATATATTTAATCATTATGTTTATGTTTAACAAAAATTAATCACTTGCACTATAGAGTACGATAACAAATTGCAAATGACTCAAACTTTACTTTTATCTTCAAAAACCCCTCTAAATCGCCCTGGTATTTTATCCTTTAATGTAACTTTGAGTGCGAGATCTCGCCCTAATTGTTCGGAAAAAAAAGAACTCAACACAATGAAAAGCACTAATCTCAGTCTGATTAAAGACAACGAGAGGTACAGTGAAAGTGTTGGGTGTGTAGTTCTAGGCAAGTATCGATTTCAGTTTAAATTTATCAATGGATCAATGGATAAAGTTGTGGAATGTAGTGGTACGCATTCTTCTTTCCCATTTTAATTTAATCCTGGGCTCTATTACAAAGCATCTGTTAGTTTTTCAATTGACAATACTGCTTTCGCGATTTAAAATTCAAATTTATTGATTTGGCGAAGAGAAAAAACATTTTTAATATTTTGGACCTTACGACTTATTACATTTCAATAGTTTTCTGAAACATCTAAATATTTCTGCTCCTTATTTTGCCACATACGTTTGCTGCGAAGAAACTGAAATCAGAACACTTTGCTGAGTTTTTTTATCCTTTATCAACTATTTGACAAGGTGTCAGTAGAGACAATTCTCCTCTACGGTTCGGAGTCAGGGGCATTAAACGTTGCTCTTGCCAAGAAACTTGATGAGTATTACACGAAAATGCTCCGTACCATTTTTAACGTATCATGGCAGGATCGTATCACAAACGCAGAATTATACGGTTCTCTTCCCTCTCCCAACTCATTCATTCAACTTCTTTCCGGGGCTGAGGGTGATCTGTTTTGCTTCAGATATCCTGAAGCAACGTATCACTTAACAAGCTGGCTTTCTTCAGGGAAAATAAGTAAAAAACTAGAACAATTGTTTCAAATAGCAAATTAAATACTGTTTTCAAAAAGCAAATTCACATACAATAATTGTGCACCTGCGGACAGCATACAATCCTGTCAAGTCTCTTTCTACAAAGATATCTACAACTACGAGATATGCTGACCTTATTTATCTCACAGGCAGCTTTACTTCTAATCGGGGTTTCGTGATAACCCAAATTGAAGCAACAGTAAGCATAACTCAGAGTAATAGTTCTTTCTCTGTTGTTGCACAACATTCATAAAAGGGCCAATGAATACATTCCATGCATACCATCCACCATATTTCATGCATTGTGATGCCTTCTGTACGTCACGGAGAAAAGGCATCTTTAAGGGCAGCACAATAAAGCAATAAACGTCCTAAGGTGCCAATCCAATCTTTAATCACCAAGACCATCTAACACCAAATGTGCACCACTTTCCACCATAGCAAACCCTCAAGTCAAAAGAATTTTGGTGACGAATTCTTCATACACTGTTTACTTAAGGTCTTGCAGGTGACGTATTTCAAAGATCAATACTAAGGTTAGTGCAACAAACACACAATCCAAAGAAAATTTGCTGTTATATTGAGGGACGCAATAACTTCAATGCTAAAAATAAAAGCAGCTACCTCACGCTATTCCCCAGCAGATTAACCATCCTTATACTTGGGAAAATTTGCAAAGCCAAAAAAATGACCGAGCACAATGGCAAAAGTATTCTTCAACGACATTTTGTATTGTGAGGCAACTCTTGTGTAAAATATTGTTTTTTCTAAAAGCGGTAGGTATGCCAAATCTAGCCTTAGAAAAAGACCTTATATGTGCAAATCCCTTAGTCAAAGTGGCCTTATTGTCTGTTCTTGAACGATCATAGTACCAAGCAAACCTTCATGTGTCTTTAAGGTTCTTGTTCATTTTGAAAACTACTACCATGTATTCTGTTTTCGACAATAACAACGTGGTATAAAAGTATGAAATTTGAGAGAGTTTTGGAAGATTGGTGACGACAAAGTCCTATCTGTTAAAATATAAAACTTTTGTCGTTATAGGCTTTTGTGCTTTCATGATATGGTAAATGATCACGCCTTGCAGAGTATCCAAGACCAGGTGTAACCCAGGCGTTTCGCCTGATCTTCGATGTTTTGTGCCTCTTTTTCTCTTTTTTTTGCTTTTAAAGTACTTGATGCAAATGGGCAGCTGAGCAAAAAGAACGATGTGACCATATTTTAACTATTAAATCGACTTTGATTTAAACATAATCATGCACGAATTTAGCCCTGCTCTTTTTTCAACACTTCAACTGTTAACTCTTCCGCACAAGACATTTTCAGTGTTTGGGAATGAAAAAACTAGAAAGATCTAACACAATTGTACACAATTATCTTGCCAGTAAATTTAGTGAATTATGAAGGAAGAACTACATAGACAATTAAATCAACATAGAAAAGGCAAAAAAAACTGACAGCCCCATGCATATCAGCAAAATGATCATATCAGGTCAAATGACAAGGGTGTAAACGATGATTTGAAAACCAATTGGTATGGGAAAAACTAGTTCACTTCCACAAATGGTGAAAATAGAATGAGATAGAATAGAAAATATGAAAATCAAAATTTTCAGATTTTGGTTTTCATATTTTTAACAGGTTTGTATAATATTATCAACTAAAATTATTTGATTGTGAGCAAATAAAGAAACTACAGTTTAAAACAGACCCCAAAGCAAGTTTTCTGACAACTATTTCGAATATCGTAAGACTTTTTCATGCTCAAACACTAAATTTTCATCCAAACAAACTTGTAATGTGTAAAAAAGGCTGCCGGAAAAACCATCCTGAGGGTTCGGTAATGGGCTTTGGATTGTCTTACCAATAGCATAACAAACTGGTCATAGTAAACAAACTGAGAATTATACCGTTAACAAATGTTTGAAATCAAATTAAATTTGCACTTATATGGATTAAGGTGTCTGCAAACTGAGCAGTAGTACATCATTTATGAAAACTAAGGAAGAATAAAAGTTGACCCCCCTCCCCCCATCTCCTTCTTCTGGTGATTGGATGCTCAAAACAAGTAAAGACCAAACGCAATTTCTGTCTGACAACAAACCAAATCCAGATAACAGTTATTGATTATATTAGTCCAAATATATTTTATTGTTAACAACCGTAACCTGAGGCTTGACAGGGGAATTCATTGGGCCTTATAGCCTCAGTTGTCTTTAGAGATCTCTTTAAGATCGCAATATTCAACAAAAAAAAACTGGGTAACTGTATACACATTGGTGTACGTACTGCCATTGAAATGTTCAGAAGACTCCACGTTTAAATTTGGAAAGTAATGAAAGAAAACATAAATTCTAGCTAAAGCTACAGATAAGACAGAGTGGAAATTACTTTTAAAAAACTGCTTGACGAGTTCAGGTTTTTGCAGTAAACTGTACTTGTAAGCACATAGTATTACAAAAAAGGGCTACGCCACGAAGAAAATTCTACTTTCAAAATTGAAAATTTTAACATCTACGTAAATTCTGGAATCAAAAGTACTTCTTACGTGTTAAGTATACGAGTTAAGTATAAAACTTACCCTTTGTGCCCAATGCTTTAGTTCTTGATTTTCAGCACAAAGGGAAGACAACTTCTTTTGAATATCTTGAAGCTTTTTTGGATTGGTCCTAAATCAAGTAAAGCGGGCAAGCATAAAAACCGGTACAATAGGCACTTGCGTAACAGAAAAAGATGCAGCTTAACATAAAAAAGGATAAAGACAAATAGATTTTACATTTAAATAATAATAAAAACACAAACGAGATAAAAATAGCATACCGCCCTTTCCTGTTGTCAATTTGAAGATACGTTACAAGGTATAGACAGTAAAGCATTGGAAAATAATGTGAAATATGGTCTAATATAGTAAAGAATAGTATATAATATAATTAATATAATATAATATAATATAATATAATATAATATAATATAATATAATATAATATAATATAATATAATATAATATAATATAATATAATATAATATAATAAAAAATATATAATATTTAATATATTAGGGTTAATTGGGGCAAAATTTCAATTGGAGTACAACAACTGTTTCCATAAACAATTGAGAATTCCTTTAATTTCTGCATTCGAGTGGAGGTCACATTTCTCATTTCAAAAGCTATGGCGGTGCGTTCACGAACAAAGATCTTTATATCGGCGTTCACTCTGATACTTTCAGTTGTATCTTAAAAAAAGAGATCCACGCACATAACCAACTCTGAGTGTATCAATGAGTACCAGCAGATGATAAAATACTAAATTAACTCTGAAATTGATAAAACAATTACCTTATTTCTTCAATTGGAATTTTTCTGTCTTTCAAGTTCTGTAAAACAAATAGAAATCAAATAAGGTAACCGATAATGCTACCAAATTGTCACAAAAAGTGCATTAATGAAAAAGACCCCATTTGGCGCTAATGAGTGTTTGCACCCCACACAACTGTTAGTTTATCAGGTTACTAAGGTTATCAAGTTACTACACTCGCTAACCACATGACTTACAATTTCTCCTCTTCCTCCGCACATTTAAAACCATGGTGAATCGATAGTAAAGTCAATGTGAAACTTTGTGTAATTCGTTCAAATAGCATGTTTCTATGCACTAAATATTACTGTTTTAGTGCATCCTTTTAGATCTCCCTTTGCTAACCATTCCCATGTCCTTTCCCAATCAACTTCTGTCTTATTTTTATATAATGTCCAACACATGCTACCATGTAAAACGGACGTTAAACCGAAAATGATGATGATGATAATGCCTCTGTATTGCTTTCCCTTTCCATTCTTTTTCCTGGTTTCTCTTATATTCGTTTGGCCTCACTGTTTCATCTGTATTTACCATCCCCAGGACCTCAATTTTCCTTAATATCCCCTAGTTACTGTTTCTAATATACTAACTTAGACTGTTCTCTCTTCATTGACACATTTTTCACAGAAAATCAGACCCCTCACCCTCACCCTTCCAAATAAATCCTTGTAACATCACTTCGTATTTGTAAAATTACGTATTACTGCTCGTTATCTTTCTAGTTTTCCTATCAATGTCCAGTAGCTCTTCTTCGTTCTATAAAATTAGCCCAGCACCGTATCTGATGAGAGAAACTGCCCAGGCATTCGTTGCTTTGATCTTGTTCCTTTCCTGGAATTTCCATCTCAAATCCAATTTCACTCTTTGAAGATATCCTGAGAAATTCTTCATCTCTTTCTCTTTTACTTTTCCAGTTCTAAAATTCCAAGATACTTGTAGACTTAGTCGGTCACTTTGTTTATAGTCTCCTTATTCGACAGTTTTATTTCGTTGCTCTTAATTAATTTTCCTCTCTTTATCGTTGCAACGCCATACTTACTGATACAAAGCTCCATTCTATTGTCCTCCGCAATCATTTTCACAGTTAAAAAACGGCTGCCCACCAAAAAATGGTGGTGTAAAGGAGACACATGCGAGTGCGGAATGGTAACCTATATCAGCAGCATCAAAACAACAAAGGAAAAGGCCTTGAACCAGAAATTTGGTATGAGCAAAATTTATTCTTAAGGCTGCCCAAAAAATAATGGACGAGAATAAAGAATCCGCTGTTTCGAAATGTGTAAAATATCCTAAATTCTGGATTTCTGTGTGTCAGAAAATCTGTGTTTTTCCAAGTCCCTGTTTGGGGTCTTTTCTGTTTCCATCCTGGAGATATGATATGAAAGTGTTTGCAATCAAGGCAAAGTTGCAGGCGTTGCAAATAACAATGAAAAGGTATCGTTTTCCGCAACATTAAACGTATTGACAGTAACATCCCGGCAAAAATACCAGATGAGTCCTTTCCTATATTATCACTTGATTCACTGAAAATAGTGACTCGACCAAGAGCTTAATGTTAATGAATCGAACCACTAGAGTCTGATCAGACCTTAAGTTGAGATCAACGAGCTACATTTAGGTTTGAGTAAGGGAGAGGTACAATATTCGTTATCTTTATTCTACGCCAGATAAAGGGAAAGCACCTTAGTGAGGCAGAACCTATATTCTGTCAACATTAACCTTGAAAGGCATTTAACCAGGTAACAAGGAGCCTATGTGCTAGGCCAGGAGGGCATTGGTGCTGGATAAGCTGTCAGGTATCTGCAAACCTTGTAAGCGGGTGCGAGGCCTATTATTCGTGTACAAAACTTGCTTGGCCTTGAATTTTAAGAATACAGGGGTATTAACTATGAATCAGGGCTTATTCCACTGAGGTTAATTACTGTTACGGAGGTCCCCTTTGTCATTTTCTTTTCGGTTCCTCTTATGCCATGCTATTTGGTGGTACCCTTACTATCAAAACAGAATCCATCGATGTGCATCTATAACAAATCCTTACCTCGAAAGTTGCTTTGAACGTCAAATGTCTTCTCATAAACATGTCAAAGCAAAAAGTATTTGTAACAGATTGGACACTGCTCCTGTCAATGACATGATAAGTAACAAAGTTGTGACGTTGGCAAAGTATTGGTGGCAGGGCAAATGCTGGATCAAGAAAAACTCTTCAGGGATCAGAGGCAAAGCGAAACCAACTCCGGAGTACCAATGTAAAGGTAGATGTTATTTACCTTCCAAGCTGATCCGGTTAGAACTGAGTTAAAACTGAGAGAAAGCAAATGCGTAGTCAAATAAATAACTAGGTTCTATTCTTTAATGGATACTTTATTTCTGCCTTATTATTTCACAATACTCGTGTTTCATAGGCGCCCTCTTCTATCTGGTGTTTAACTGGCTGAGAATGCCAAAATGTCTGTCCTTAACGTTTGCGAAAATGACTGATATATCAACTGGATCTCTTTTTCTCTTTGTTGGCTTACTCATATTCCAAAAATCTAAAGTTACAAGCTTGGCTTACAATTAATAACAATTGGTTGGTCTGGAAGTTATCTTAATCACCAAGAATATCTTTATCCTAGTTTTTCCCACACTCTGAAGTTAGGCATCTTTTTTATCAAAGCTTCACCAAGAGTATCGGGGATTACGTGTTTGGCATTCCTGAGATATACTTTAGCCTTGGAGAATGCTTGTGTCTCAGTTTTGTAGTGAAACGCAGGTCAAACACAAACAATGCTAAGCGATTCCCAACTACGAGTTAACACTAATCGTTTGACTTTTCAAGAAGCTAACTGCATACAGAGCCTGCTACAGAATAAGACTCCATTATAGTGTAACCGTGAAAGTGTGTTTCATCCAGCTGTACAGCTATCAGGGGGGCGGGGTACCGGTTTTGATTTTAATAGTGGACATTACCTCAGAATAGCGAAAAAGCTCTTTACTGTTTACAGCCAGAGTGGAGAATCATCACGATTCCCAAGTTGTTAAAAAGTCTCATCAAGACAACAGTCTTGGGCCAAATACCAAACAAAAGGACGTCAGAAAAATAGAAAATGTTGTATGGTGCATTTACCATACCTAGGTATAAAAAGGTGTATTAAATTTTGCTGATACTAATACCAAATATTGGCAGTAATACCTTCACCATTTCCGATTCTTCATTAGGTAATAGTATAAGAAGCGCCTGGCCATCTTTTTCGTACCTGCAAATAATAAACATTTGTTTAGGATACGTAGGAGGCAATGATCTTCATTCAACAACAAGCCAAAAATATCGATGAATAAAATAAAAAAAAAAAATACTTTGATGACATTTCAAAGGTAAAAAATTGATTAAAAAGTAGCTAAAACTTTCTTTTTTTCCTGAATCCTACAGACAACACTCGGTACAGTCCATTATTAATCAAGGTTGATTTAACTTTTCCCAATTTTTAAACTCACGGCCCAAGGCTTTCTACACAAGTGAATCTAGACCCTTTAATGTCGTGGCATTTGATAAGATGGAACCGTGCTTACCTGCCTTTTTTCTCTTTTTTTCAAATTTGTTTTACCGTAATTATCCGATTACACGCACGGTGCGCTTAAATAATTCTGTGGAATTTAAAGAGAGCGCGTATTTGAGGGAGTGCGCTTATTGAAAAAGTCAGTCAACTTATAAAGCACTAAATGTCAAAAATATTTTTATCAGTGCGAACAGTACGAAGTAAACTTACAGAGCACTAAATGTCTAAAATATCAACGTCGACATTCATCAAGTTCTAAAGTGAAATTGACAAATACAAAGATATCTGTAAACATATGAACATTGTGATTTACGCGGATAGTGTTAAAACATAATAGAATATACTTTTATGAAAGAATATGTTTTTAGTGCTTTTATTCTTGATCTTAAACTTTTTTACTTTAAAAAAAAGGTACAGTTGTTGAAAAGGAAATCTGTCAAAGTGGGTGCGCTTAATTGAGGAAGTGCGCTTATTAACCTTTTTTGGGTTCAAAGGGGTGCGCTTATTCGAGTAGGGTGCGGTAAATCGAATAATTACGGTAATTTGTTTTATCGAAAGGTGAATCTTTCGATAAAAGAAATTTGGCACGCTGAGATAGTTCAATCCTCTGGTAAACAATAACTGCCGAGCAATAACTAATTGAAAAATACCTAAAATACAAGCAGGCAATAACTCATACCAATTAAACATTTTACTTCTCAATAATGAAACCTTTTACAGCTTTTCAAATTTCTCATTTCACATTAGTCTTAAAAACGCATTCAAAAATAATTTTTCTTTATACCTTGCCGTCCGTCCAGCGCGGTGGATATAAGTATTGACATCTTCAGGGCAATCCAGTTGGATTACCCAGTTTATCCCCGGAAAATCTAGAGAAAAATTTAACTGGTATTAATTTGGTACTTTATATACTTTTTCAACATTAATCATAAATTTTATCGATCTTTTCAATCTTTTCAATCTTGATCAAGCAAGCTCGTATCATTATTATTATTATTATTATTATTATTATTATTATTATTATTATTATTATTACACTAGTAGCTAAAAGTACAGGCAGATATTATACCGCTAATAAGAAAGCTGGTTATCACCAATAACCAAAGGTTCCTTATAACTTCCCTCACATTTTAGCATTCTAAAACTTTTCTTATTATTCTAGCTGTCTCTAGTATAGCAGTGTTTTGAACTGGATATGCCTCTAGCTCGATTCCAGTATCCTTTATAAAGCTTGGAAACATCTGGAGACACTACCTAGTGCTCCAACAACAATTGGTACCACCATAACTTTCCTCAAATTCTGGAGTCGCTTACTTTCCAGTTTGAGGTCATGATATCTTTAAACCTTAAATTTTTCTGTTTCAGATATCCTTTTATCCCCTGTTACCGCTATGTCAATAATTTTTGCAGACCTTTCTCTATTATCAATGATGACAATGTCCGATTTCCTTTCCTTAATCTTATTATCGCACTGAATCATCATATCGCATAGGATCTTATGATCAGCATTTTCAACTACAACCTCAGGTTTTCGATCATACCAATTCTCAATTATCTCAATTATCAATATATATATATATATATATATATATATATATATATACCAATTCTCAGGTTTTATTAATTGAAGTTTCTCACATAGCTTCGAGTGAACCATCTGTGCAGCTTTGTTGCGTCTCCTTTTATATTATTATTATTATTATTATTATTATTATTATTATCATTATTATTATTATAACTTTTATTTTTAAGGTTTCATCACCATTATAATAACCACCGCCATTATCATTTTCATCATCATCACAGTGGTACATGTTCATCTAGTAATGCATAGGGGCAAACACACCATATCACATAACAGCACATCCAGCGCCTAGTCTGCAAAATTAAAATTAACAGGGTGAACACACTGTGCTGTGTATCTATATAGTATGTGAAATCTCATGCCATTGCGATACACATCTCTGAATATTGGTGGAACGTACCGATAAGAACAATTACTAAAGTACCACATGGCTAGCCAGATTTACTAGTATGGGACAGTACAAATAAAACATGTTCGATTATAGAGATCACCTGTTAAGCGGACACCAATATAAACAGCAATGTTCAGGAGAAACTCAACAATTACGGCCCCCTAGTTGGTAACATGGGAATCATGTACCCAACTTGCAAGTTTGAAATGATACCGATTATTATAGGGTCACTTGGATACGTGCCAAAGTGCCTAAAAGCGTACTTGACAGACCTTGGGTTTGAAAAAGACATTAAAATTCACATCAACAAAATGCAAGTGATTGTTACGCGTGGTACAGTGAAAATTTGCAAACCTATTTCAAATTTCAAAATGTAAACAATATTCGCAGATTAAATATTTGACACAATTGGGAAAAATAAGGCGATTATCTACAGCAATCGAATTGCTTAGCTCTCGAAATAACTGTACAAACTTCGATTATTTTATCTAGCAGGTTTTACTGTATATTTTCTATTGTTTAATTTTTCAGTCTTGTTTCCTTGATGGCAACCGATTATTTTCAGCTTGTAAATGCTAGGAAGAAATAAATTATAACAAAGCTGACTTGCTTACTTACTTACTTACATGAGATTGCAACGAAATACTTGAGCGAAAAGAGACAGCGAAATACAGGTTCACTACTTATTGTAAACCACAAATGTCGTCTTTGTAAATCATATACTGGAGATATCACCCACGTCAACAGTTCTTGCGCGATGATGTCAAGCCCGTATTTCTTGCCCATACGTCATGACGCTGTCGTTAAATTCCTTTATACGTCACGTTTAAAAAAATATGTAGGCGAAAATGTCGAGCTTCCCAACGAGGATGAATTTATTGAGAAATGCGTTGCAATAAAGAGAGGTAAATAATTACCTCACAACCAACCCGACATATTTATATGTAACAGAACAACAAAGACTTGGGAAGTCGTCGAGATAAGCTGTCTCACATCACGAACAAAATGAAGGAAAAACTTGACATCAACGCAGTTCACCTACAAAATATACAAATGCTTTACCACGACTAAAAATTCACAATGATCCCAATAACAATCAGTGCACTCGGCTACATTCCAAAAGACTTGAAAACTAATTTTAAAAGATTAGACTGGCAATATGGCAATAAAGAACGTAACAAGAAAACAAAAAAGCATTGCAGTATCAGGAACAGTAAAAATTGTCAAAAATGTTATTGGATTCAAAATGTGAAATCTATTCTGAAAAACCTCTCTAATGCTTTCTGTACTTTCAGATTTTACATTTCCTTTTTCGTTAGAAATATTTATTTCTGTTCCTGTTCTTTGGTCTAGAACCGGTCTATTTTTATTGTGCATCCAGCAATAATAATGAAATACATGTATCATCAACAACATCAACAAAATCATCCAAATTAAAAATACAATAACACGAATGACCCTTAAAAAATCGACAATAAAGAGAATTGGTGGAAACTTTTCATTGAAACAACAACAAAAATTCCCAAGAACAAACCAGACACTTTTATATGGATCAAAGGACAGAATGTATGCTCCATTGTTGAATGAAGTTGTCCTTAAGACACGAATCTTGTTAACAAAAATAAAGAAAAACTCATTATCTATGGTCCACAAATTCCAAACCTGCAGATCATGTATCCAAGATACAACTTTGCAATGATTCCAATCATAGTAGGTAAACTTCGATTTATTTATATATACACAAGTTTGCCTGCTATGATTGTAATAGCTTCAAACTCGCATGTTGGTTCTTTGAAGATATGCACACACACACACACACACACACACACACACACACACACACACACAACAACACACACACACACACACACACAAAAAAAAACGCACACACACAC
>RDPX01000093.1:2505092-2515595 GCA_003991215.1 Morbakka virulenta | reverse complement strand
GCGACACAAAGTGAAGTGACTGTAAGTGAGAATAATGTTCCTGACAAAACGACTGAAGAAACCGTAAACAACACAAACCAATGTCCAGTAGTTGATTTGAAATCTGAACAACCATCACCAACTGATAGTGTAAGTCGGTCATTGCGTATTAAGCGAAAACCGCAAAAGTATGGGTTTGAAGATGATTAACTTTGAAAAAAAACCCAAGGAACTCCTAACTGAGGGAGAATGTCATGAAATTGTTGTGTTTATTATTAATTGAACAGACCTTTAATATGTTTCATTCTTTTATTCCTTTAGGTATATATATGTATTAACATCTATGCTGATTTTGTGTTTAATAAAGCCTTTTGTTCAGGCATACTTCTGAGTCGATTTTATTACAGTAATTAACGAAGGTGGAATAGAAATCTTGTCTTAAAAAAATGTCGTTGTTATTCCTTTCCCGGCTTTAATTTTATGCTTTCAAAAAAATAAATGCGGCTTCTATTTAACCTAGTTTGTTGCTACCATATTTTCATACAGTAAAAGTATGAACGAGTTGGATTTGTAGTACTCTGTGTATGTGTCTCACTCTCTTGTCTTCTCTCTCTCTCTCTCTCTCTCTCTCTCTCTCTCTCTCTCTGTCTGTCTGTCTCTCTGTCTGTCTCTCTCTCTCTCTCTCTCTGTGTCTCTCTCTCTGTTCTCTCTCTCTCTGTCTCTCTGTGTGTGTGTCTCTCTCTGTCTCTCTGTGTGTCTCTCTTTGTCTCTCTCTGTCTCTGTTTCTCGGTCTCTCTGTCTTTGTCTCTCTTGGAAAGCTTGTTTCTGTATGCAAGTTTAGGTACACAAACGATGTTCCTGGCGTGTTTTTTTTCTCCAATATCCTTGGCGAATTTGAGAAACATAAAAGGTTACAGAAAAGATAGATATTTCTGGCCTTTTTCTATTGTTTCTTTTCTTTGTCTGCTTATAAATAAATAACTGTAAATTTTAGCTACAAACATTGGACTGAACGTAACCTAGGTTTTGATGCCCAGGAAGGTACTGTTCGTATTGACAGTCAAATGTTCTAATACGCAATGGCGTATGGAGGAAAGAGACAACATCTATCTATTCAATATTATTATTATTATTCTTAATTCGAGCGAACTCGAATTGTGTTGACTAGTTCTCTCCATGTGTCTCTATCCTCCATGGAGTTCTTGATGTCTTCTAGGTCCATGTTTGTGTCACGTTTGAGCTGGTCGACGTATGTCATTGCAGGTCTTCCTCTTTTTCAATATTCATTTCTTTTAAAAATGATTTCTTGAATGCATAGGACCCCTTTCTACAGCTTCCTTTTTGGATATACCATGGTGATTTGGGGAGTAGGTGTCTCTTGGGAAAATCTGACTGCCGATTACTTTAGTTGTTGTCTTGTGGACTGCTTACCTGGGATTTATTATTTACATACGTGATAGATTAAATTTATTTAAGACTGGAAAAGCCGTGTAAAATGCTCCACTCTTACCCTTTCATACCATTTCCTTTCTTATTTGCCTATTATGCCATTGGGAGGATAGAGAAATCAGAATTAGAACATTGAAGGTTACTGCTTACTTGTCATTTTGTAAATCGTTACTCTTGTGCTTAATGCCTATCAACAGTAAGTTTGGCCTTTTAATAGCATCCTGGTATAAGAGGAATCAGGAAAATAATGAAAAGTAACATTTGTACTTACTCGTTCGTCTGAGAACTCATGATTTTGAACCGGATGTACTGCTAACAATATTTTCTCTTTGTATGAAGCTTAGTCAGTGACGAAATCCTTGGAAACAAGCTTCGGCCTCTATTATACCAGAATGTTAAAAAGAGTGAAATACATCAGTTTGCACCATAATACTATCAACAAATTTCTATATGTAAATTTACGATTAATCAGTTATCATTCCTTCTACCAAACTGTTGTTGTTGGTGCCTACTAACGTCAAGGGAAATTGTAACGGCTCCTAAGACCTCAAAATATGTAATCGCAGAAGATGCAAAACAATCTTGAGAGGAAATGAGGGAGCTGATGCAAGATCGAAGAGGCTGGAAGAATTGATTCCTTTCACCACAGACAAGTGGGTACTCTGCGAAAGATGTTTGTTAATGGCACGAACCTTTGCGAAACAAGGGTAATTGATTAATCGATGTTTTGAGTAACAGTCTTTTACTAGTTTTAGGTGAGTAGGAAGGCCCAGTATTGTATACTAGCCTAAAAAACACATATATATATATATTTTTATATGCAGCAATCACAGTCCATATATTACATACATTATTCCCTACATTTTAGGAAAAGACAATTCAAATGATATGTCAGTATGCTAGTTCCAGTTTTATTGTTGTCTAATTCCCAAAGTGTCCATTAAAATATTGTATATATTGTTTTCGCACACGGGTAGACCTTGATCATCTCTGAGTTTCACTGATGATGGTGACAAACCAGTTAAAGGATAAGTTGTGCCTCGATTGTTGTCAAGAAGTTGTTTGAGGTGTGATTCAGCAGGTGCAGTGTGCTATCTTCATTGTAATCCGTGGGGGACTCATGAACGTCTTTGTTGGATTTGGACGTGTGAAGAGGTGGTACATATTATATCTGAATACTGCATGCTGATGTGAATTCTTTCATTGCCTTTTAATTAAATGGATGCCCATTGTCAAAGATCTATTTCTTAGGAGTTCCAGATGGATCATGAATGTCTCGCAATGGTGGAAGAACCTTAACAGCACTTGTGGAACTAAAAGGTTTTGTAGCAAGAAACCTAGAACCAATGTCTTGGGCCACAACAACAGGTTTGGATGGAAGGAACGGCCCAAATAAGTCTACTGCTACCGTTCTCAAGTACTTCTTGATCGAAGACATTATCCAGTATTTCCAATGCTCCAAGTGATTTTTACAAGATTTGTACATTGTAATCCTAAATTCTATTTGAAAATTACATTGTAGAACCCCACCTTTCTTGGAAATTTACTCTTAATTCACGCATAATGTACCGAATACGTGTAAACAATAGCTGTAGAACAAAAATATCAGAGATATTGGTAGAAAAATACTTTGATCCGCACACCAACACCAACACAGCACCGCCAAATGAATGTACCATTGTGAGCTCATAAAATAAGCTATCATTGCTCACAGTTACAGGCTGTAGGCAAAGTGAGTGAGGGTTTGCCCAACAAAAACATCAAAATTATCGTTGTATTTACATTTGAAAACGGGACACAAAGGTATAACTCGATGACCATCAGGGCTGGCCTCGATTGGGGATAATTGTCTTGAAAGGACATTATTAGGGCTGGCCTCGATTGGGGATAATTGTCTTGAACGGACNAATAGCTGTAGAACAAAAATATCAGAGATATTGGTAGAAAAATACTTTGATCCGCACACCAACACCAACACAGCACCGCCAAATGAATGTACCATTGTGAGCTCATAAAATAAGCTATCATTGCTCACAGTTACAGGCTGTAGGCAAAGTGAGTGAGGGTTTGCCCAACAAAAACATCAAAATTATCGTTGTATTTACATTTGAAAACGGGACACAAAGGTATAACTCGATGACCATCAGGGTTGGCCTCGATTGGGGATAATTGTCTTGAAAGGACAATTATCAGGGCTGGCCTCGATTGGGGATAATTGTCTTGAAAGGACATTATTTGACTTCAATACTGAAGCACATCAACGCTTTTCATACAAAAAATTTAATCCGTACCGAACAATAGTCAGAAATCTTTCCTGAATTTCGTATTTTGAACTGGATAAAAACAACTTTCATGAAAGAATGAAGTTCTTCACATCTTTTATTATTCGTGCACCAAACAATGTAATTTAGAATTCATGTGACGTAGAGCAGAATGCGACCACCATCATCCGAGTAAATTTTGGTCTTTGATATCTCATGATCACCACTAAACAAGGTACCTTAACATTCTTGGGGCCAACCAATACTGTTTTCGATTTTGTGGGCTGCTTTATCTTCCAAATACCCTTTTTTTGGATGCTCCAGTTAGTGTGTGGTCATGAGAATTAGAAAGGCTCTCACTCGGTTGTTAAAGATGCTTAACTGTTTGCGCGAGAACTGGAACTTGATTTGGAAGCTGAGTTTAAAGAAGAAATGAAAAACACTGAAAATGATCGAAAGCTAAAAAAGATGGCAAGGGAAAAAAGGAAAAAAGGTTATCGATACTACCTGGAGGTCAAAGCCTTTGCATGGTCAGTACCCACTTTGAAGCCAAAAAGCTGATGTTGATTTATCAGACACCCATCAGTGGCTGAGAAGTGTTGGCCTGAAGGCGGAGACTGAAGGGTTTATAGTCGCAGCTCAGGATCAAGCACTATTCACTAGGAATTACCAGGCGAATGTAATCCATAATGGTGCAGACGAAAAGTGTAGATTCTGTAACAAAACCGCAGAAACAATTGACCATCTCATTTCAGGCTGCTCGACCCTTGCACCGAATGAGCATACCAACAGACACAATTGTGTTGGTCAATACATTCACGGGAAAGTCTGTAACCACTATAGGAATGAAACAACAGACAAGTGGTATGAGCACAATCCTTTACCTGTCGTAGACAGGCCAAGTGTAACTATATTATGGGACTTCCCCATAAGAACTGATAGGACTATCCAAGCTAACAGACCAGATATCGTTACAAAAGACTAACTGAATAAAACGTGTCAATTGATTGACATGAGTGTACCGTCAGACAACAACATATCGGCAAACAAAATTTGAAAAACTAACCAAATACAAAGACTTGGAAATTGAACTATCACGAATGTGGAAAATGAAGACGAAAACAATTCCTGTCATTGTGGGGGCACTTGGTATGATCAAAAAAGGAACTGAAAAATACGTAAACGACATCCCAGGAAAGCTGTCTTTAATCGAAAAACAGCACTGGCCATATCTTGAGAACAACATTGTCAGTTTGAAAATACTATATAGCAGTTATCTTTATTTAAAACAGGATATATCATGAACGGCCTAATACCCTAGGTTATTGGTAACAACTCGGTGTTATAAAGTCCTAAAACAATGCACCAATAAAAGAGAAAGAGATAAAACATGA
Organism: Morbakka virulenta; assembly: GCA_003991215.1. Taxonomy (NCBI): domain Eukaryota; kingdom Metazoa; phylum Cnidaria; class Cubozoa; order Carybdeida; family Carukiidae; genus Morbakka; species Morbakka virulenta. The sequence goes on along the minus strand of RDPX01000093.1, from coordinate 2,510,512 downwards.
TGATGATGATAATAATAATAATAATAATAATAATAATAATAATAATAATAATTCAGGTTTTGCCCTTGATGCAATGGCTGTTCACCCTCGTCGTTATTTGATTCGATTGAATCAAGAATCAACTTGAAATTTGACTCTTTAAATATAAAAGTAGGTGTCTTCTCCACTTTCTTTAACAGTCGCATATAATTCGACTTATTGGATTCGACTGCATCGAACACCTAAATGACAATTGTGCCCTACGAATCCATTCAACGCATCCTTCGAAGACAACTTCATGCGACGGCTGAAGCCCCAAACGAAAGAAAGTCATGGATAATCATCTTGGTGCAGTCTAGCCAGTTCTGACTTTGTACCACTGTTTATGATCAGATTATCTGAAGGCAAAATGCCAATTTCTTAAGAACAGATACCAAATCATGCTGTCCGAAGGCTATGATAATACCTTTTTTTCAGCCTGGTGCATCTTGATTGTGCTCGGGGGCTTGAACTTCAAAAATTATATTCTGATTCTCTGAGCACAATGAAGATGGCTTCTTGTTCAGTAACACTCCTGTCTGTGGAAACGTCGTGTAGGATCAAAATAAATTTCACTAGTTCAGACCTTCTTGGAACAAATAATCCGAAACATTTATGCTATGGCTGTCATACCAAAATTTCACACTCATTTTTTCAAAGCAAAAATCCATCTTTTTAATCAATTTTTTGCATTTTTATCCGCCTTGAAAGCAGTTTTCCATTTTGCGTTTTGACTCCCCAGGAAAGCAGTTCTACACTTCGATTATTATACGTGGCAGTTTTGAAATGAAATAACCAGTCGTGATCATTCATGCGTAAAATGATTTGAAAAAAGCCCTCCAAAAAAACAACAACAAAAAAAGCTGTGAAGTTGAAGAGCTGCAATTCGAATTAACTTGTTACGAAAGATACGACCCTTACTCACGACCAAAGCGACTTAAAAGATATTCAAGACGATGGTTGTACCGATTATAACGTATTGTGGTAATTTTCACATCTCTCTGACGGAGACCCAAAAGCGCAAGCTTGCATCACTTGAAAATAGATATAAAAATCTAGTTGACAACACGTATGTCAAATCTATTCAACAGAGATTGTTCCAGAGAACAAGTATATACATGAAAAAGAGTTTAAACGAAGAAGTGTGCGATGATTTTAAACATTATTTTACACTTATTCAACATACTCAAAACACTCGAAATAATAACTTCGTTTTGAGACTTCCACCTACGAAATTAGAAATATATCGAAAATCGTTCGTTTTCGCCAAGCTATATAACGGGTTACTAAAAGATTTAAGATTACAAAAATCTCTTAGTATTTTAAAGACAAATGCCAAAGAGCATTTTAAATTGTTTATATGTAAATAAAACAGATACTAACTTTTTATATTTCCTAAACCACTATATTTGTGTTTTTTCATATTGTTTTAAAGGACCTATAAAATAACAGTATTTTAGTACTGGCATAGTTATCCTGAATAAATATTTACCATAATAGTAATAATACTTAAAGTTATTGCATCGTGGTTAATATTGTACCAATTTTTCTATTGAATATGATGGTGCACTTTAATTTCAACATTTGAAATGATTCTATCTCTATACAAACCGAAAAACGCTATAGAACCAACCAACCCGGCAATTCTGTTTGGGTTGAAATCTCCAAATGTCATTTGATTTGATTCTGGTGTTGTTCTTAGAGTAAAATCACAAGGTTTCTTCATATTACACCAAACGCTTCATCTGTTTGCTTCTGCTGGTACATTCCAGTAAATAGATTGTTATGATAAAGTATCAGCAGCGAGAAACATATTAACAAATACGACAAGATATGCTTAGCATAAATTGTAATCAATGGTAACAACATAACTTGTACATAGCTCGTGCAGATCAAACTAACTAAATCCGAAACAAAAAACAAAATGGGCTATGGTGATTGCCAGGACAGACATGGGCAACCGCTGTACTGAGGCACTGGTGTTACTAGATGCACAATCTCTAACACAGTGATTGGCAGGACAGACATGGTGTTACTGGGCTGCACAATCTCTAACATAGATAAGCGACACTACTTTTTTAATTGATCTGGATTTGATTTTTTTAATATGGTAATTATAAATGACTTTTTTTCCATTAAAAGTTTTTCGTGATTTTTTATGATCGTTACTTGTTACTGATCCAAGGACGATGTGATCACTTATTGTTCCAGATACAACCAATCCCCATGTGGTAAGAAGGAAACGAATTTATCAAAATAAAGAATCGTTGTGACCAAATAACCCGTTTCTGGAACCAGCATGTACCACCCAATTAGTTCAGTTTATAAAAAAATATGTGAACAATATCATCACTGTCCATAGAAACTTAAGATTGATATCACTTATCATTCGTTGACTGCAGTCCAAATTAAGATAATAACGATTATTAATTCGATTTGCTTTAGTACAAATTGTTAATTGGTTAGCTACATCTGTTTGCTCCTGCTGCTACATTCCAGTAAATAGATAAGCGGTTTGATTTTTTTAATATGGCAATTATAAATGACTTTTTTACCAGTAAAGATTTTTGTAATTTTTATGGTCATTACTTATTACTAATCCAAGGACGATATGATCATCCATTGCTCCGCGAGAATGAGTAGAATAAAAAAAACCCATTTGTTTCATGATGTTATTTCATTTTTTAAAACCAAATTGAAGGTGTCAGGGGGATCAGATCTCATCACAATTTAAGCTTACATACTTTCTGTGTGGCTCCATATTAAACTGCGTTTTCGCCATAAACTGTGTTGTTATATTTTCGTAGTGCTTCTTGATTGTCGATTTTATTACAAGTTGTTTAAGCGCAACTTAATTGTTTTTTTTATTATTATTATTATTATTATTATTAAATTAATGTTTATACAGAATACAATACATTTATGCAAAATGTACATATAAACACATCAGTATTTTACATATACTGTAAAAACTGCTATCAATGTGGTCCTGTTTTGACACATTGATAAACAAAAAGGAAAGAGGAAAAACATAATGAGAATAGGAAGCTAAAAAATTGCTTTAGGGCTGATCTAAGACTATTAGCGCATAGTAAGACACTGAAAATGTTGAAAAACGAGCCTGAATTGAACAGAGGAAATTTAGAGAAACTAATCACTAAAATCTAAAAACCTAATTATTTGTAAACCGAGGATAGTTGTTCTTTGATACCATTCATATTCTGCTTGTTCTCCCTGAACTTATTGAAAGTAATGCAATTTAAGTTAAAATATCAAAGCTAATAAAAGATCGAACAGTTTAAGCCTTATATTGTTGATTTAATGAATGTCCATTTAGTAAATGCAGTGGAAATACAGATTCTCGCTTTTGGCAATAATTGCTTAACTTTCTTTAGATCTGTTATTACTTGGAAAAAGGAACCTCCTTCCTGTAACGTAAGCTCTACCCTCTTTTCCGAAAGGAAGAAATTATTAATTATAATAATATCGAGAAACGATTGGACAGTAAAAAGGGTTTAAAGTCGGCCAGAAAAGATAAGGATGATAGAAAAGATATATTAAAAGCTAAAGCTAAACGATTGGATTTATATTGTTTCCATAGTGCGCCAATGCCTTGTTCAATATGACATTGGACCCTCACTGTCCTCACTTGCCTGACCTGACACTGGTAGTCGACAAAAGAGCAGCCTGCTGCTCATCAATAACATTTTCTTATCACGGCTGTCTTTTACCCTCTTCATTTTCAGTTTCTTAAACCGAGGCCCAACATAGATTCATTTCTTGTCCCGTCATGAAGGGAGCAGAGTAGAAAGTAATAGAAAAATTGGCCAAGGATAAGGGTATTTTGAAATATGATAAGCGTTTTTAGTAGCAGAATAACTGTATCAAAACAAGGATTAATACAATAAAACCTGTATCTGGTGCATCATGAAATATAGGCCTGCATATGAAATATGGAACATGAGAAAAAAGAAGAAAGGGCAATTGATAACTTTTAGCTCAGGTGTTACAACAGAATGTAAACAATAACTCGAAATGATAGGAAAAGTAACGCTGAAATGTTAAGGCTGAAGTGAACAGAGAAAGAGCTAATAAAGGGAATCGAGGGACAACAAATGAACTTATAATATTATATATCCAGTACCCGGCGTTGCTCAGGTAAAAAAGTGCGATTTAGCAGGCTATTTCAAGCAAGTAATGCTTTCCCCCCCCTGTTTTTGTTTCCATTAAATCAAATGTACAATATGAAGTGACTGAAAATTCACATTTGAATAACTAAATGTCACTGAACTGAGATAATGGTAGAAATACACTTGAATGCAATTTAAACACAAATACTTGAACACGGTTTGAAAACAATGAACAACATAATAGAAAATAGCAAAGGGAACCTCAATGCATTTTTACTTCAGGCTTGTGCTCAAAATTAAAATGAACTATTGGCAAGGTTCTATGGAACAGACAGCTTTTTATTCTGTTTAGTTGTTCTCCGTCGATAATTAGCAGTAAAACAAAGCTATAAACTTGATTTTGCATTTATTTTCGGAAAAAGAAAAAAAAACATGAAAAAGGTCCTACCGAGATTTGAACTCGGATCGCTGGATTCAGAGTCCAGAGTGCTAACCATTACACCATAGGACCTGCAAGAAGCGAAGGCCATCTTTAAGTTTGGTTCACTGAGCCAGAAATGGACCTTGTGAAGACAAAGTGACCTCCAGAAGCCTCGAATGACCTCCGAGGCCGGATTTTTGCAGCCTATGTCCTGACCGGATAAACAAGGGACGCGTTGCACAGTAGGCGACCAGGCTGGCAATGACAAATTGGTTACTGGAAGAACACAACTGAGGAAGCCTCTTAATATTGGAACATGGAACGTCAGAAAGATGAAAGAACCTGGAAAGCTGAAGATAGTGTACGATGAGATGGACCGATGCAACATTCAAAGCTTGGGCATCTGTGAGACAAACTGGAGAGGGAAAGGAAGTTTTAGATCAGAAAGGAAAACTATTTGTTTTTCAGGTAAGGAGGAAGGCGAAGAATACAGTCACGGAGTGGGAGTCATTATATCAGAGGCAGTATCCAAGTCCATCATAGGATATAGCCCAATTAGTGACCATGTTTTGCACCTAAGGACCAAAGGAAGCCCATGTAATCTCTCCATAGTCGTAGCATATGCCCCAACTAGTGCTGAAAGTGACGAGGAACTGATACAATTCTATGAAATGCTCCAAGACACAATCGACTCTATTGCAAACAGGGACATGCTAATGGTAATTGGAGACATGAATGCAAAGGCTGGAAAATCTGATACCTCGACAAGTACCCACGACAAACATGGTCTTGGAGAGAGAAACGAGAGAGCCAGTACATTACTTGATTTCTGCGGCACAAATGGCTTAGTA
>RDPX01000093.1:2433154-2458154 GCA_003991215.1 Morbakka virulenta | reverse complement strand
GGAGCAATGATATACAGCAAGTTGCCCCTTGCACAATGCTTTGTTCATGCCAAAATTGCGCTTCGACTTTATCTGGGGTTGATACATAGATACCTTGTTGTTAATACTTTACTTTTCTGTTCCATGGTGTACTGTGCCGTAATATATTATGTCATACAGAATTTTATCATACTGTTTTACTGTACTGTTCTTTATTAGCTACATTACATGTTAAGTATAGTACAGTACTTTACTGTACCTTTCTCTTCTGCGCTGTCAATTTCATTTTTCATTTCCACTACAATCATATACTCGTACTAATATTACTTTAGTAGCCTGACGATGGGAGAAGTATCACCCGAAACGTAGCTTAGAAAAATCTTACGACTCATGACATGATAAAGCTCCTTCTTTGGTTTTGATCTTTTGATCTTTGGTTTCTACTGAGTCCATAAAGTAAAGAAATTTTAGGATTACTAGAGAAACATATGGAAATGATGTATCATACTGTTGTGTACAGCAGTGAATTACACTTTACTAATGTCGTATGTTTTATGTTTTTTTATTTATCATTTTTTTCGTCGCAGTTTTTATTGATGGATAATGGTGTTGTTCTTTACTTTTATTTTTTTTTATCCAAACGAAGGTTTCTTCTGTCTTTCAGTTCAGAAACTTTTGTTGCCTCATTTTCAGTCAATGGCATTCTTATATTTCAAACATCTTTGATGTTCGCAATCTTGGGATTTTGTTTAGTTAATAGAGATTAATTTTTGTCGTACAGATGTCTCGCTTATTTCAAAAAATCCCCTTCCAAAAGACAGCTGAATCATTTATGCCTTGTACGACTTTTTTCTGGTCGTATAAGTAAGTGTAGATACAGTGTGTTGGATGGATAACATAGTTTGGCCCGAAACTGAATGCTGAGGGTCAGAATTCCATTTGAACAATTGCTGCACATCGCAAACCTTCGTCTTGTCAGGGCAGAGTCAAAGGATGTGAGCACAACTAAAATGTCTCATGTTAGCTTTAACTACGCATTTTATTTTAATTGTTTAACTCAAGGTAGCGAACTGAAATGAAGAATAGTGGAATAAGATAAAGTTTGATAAAGATGCAAAAAAGACCCACAAAAATGTATGTGACTGTTTGACTGTTTAACTGTTTAACTGTTTATATCACGACATTGCAAGACATTTCAAACAACCATTACTGGTAGATAGGAGTATTGTTTTTTTTCCCATATATATGTATTTGTAGTAAAAAGACAACAAGTCGTTCTGTGAGAGATGTAGTCCTAATGCAGGATTAAGATGAGATGAGAACTTGTGGAAAGAACGGCGTGCTCAAATGAAAGATCTGGTTGCAAAAATGATCTAGTGTTGATAGCTCCTGCAGCAGAACATGTGGCAATAAGAGGCATCGGCACTTGTTCCTATCCACCTTGGTGCACACAGATTTTTCATTTTTCTACAATTCCAGACATTTACTATCTAAATTATTTTGTTTTCTTCTAAATGTATGTATATTGTATAATATCTGCTATATATTATATTTTCTTATTACTCCGACTTTTCTGATCAGATTGTATGATTGACCCCGTAGGAATAAGAAAACTGAGCTGTCTATTTATCCAACAGCGCAAGGTAGATATTGTATATTTACTTGGGGTAAAGCTGACTTATGAATCAGTAAACATTCTAAACTGACATTTTTATTGTTGTCTAACTCCATTTCCTTTTTTTTTTCCCCGTCAGCGTTACGTGAAGTATGTCAGAAATCTTCTTAGTATAACTGGCTATGGGGAGCATTGCATATTAACCACAAAAGCAGACGATAACACTGGACAGGTGAGCTAACTTCTGACACCTTACAAATAAAAATACTTATATATAAATAAATATAAATAAATGAAAGAGGACGTTTAATAAAACACACACAGAGAAAATGAAATAAAAGAGGACATGTAATCAAAGGAGACTATTGAAGCGAGGCTTAACCTCGTTGGTTTAGTATATATATATGTATATATATATATATGTATATATATATATGTATATATATGTATATATATATATAAGATTTAGTATAACTATCTTGTGGTTAGTTGTTAGTAATGCATGGTCCTTTTTTTAGATAAGCTGTTTAGACTCAAGTTCAGGTTTGTTTGGTACTCATGTATGCTAACCTAGAACTGTCAACACAATAGCCTATCACGATATGTGTTATGGGAATATCGTACATGCCCTTGGTAATGCTATTGCATCCTTCCAAGACGTTCTTCCTATTAAGACAGTAGCATAGTCGATTTCTACTAAATTTTGTTATGTGAAGTAAAGTTATTTATTGTACAAGGTTTAGATATTCATCTTTTGTTCGAAGTGAAAAAAACTAGAGTATCCAATACGGTAGTTGCAAACATACCAATTCAGTCTATAAAAAATACGACGTACAAATAATTGAGCCATTATCAATACACCACATTACGTGGCTTGATTTGTAAAGATTTTGATTTAAGAGACCTCCATGGTCTCCCTTGTAATACCATTAACTTTACTGATAGTTATCTAAATACAAACATAATAATATAAGGTAATGTATGCGTTGCTCTAATAAATATCACAAAATTTGGGTTATGATTACCCCCAACTGCTTATTTGAGACAAGAAAGATATGTGTTGCCATGATTTAATTGTGAAGAATACTGCCGATTCTCAAATGTCTATAATTGACTCTAATGCTTGTTGTAACTAGTAATTACTGACATCCTGATGTTGTGATTAAATGCCATGAATCTCGTTATGTACTGGAACATACAGTTGGATTGGAGACAAATATGGACCTGAATATTGGAAGAAAAACTAACAAATAATATGATAAACTTTGGATAAAAACTATTCAATGAAATTTGTGACTTGGGCAACAAACGCAATAGATGTAGCTACTACTGGTAGTAAGTCTTTTTGTTTTGGCTTTTTTACATGGCAGAATTAATAATAATTGGTATTGAATAATTAGCTGTGCCATGCACACAACCTATGCCATTTTTGTTTTGTAAAACACAGTATAAAATCCAACTGGACCAGTTGAGAAAAATCTCAGCAGTTAACTCTCCTTATAAAATTATTTTTTGAATAATAACTTTACTAATTCGGTAAGCCAATTAATTTTTAGAAATCCGTCCCTGCTGAATAGACAGAAAATCACCGTTATACATAATGTAAAGATATTGCGAGGTTTGCTATCCATTTTACTTAAGTGGTCATTTGTTCGATTTCTCACTGATGTACTTCTGCAGTTAATAAACAACATTTCAAAAAATACAAATAAAATTATTGTTGATATTACTAGTACCACTCAATATGCTACTACAACAAATATTACTACTATTGTTTTTACTACTACTGCTACCACTACTACTACTATTGCTATTGGTACTATTACTACTACTACTACTACTACTACTACTATTACTACTACTACTACTACTACTACTACTACTAGTACTACTATTACTACTACTACTACTACTACTACTACTACTACTACTACTACTACTACTACTACTACTACTACTACTACTACTGTTTTTGCTACTTTTAAAATTTTACTCAAAAACAAACAGACAGATAGACAAACAAATAGACAAACGAACAGACATACAGAGAGACAAATGGCCAAACTAAGGCGAAAACCTAACTTCTTTGGCAGAGGTAATAAATAGTAGCTTTATTAATGTTTTGAATACTTTTTCTTCTTTTTAATTTTTTTTTCATTAGTATATTCTTGTACTTTGCAATGCCATTGGTACGCCACTTGATTCAAGATACATAGAGTTAGGTAAGTTTTGTACAGTTTGCGTTTCATGTTTTGTATATTAGATGCTTTTCTGGTTTTTAACTTCACGTTTTTTAACTGAATTTAATTAAGCATTTAATTCCATTCTTATGTATATATTTATAATGATTTTCTCATTATTACGTTCCGGTATCAATCATTATATTTCTTTACCATAATTCCATTCTTACACCTCCGTCCCCGGCTTTGTAAATCTTCAACCGTGTTGCCAATTTTTGTATTTTCTTTTCATTGTGCCTTTGTTTTCTTACATGTTCAGTTTCGACGAGCAGTCCTGCTTGCAGTCAGCTTCTCTTATTTCCTTCACTGCCCGGTACCCAATAATCCGTCCAGATGAATCATCTTCTTTGTGACAAGCACAAAGACCCGTTTAGCTTCATGTCAAAATGCCTTAAAACATGTTCTTCTGTAGCAGTATTGGTGCTCAGCATATCATTTTAACTCATGGTCAAAGTCAGATCCCGCTGTCAAAGACCAGTCGCTGCAAATGGACCTCAAACTTGTAACGCAAGTTCTTTCCACACTGTACAAATGTACCTTCCTTTGACGTTAGCGATATGTTGTGCTGGAAAATTGCAATGGAATGGCTTGTGGGGCTGAATCAGACTACAGTGGCTCACGGTTCATGACTCAACTTTAGAAGGGACGGAATAACCACAGGGAATACTGGGAATAACCGCTGGGAATTCTATTATATTTTTGAAACTCGGCCTTTAAATGTATTAAGTGCAATAAAGTATATGAATTGGATTGCAGTGGTATAAAAAGAAAAGGTTTATCACGAATTTGGGTGATGCCCACTACCTTAATCTACGAGCGAAACCAGATATGTTTACTGACATTTAAGCGCCGAATACCATACAGCTGTCTTCACTTGAATGGCTTCTTACCTTTTCTGCTTTAAAAAAGAAAGGAAATTGATATGAGAAGAGGTAAACAGAAAGAGTGGATTATAGACGATTAAAATTTAATCATACAAATAGTGAAAATCAAATCTGTAAATTTTCGCAATTTTTTTAGACGAGATTAGTGTTGTTGTTGACCGAATGGTAAGCGCCAGTACTAATTATTTACTCAATTATAGATTCAGAAAGACACTTTTTATCACGAGGCTAAATCTAATCGATTGAAATCGTAGTCATTGCACTTGTATCCAATTTTGTAGAACCATTTGGCCCAATAGATTCTTTGTTTTCGTAGCTGGTCACGTTGTGGCAGTAGGAGGTGCAAAATACGAACTATATAGCTTCTATCAATGAAATATATGTGAAATTTTGCTCTTGTTTCGTCATCCCTAGAACCAACGTATGTTTGTATGACTGGAAGCCATGTCATTGCTGCTTCAAAGGAGGCATTTTATTCATGGCAATTTAAAAGCACAAAAAAACTGTCGACCTTTGAATTGCAACAAGGTCTACCAAAGCAAGGGAAGAAAGACGGTACTGAAAAGTAAGTTGCATTTGATTGTTTTATATTTTAAGGGATTCATAACAGTGATATTCATACTGAAATTTAAATATTCACTTGAAAACCTTATTTACAATGAAATTAATAACAAAAATTTAAATACAGTAATATCAGTAGTAGTGGTTAAAGTTGTGGTAGTAATGGGAGTGCTAGTACTAGTATTAGTGTTAGTATGAGTATTAGTATGAGTATTAGTATGAGTATTAGTATTAGTATTACCATTAGTATTAGTATTAGTTTTAGTATTAGTATTAGTATTAGTATTAGTAGTATTAGCATTAGTATTAGTATTGGTATTGGTGTTGGTATTAGTGTTGGTATTAGTATTAGAATTAGAATTAGTAGTAGTAGCAGCAGCAGCAGCAGTAGTAGTAGTAGTAGTAGTAGTAGTAGTAGTAGTATTTTGCCCCTTAGCCCATTGCGATAGGCACAAATTAAATATATGTTCTACTGATATAGATCTATAGGACCCATAGGCAGTATAGACAACAAAATTACAATAAAAATGCTATATGATAACTTATAAGGGAAAACAATTTGTTTTATAAATAAGAAAAGCCAACTTTTAATGTTAGACATCAAGAAAAAGAAGTCGACAAGAAGCGGGAAGAAAGTGGAATCTTGTTGAATACCTTAATTTATCATATAAATCTTTCAGTTTTAACAAATAAAAGGTGCTGGTATTTTTGCCTTCTGCCTTTTCATCCTACGGTGTAAAGTTCAAATTAGTTCGATTATTCTTTAACGTAAAATTTTTTAATTTGATACAGGATATTTCATGTTGATGATGTTCCCTCAGGAGCAGGAGATGGACATGTTGACTTCAAGAAAACCTTCATGGTATTTCTTTGTTTCACATTTTGTTTTCCGTTTTGTTATTTTAATTGGGGGTTTTTTCATAAATAAAATTTTATATATATATATATATATATATATATATATATATATATATATATATATATATATATATATGTATTAAAATATTAACAATATTAAAAAGAAAGACGAGAGGTACGGCTATGAAAATGATCAAGAATTATTATTGTCTGTATGAGTGTTTAGGAACATAGTTGAAAATTATTCTTCAAAAGAAAATTTGCGAAGCAAAAGCATTTGTATTATAGAGAAAACCATCAATCTGCAAGTACATAAATAAGAGTGACTTTACACCTCACTCAAGTCAGTTCGCCCATGCATGCCTGGGCGAACTGACTTGTGTTGATGAAGTGTACATTGGCGAAGTCTGATAGTAGAATTTTTTTAAGTCTGTGTGAATCTATGGGCTTCATAGGTTTACACTGAACTGGAAAACTGTTTCATTGGTGCACACATGTTTAAGTTATTTAAACCAAAAATTATTAAGTCATTAATCTTACAGGTCAACATGAAATAAAGGACATGACATAGCATTAATTTAATTTCCAGAGAATAATTGATGGTCAATTACATTAGTAAAGCAATATTTTGTTATTTTTGTAAATGTAAATGAAGAAAGTAACATAGCGAGATCAAAGACCTCTGAACAAGATTAACAAAACTAAAAGTTGATTCTTTCTTTACCTCATAATATAGCAAACCGGTGATCCTATCTGTTGCATATGTGCTTCGGACAAAGTTCTGATAGTGGTAAGTTCTATTTTTGTTTGTATTGAGAAAAATAAGGAGGCCGAAAATTTATATTGTTTCCAACTGGATTTTTAGAAGTGCCTTTGGGGTTGGTGCCTATCTGCTTTTATTCCAAAGTCATAATGTTAGCACTCACTGTGTTTGGTGAATTCATTGTACTGATTTCTGACCTTTTGTGTTTTGAAAAGTACAGAATGAGTTCTTTTACAGTTTAGGTCACAATACTAATGTTTATAAGAGGACAGAGTAGATGTAGGAACTGAAGGTGTGGTCTGTAAAATATTATTTACAAAAAGAAAACAACAACAAAAAACATTGATGCTGCTATTGAGCTTCTATACGTACCATTCGTTTGAACTTTGCTAATCGTTGTTATGATAGCTAGGGATTGATGAGTATAAAATAAACTGTTGTTTTGGGGTTTGCCTATACAAATGCCGACTGGGTTTTTTTTGTATTAGGTACAACATTATAAGGTACGTTTCTTTCAATGAAAAATGGAAATTCCATCCCAACAATCACCAACATATCTGTGCAATTATACTTTTGAAACATCTTTACCTCCAAAACGTCGAAGGATTATCAGGCAGACCAGTCATGTTTCATTTGTAATTTTTCTCCGTTTCTTCACAATTCAGCGTTGTGTTACCTCGTGTACCGTATCCTGGGACAAAAATTTCGTGCAGTTGTAATCAATCTGAGTTTATTGGCCCCCTCATGTCCATTTACCTTATATTATACCCATTAGCAGGTCTTTTTTGTTCCAAACATACTGGTACCACTTGCCCTACGAAACAGGTTTCATATTGGTCTATTACATTGAATTTCTACTTCTGTTGAGGACCTGTTGATTTGTTAGCCTCACTCCCCATTCTATGCAAGGGATAGGCCAATTACACCCAAATGCAGATGCGTACACTGGCTAACATTTGCATTTTTTTGGTCCAACTTTCGCAAGCAGTGGTAAGAATGAAAAACTATGACTTTGCAGAAGACAACAATCAGAACATAAACATTTAAATCATGCTTATTCTTTAACATAGCAAATTACTAATCTGAAGAGCATGGAATGATGCTAGATTAAATGAAAATTGATAGAATGTGGTCTTGCTAGTGGTTGACCTACTAAATGTAGAATATGATGATGAGTGAAGCAATTAGTCAAAAACACTTAGTACTATAAAAAATAAATAGTAATACTTGTTCAATGGCTTTTCGAACGTTTACACTGGCTTTCTTCTTTTTGCTTAATTATTTGATTGATTTGCATTTTTGATTTTTCAATACTCCAATATTCAGTTGGTGAAATGTTTACCAGTCAACTCCATGAAATATGGGCCTGTTATACAAGTTGCTAGAATGCAATCTATATTGGTATATGCTTTTATGTATTGTTTTTTGCATCATATATTATGAATAATCCGTGATACGGGTAGCAGTGCAATGTTGGTTGTTTTGTATGGAAGGAAGGATAGGCTGACCTATCGTTTGTTGTTGTACGGAAATTCGTTATGGTCCAGAACTGAGACATCTGGTCTCATCATGTTTCATAAATATTTCTTTTGGAAGATATATGTGCTGAGGATGCCGAAGATACAAGATGTTATAATTGTTTTGGAAGCAATCATCTAAATTTGGCTTTTAACTCTAACAAATCTGAATATATGGACTGTTGTCAGGAAGAAAAGCACAGAAGCTGATTTTTCTTACCCCTTGTTAAAAGTGTTTGACTTGTCACAAAACCCAATTGATAAAAAGTTTTGTGGACAAGTATTATAACCAGATGTTACAACAAAATATACCGAAGCTGTTTTACAAAGTAGCATTTAATGTCAATCTAGAGCTTGCACTGTTCTTCGTGCCACTTGTTGATGATTCTTTCGTTTATTCCAACTCGTTGATGACATCGTTTTTGGTTTGATACTATAGTTTGTTTTTTTCAAATTATTATTATTTTACAATAATAATAAATATTTTTGTTACTTTCTCCGTTATACACTAATTTTAAATGCTGTCCTTCATGTAATTTGATCAATGGATTCATGTTCTTGAGGTGTGGTAGCAACAAGTTTCCTCATATCTCGAGCACTTGTCAGAGAATTCTATCGGAATGTATCAGAGAATTCTTGTCAGAGTGTATCAACATAATCTTTTGCAGTTCTACTATCCTGGTAGCTATCCCAATCCATTTCTGTATCTTTGCAATGGTCTTGATGTTGCCCAATACCCCAATCATAACCAGAATTACTTTCACTTCTTTGTCACTTCAAGTCTTATAAGTGTCCTTGATAATTCTTTGTACTTCAATATCTTTTTAAGGTGTTTTTTTTCATAAAACCCGTATCGTATGGGGCAGCGAAGTCAGTCATCTGAGATTGGTTAGTTTTCCTGCATTCTATAACCCGTTTGAGTCTTCTTGCTTCTATACCTTGGACATTTTGTATTTGAAAACACCACAAGATCTTATGTTCTTTGTTTTTGTGTACAGCTTGCAGCTCATGTTCATACCATTTTCGTTCTTATCAAGGCCATGTTTTCTGCATCCCTCCCAATGTATTTTTCCTTCCCAGTCATGCCAGTGGTTTTAGTCCTTTTCTGCCATTTTACTAAATTCATTTGAGTGGTGATTGATGCTTTTATGTGCTTTACTCACATCCTAAATTTATTTTGTTGAGTCTTATCACATTATTATTATTATTATTATTATTATTATTATTATTATTATTATACTGATTGTTGAATCTTATCACATATTATTATTATTATTATGATACTGATGATGATTATCATACGATGATTGGAATTCCGTCGAGAAAGGATATGCGACTATCATACTCACCAAAGCTGGCTACACCCAAAAGTCTCATTAACACTCTACTAATGAACCATAAACCACAGTTAATGTAAGACAATAAATGCAGTCAAGACAAAGTAAACGAACTAGTTTTAGCATTACAGAAAAAACGATCTTTTTGATAATTCTCAGTACCAAAGATTGAAAGACGACGACTCAAGTTTACCATGGTGATATGGATTACCAAAAGTACATAATACGTAAGCAGTTAAAGGTGCAATCGTAGTTTACTTCTGTTGCTAAAGTAGTAATTTATTCAAATGTTTGGTCAAGTCTGCTGAAGGGTTTCGATTTCAAAACACATGTTAGAAATCTTTAAATATTTCAGGGCCAGTGTCATAGGGAATGACGTACTGCCTTTAATTATATTTTTTGTTTTCCTCATAGGTAAAATAACGTTTGATTTGTGTTTTCGTATTCAGGATCTTGTTCTAGAGGAATGCCACATAAAGAGCTTTTGATAAAAATAGAAGTGAATTTCATTGTGATATTTGAATTTTTATTAAAACCAGTATCTTTTGGTTGCTATACGTGATGTAGCATTTGTTGTTTTTCCTTTGTTCTTGTTATATGTATCGTTCACAGTTGCAAGTTCAATCAGAAATCAACAGTAAGATATGATAGCCATTCCACCACGTTTTCTTTGAGGGTGCATAGTTCATCCATTCCACCAACAAGTCTAATTGATGGGCAGGTTTCGACGATGTGCTTGGCGGAGACTCCCATGTTGCTACATACTCACGGCTTGTCATTTCAATTTGTCTTGACACTATTGGTTCGCAATCTGTTGAGATGGCACCATTGCTTTTGTGGTAACCTGGGAATATGTTCTTCAGCAATATGCAGCAGATCAGGTGGCCATTGTGGTCGTGGAGGCGCCAGGTGTTCATGCTCACCAAAACTGTTTCCGCATTTCCGTCTTTTGCGTGGTGGATCAAGCGGGATAGCAGCAGAAACTAGGCAAAGGTCATCATAATTCGGGCAAGCAGAAGCGCGGAGTTACGAGAGGCACACATGCGATTTTTTTTGTTAATCATGAAGAACCCTAAAAGACATAAATCCACTAAGTGTATGGAACAGTGAAAAAAAGAAAGAAAAAATCAAAAGAAGAGATTACAGTTGACCTCAATTGATCCTAATACTTGACTTGAAAACATTCAAATCATGTGATGAAGCAAATCACTTAAAAGCATAAGATTTCCACAATTTAGCTGTTCGAGGAAAAAAACCTACATTAAAGAAATAATTATTACAACACGGTGGAACAACTGGATACGGATGAAAACGCAGAGAGAAACGAGACACACGAGATGTAACAAACTGAACTGGTACCAGAAAAGAAAGCCCAAAGTTGATGAAACTCGTTATTTTTTATAAAAATGAACACCTGAAGGACACGACTTCTTTAAATACAAGCAAATGAATTTAGATAAACGATAGGTCATTTAATCATTAATCTGGTTATTGATTGACGTACGGTCCTACAAAGTGTTGTAGTTAGTTATACGCATCTCTTGTTATGCTGGCAACATCACACATGATAGTAGGTTTTCTCTACTGGTATTATGAACCTTCCTCGCAGTCTTGCATCATGCCGGCTTAACTGCTTATCTCATTCCGTTTAAATATTCTGATATATTGTTACATTACTGCTAGCATTAACATCAGTTGTTTTGCCGAGTTCCAATTTTGTCATAAATTGCCTAAGCTACTCATTAATGGTCTCATCAGCATGTAGTTTCAGTAGGAGAACAACCGCTTGTAATTGTAGAATGATTTAGGTAGCTCCTGTTGCTTTATTGTTTGTGTACAGAGTTGCGAAATTCTGCAGACAGTACCGTTTCGCCCTTTGTGGGCTCATCAGTGCAGCACAGAACGTCTGAGACATAACTCTCTGGCCATATTGCCGGAGCAAACACAGCTTAAAGAGTTACTGTGGAATCCTGTCAGAGTGCACAAACTACGCATGCGCAGTGAGAATACATAAATCTGCAATTTTGAGAATTTTTTCATTCCATAATTCGATTTTTTTTTCCTGGTTTTGTTTGTTAGGGAAGAGAATCAGGAACAATACACAAATATTTGCTTCCAAAGATTGCATTAGAGATGAAACATTTGATACAATGTAGACCATTTCAGATGTCATTAAACTGTACTTCCATGTAAGTAGATACCTTTCAAGTTTTGTATATATGATTAAATTGTTCATTGATTACCATCACTACTTGAACTTAACTTACATGTAAAATACCTTTGATATCTGCTCTTTTTTAGTGTTATAATAGGAAAGTATAGTATCAGATAGTATAGAGTATTTCACTATAATATAGCATGGTAATATACCTTATTAAATATTACTTATGTTTGCCCTATGATATACTATGGTATGATATTATATAGGTAAGTACAGCGTTGTTATGTATATAACATATACAAGCTTTGTTTTGTATAGTATAGTTAGGTTTACAATTATTTTCCTTCTTTCATATAATGCAAGGCTGGAAGGGCAGATGTTTATTTTGTCTTTTTAATTGTTTTATTTTGTATTTTTTGAATTTTATCATATTGTGGGTTCCTTACTTCTCCTGATTATACCCGGAAACATCCTACACCCTATAATAGGTTGTATTTGATGGAGAAATGAATTTATTTGTACTGTAATGTGGTAGAGGACTGCATGGTGTATTATCGTTCAGTATAGTATGATATATTTATTGAATAGTATCCGTTGTTATTTTTAAAATGTGATAAATTGTATACGAGCAGTATTGAAATGTATCATAACCATGTATATTCTATTTCAAAATACAATTTATTTAAGTACAAGACTTGGATGATCATTATTTCATACTGTCGTTTGGTATAGTAATCTATCGGATTGCTTTATATAGCAATCCTATGAATTGTACAGTTGAATTGTACCATATGATATAGCACTATTTAGTATGGTAAAAATCTTGTGTTTTTTAGTATAGCATATAGCAATATTTTATGAAAGCCATACAATTACTGGTGAAAAAGGAAGTTTGTTTTTACTAAACTCGATAGTACCCGTGGTTTGCTAAATGTATGTCGGAATCAAATCTTTTCATCCATTTATTTGAAGGGTTATTTGATCTTATTATTAAAAGAGTAATTTACAACTTAAAAGTGCAAATGCTGTTGGCAAAGATAAATTGGGGAAAGAAAGGAAAATTTGTTTTTGGAAAAAAGAAGAATTCAATTTTCAACGCTTAAAAAGTACGTTTTAACTCCAAATCGTATGGGAAGTATCATCAACTCGACTTAGAACATTTGTCACTTACACTACTGTTTTTAAGTGCTTTTTCTCAGTATAAGGAATTATAGTGTATTATAGTGTGTTGTGGATTAGTTTGGCATAGTATGGTTTGATAAAGCATGATGTAATATAATGGAATAACAAACAATTGACCATTTTGGATATAGCAAAATAAACTGATATATACAAGGGTTGGCCAATAAATGTGAAGGATTATATCATGAAGATCATTTACTGTGAATTCATCTCTAGTTTTTTGTATTACATCCTGTAGCTTAGGTAGGCGTGGATGCTGTTTGAAATTTGATGGAAACCAAAGTCTCTTTTACATTGGTTTGAACTGCCTATGTCATTATTGGCAATTAATCGCGAATTTGTATCACAACTACTTATTATTTTGATAATTTCAAATTTGACAACGTTAATGTCTATGAAACATAATTTTATGAATTTGCATTCAATTTTTGGACGTTAATTTTTATAGAAAGACAACGTTTTNCCATTTTGGATATAGCAAAATAAACTGATATATACAAGGATTATATCATGAAGATCATTTACTGTGAATTCATCTCTAGTTTTTTGTATTACATCCTGTAGCTTAGGTAGGCGTGGATGCTGTTTGAAATTTGATGGAAACCAAAGTCTCTTTTACATTGGTTTGAACTGCCTATGTCATTATTGGCAATTAATCGCGAATTTGTATCACAACTACTTATTATTTTGATAATTTCAAATTTGACAACGTTAATGTCTATGAAACATAATTTTATGAATTTGCATTCAATTTTTGGACGTTAATTTTTATAGAAAGACAACGTTTTTAATACTATTAAAGCCACTGCATATCATTTAACATTTTAGGAGACTTGCTATCATCGATATTTCTGGTGTTCTTACATTCTTTGACCTTGTAAGTATCTAGTTATTGTTTATTTCTTAATTTATGTGATATTATTTTGAATAAGTGTAGGAATGCAATGCAGATGATGCTTTGCTTATTATAGGAGTAGAATTTTTAATTTTTTTAGCTTTTAATTACTTTTGGCAGGACCAATTTTGTAAACTACGATGTTGGAGGATTGTGTAAGTTTCTAGATTTTCTGTTGAGTTTTTTCACAGATATATAACAGAAATCTAGAGACAAAACTGAAGTTGACATCTCATACCTTGATTGAAATAAAGTACAACTTTTTCAGTCGCCTTACCACGATATGGAAAGACATCACTTTTTAGAAAGAAGAGTCGATTCAGAATTTGAAAACATATGAGGATCGTAGCTTCCTGCTTTGCAGAGCAAATCTGATAAAACGATACACGGTAATCATATGAATTCACGGTCTCTTACCTGAATATATGTAGGAATCTGTTTAGCTGTACTTCTCTTTACAGATAGTGTTACCTTGCGTTGCAGGAAGCAAAACGAGTTGATGCCATTGAAGGGCAGACTGAAGTAGGAGAACTTTTGAAATTTGAAAGAAAAGATGTGTGGGACATGCGATGGGCAGATGTAAGTAATTTTTTATCTTTTTTGTTTTTTTAGGGGTTTTTTGTTGTTTTGTTTCACTAATTCCCATCCGTATAGTTTTAATTTGTTATATTTACCATGATTTGTTTTGGAAATATTGTTGTTGTTCGTCAGTCGTAGTCTACGATGACCAAAGACTTCACGAAGAGGAGGAAGACGGGGTACAGTGTGTTTAGTTGTGGCCGTTCAGTCCGAGGTATGCTCAGAACCCCCTGCCACAGGTCGGGCAGCGTGGTACCTCACGCTTGAAACGTATCCAAACACTTCATTCCAATAATTTCTCCCAGTACGCCATCGCAACAACTTTGAAGTCCTAGAGCCCATTACTTCATTCCATTTGTCACCCCTGTACTTCTTCTCAATACTTAGTCGATTATTTTACCCCAACACTTTTATTCCCAACTGTATCCCAATATTTTTTGTAATTACTTCACCCCAAGTCGTTGTTCCAATAGTTAATTTTTATACTTTACTGAAGCCAATCCGAATTCCAAATACCTTGCCCCAATATTTTTCCTTACTAATGTAAAACTTTATTTAAATAAACGATTAGTGATGCAGAACGTAAAAGTCGCTTTAAAAATTAACGTTTATTTTGGTCGAGAGCTATTTCCCTAGCACTCGGCTGGACCAATGGCACCAGAACGAGAAAGCTAAAAGCAAGTGTTTTTGTGGTTTTTTAAATTTAATACTAAAAACAAAGAGGCGATCGTGAAAGCCTGCCACTTTTTTGTGTGATAGGGTCAGCAAAGCTCTTTCAGAAAGCCAGTCATTTTTTATGCCTGGCTGTTTGAAACGATTGTAAACCATAAACAAATTTCTTTTGTTTAGAAAGAAAAGCTGATGAAAATTGAATATGAATTACCTCTAATGTTCCTAAATAAAGGTAGATCTAGGCCAGTTATTTTGAACTGATTAATTTGGAAATTTTCCCTGTATTCACGATTTAGTAGCAAATGCTGTCCCATAGCAGAATCAGAATTTTCAATATTGCTTGTACCTTTGCATTATCTTTTTGGCTGAATTCGATAAACAAGGGATTTTTCTCTTAAAATACTGGGCACGTGTTGTTTTGTTCTATCAGTCAGCCTTAAAGATGTACGTCCTACGTACCTATCATCACACCGGTACTTACACTCATACAGAACCATACTTAAATTTTAAGCAGACAAGATATCCTTTGTAGACGAAGGAAGAATTTTTCGCGAGGTAAAAATAACTTTCGTTGCAGTAGCACGATAACATTCTGACAATGACCTGGTAATTTGATTTTCAAATTTAGTAGAAACAAATTCTATCCAAGGAAGTATGTGGTATATAGGACACTTTGGGGGCCCTGTTTAATAGGATTTTCGAAACTGGATAATTGGATAAAACACCATCAGGATAACCATTACTCAACAAAATTTGCATAACTTTACCTATTTCTTCTGACAATTTCTCAGGAGACCAAACAACGACCACACGATGGACCACAGTTTTTATTTGACCAATTTTAATTGGTATAATGAAAACTCCGTGGAACTGAAATTGTCCTACTGTACGTACTGTTCAGTGAAGTTCTGTTTTCGCAACACATTGGTTTTAAAAGAAGTCGTAGTTTTTCTACTAAATGCAAAGGTACACGCATCTTATAACAAAAAACTGGCGGGCTTTCTTGATATTCTCTTTGTTTTCTGTATTAAATAAAACACACACTTGCTCTCAGATTTTTTACTCCAGCACCTTTGGTCCAATAGAGTGCTAGTGAAATACCTATCGTCCAAATGAACGGTATTTTAATAGCGATTTTTGGTACTTGATTTTAAAAGAGTACTTCAGGACTTCATCCCCTTTCCCCCCCTCGGTATTGATACTGTTCCCCTGTACTGTTTACCAACACTTGGCCCTAATACTTTATCCCGATGCTTTAAACCAATACTTTATCCCAAATACTGCTCTCCAATACCTTGACCTAATACATTATTCTAATGCTCTATCCCAACACTTGATCATATTACTGTATACCAATACTTGACCACAATACTCCAGCCTAATACTTCACCCAATACATAACTCCAATGCTTTAAACCAAATTTTACCCAAATACTTATCCCAATGTTTTTTGGTAGTATTGTTCCCTTGATGAAGTAGTATTTGAGTTTGAGAAATTATGAGATTAGTATTTATCCGTTCTTTTTAAGGACAATCCAGAATTGTTTGCGATGATGGAAAAAACAAGGATGTACGTATTCAGAAACCTAGACCCAGAGGTACGGCAAATGTTGTAATTTTTATTTTAATGCTTTTTGGCATATAATTTTGGCTTGTATTATGTGATATTAATTATTGTATACTAAAAATTGTAACACTATGTTAGTTCCATACCCCTTCTACAAAGTATAAAGAGCATTTCTGTTGAATAATCTGCCCGGATGAATAACCACCTTTTTTCATCAAAATGTGATTATCAGGAGAAAATATGGTAGTGCTTCTCTTACATTTTCAGAACTACTTATTACCTATGTTAGCATGATTACCTTTTACTCAAATATAACTAATAATGTCATTTTGTTTTATGTTGTATGGAAATGATAAACTGATAAACTGAATATCGAAACAGCGGAAAGAAAACTAAAATTGTTAATTGAAACAAATAGCATATATTTTGATTTTTTGTTACAAATTTCTTGATGTTTTTGAATTCGGATATTTTAGGAGCCAATTGTGAGTTCAGGATATATCTGTCAGTTTAACGATTTGCAGATTAAATCAGTACTGTTGGATGAAATAATGAAGGTGAGTAAAATAAGGATATTTTGAAAATTGTTACGTATTTGGTCAATTACTTCAGTCGTTAATTGATGATGTTAAGCTCTTAATTGCAGTATTGGTCTAGAGTTATATCAGCAAGTTACTATAAAAAAAGATTCGCGATTCCAGTCAATTCACAACCTTAAATGTAATGCTTCCAAGTTGTTACTTCATTGTCAGTGACGGACAATTTAGCGTGTACATGTTTTGGGCGGTAAAATCGGGAAAGGAATAATGTCAATATTGAATAAATAATATGATGTACTGGAATTACTGTTTTCTTGCGTTGTAAATGGTGGACCGCTAAATTTGTATATATTTGGAGAATAGAATACGAAGAGGGGTAGCCTCATAAAACAAAACTGTGAAGTAAAACGCCCTTGATATGTAAACCTTTATACCGGAGAGTGCGCAATACTTGTAGAAAAAAGAGGCAAAATAGTAAAGGTGGATGATGAAATCTGTTTTAACCAAGACGTATATCTCTAAACGATACGTGTTATGCTTGCACAAGAAGCAAAAAAGCATCATGTATACGAAGAAAAAACACAATTATTTAACCAATGAGACGAATTGTTTTCGCGAAGTGTCGTCATGGAAATCAATTCACTTTAATGAACTCAACAAGCAAAGGTTAGTCTTTTTACAATAGTGTGATGTCGACTTGTGTAGTGCATAATTGTTTTGTCTGTGACCACATCGTGTGTGCTTGATTATCATTTGATACGTGAAACTTTTCTCGCGCAAGAAATGCAGCTATTTCTCAAGTTTATTATAACTACATAAACTGCATATGCCTATGGGGTATCGATTAATGTGTTTATATATCATATTTTATTATATATATTACTATATGATAAAGCTGTAACAAATATTCAAGAATCTTTGCAGGATCTTATAGTTTATGTACCTAATTGGAATTGAAACTAACTTTGACCTGTCTTGCTTCAGCGTATAGGATCACCAGCAACAATCCTTCTCCATCGTATGCTATGTACCTTTGTATTATTTTGAATGCTAATACTATTTTAAATAAACAGAGCTTAATCAGTTAATCTGTCAATGTCACAACATATCTGTGAGTGGTAGAGAGCCAGCTTTGACAGTGGGTGAAAACAATTCCAACTTCCCAATTAGTCACTTAAACACTTTACGAAAAATATAGTGTTATTAATCTCTTTTTGCAAAAATAGCACACGTTACTGATTTTTCCTTTGTCATTTCCTCATTAGGACCCAGAAAATCCAAGCAGAGAAAATATTATTGATTTGGAGACAAAGGTAAGTGGAGCAAAATGTCTCCAACATGATAGTAATTTTAGGATTCCCTGGATTTTAAAGATATTCTAAATACTTTTTTATCCAAGCATTTATATTGTAATAGTTTTGTGTTAAAATATTTGTTTGTTTGTTGGGGTATTTCCATTAGCCCCCATTTTCAAACACCTGCCCTTAATTTTTTTATTTGTTAAATGGTCGGTTGCTGACATGTTACCCAATGACCCATTCCAAACCTAACTATGTGAGACATATATTCGATTCCGTTGGGAATATATCTGATTATCGAACGCCGTCGTGAAAATAATGTGCATTCCATTTTGATAGTAAATATTTTTGAATCCAAACTACAAATAGTCTATTTACCTCGTAGTCCCTCCGAGACACGCGTGATTTACTGGATAAAGTTGGAATAGAGGACGCATATCAGTTTATTGTGGACAATCCACATCCAAGGCTATGGTAAGAGAAGGTTTTTTTGGCAAACTCGTACTTCTTGATTTACATTGAATTCATTTATTCTATTTCATACGTTAAATTAAACTCGGTTTTTACTTATGGTATAACTTAGATATACGAGACAAAAGATGAATTGTTGATAAAATTGAATGAGTGAAGCAACAGTCATATGACTAATTTGATAACAATTTTTATTACCTCTATTAAAAGTTTTTTGATGTCAAGATATTTGGAGCAATAAAATCAGTTACTGTAATAGGTAGGGATTGCGTCGTATGCTGTACATTGACATATTTATTCATACTTATACAGGCTCGCGTACTTGCAGATTCATGCTCATTTCCTCTCATTCATTCACTCATTGACTCAATTTTGGCCAATTATCTTCATCTTATCTCCGGAGAAAGCTGTTTAATTTAGCTGCTTTTTCATTTTAAATTTCTTCCTGTTAATCAGTTGGGTTTTTTCCCCTTTTCCAGGCGATTACTTGCAGAAGCTGCACTTGAAAGACTTGATCTTGAAGTAGCGGAAAAGGCTTTTGTGCGATGTCATGATTACTATGGAATAAAATTCTCAAAGAGAATTGCAAAGCTGGATGTAAGTGGTGTTGAAATATCACACGTCAGAAGAAGTTTAATGAGCAGGCATTCTGTATTATCAATGAGTTAATATATTACAGTGAATAGTATATGTATGTGTCTATATATATATATATTTCAATATATATATATATATATATATATCACTCTTGAGATTAATGACGTTAGCCTTGTGCGATTCTGGGACACTCACTGCTCTTGTAGTGATTTAAGCAATGCACTCTAGTCCATCACCTTCTGTAACTACTGTGCACATGCCCACCATTTACCTACATTGTTGTATTAATGGGAGTTGACAGAGGCCTCTGTACGGAATAAGCTCATTCAGATGATGAACAGCGAATTTCTTTATTGGTGTTCCAAGTCTCGCTGGAATAGATCAGAAGTTATTTGATGTAAACTTTGAAACGTATAAACGTGTTTGTTAACAATGTCTGCTTGCTCTGCACGTTGTTTCTAGGAATTTCCTTTTCACATAAGGAGACTAAAATGTTTCATGGTAGCAATGGAGTGGTTGTTATATTTTATTTATTTTCTCCAACAGAGTGAGAGCAAAAAAACTGCTGAGGTTTCAGCGTATTTTCAGCGCTATGATGAAGCAGAAAGAATATACTTGGATATGGATAGACGGTGAGAGTAATCTACTAGTTACATGGTACATTTACAAAATTGGATTATGAAGAACAAAACTGTTTATTATTTCAGTATTTAAATTGCTATTTACAATGCACTCTTTCCAGGGAATAGTTTTCTCTTCAAGACAAAAATATAGAATTTTCAAACCCTATTAATATATGTAATTATTTGCGTAAAAAAATACAACAGGACCAACTGCTAATATAGTCATAATGTCAAGTGAACAAATGGAAGATGTCATCGTGTTTATTATGATCAATGAAACACGGCTGAGATCATTCGGCTCTATTATAGCTTAGTTTTATTATATAACACTTCATTTTAATGGTAAATTGAATTAAATATTGACTTTTTATGTATCTTTCGATCATTGAAATAGTTCAAGGGAAGGGAAAGGAAAGAAAGGGAAGGAAAAAAAGGGAAGGAAAGAGAGGAAAGCAAAAAAAGGGAAGGAAAGAAAGGGAGGGGAAGAAAGAGAAAAGAAAGAAAGGGAAGGAAAGAAAGGGAGGGAAAGAAAAGGACGGGAAAGAAAGGGAAGGAAAAAGGGAATCGTTTGGTCATCAATTTATGGCACAGATACAAATACACATTGATTTAACTTGAACATTACATTAGTCAATTAACGTAAATAGGAAAATTGTAGTGTCATTAAAAGTGAGTAGCAACATGCTAACCGGAAGTGCTTCCGTTTCATATGTCATTATTTCTGTAAAAAGNAAAGGGAAGAAAGAGAGGAAAGCAAAGGGAAGGAAAGAAAAGGGGAGGGGAAGAAAGAGAAAAGAAAGAAAGGGAAGGAAAGAAAGGGAGGGGAAGAAAGAGAAAAGAAAGAAAGGGAAGGAAAGAAAGGGAGGGAAAGAAAAGGACGGGAAAGAAAGGGAAGGAAAAAGGGAATCGTTTGGTTATCAATTTATGGCACAGATACAAATACACATTGATTTAACTTGAACATTACATTAGTCAATTAACGTAAATAGGAAAATTGTAGTGTCATTAAAAGTGAGTAGCAACATGCTAACCGGAAGTGCTTCCGTTTCATATGTCATTATTTCTGTAAAAAGGGTGGAATAGCATTTATCCCACTGGATTTCTCAGTAGTCTCTGAATGGTAGGGCAAAGAACACATTGGTTCGATGTACTAGACCTCTAAAATGTCAATGTGGTAAGATGTGATTAGTAAAACTTATTATATTTCGCTCAAGGCGACCAAAAATAATTACAATTTCTTTGCAAAAGCAACAACTTTCGCCCTTGTTCTGCCTCAGTTTAACTATCCGTTAATGATAAACTTTTTCTTCAGATTTACAGGGGGAAATACTTGGATCTACTGTTCTGGCTATAAGCCAGCTTGTCACAGACATCATCCCAAGCCAATTGTCCCTAAAGATGTTTCTCGCTTTAACCCGTTTGAAGAAATCAGATTCTACCGATATTTTTTACTGCCCAAAATTGAGGCAAATCTGACCTGACAGTGTATTCATGATTAATTTCTTTTGGTAGATATGTGTTGAGGATACCCATGATACAGGATTTTGTAATTAATTTGGATTAAACAATCTTAATTCGGGTTTTATCTTTGTTTACTTGGAACATATGGGCTGATGTTGGGCAATATTTCTGATTGTCTGAATTATTTTAGCTACTGCACAGATTGGTTAATAAAAGACCATGGTAGCCTATTTTTCTTAACCGGATTCAACACAAAATCTCCATTACTGTTATTATTGTTGTTATTATTACGTATTATAATTTATCGAGTGGTTACACACCATCTATTGGTGGATGGGTGAAAACCCGCATTCAACGCCCAGCAACAAGCCAGGTAAGTTGAATGCAGGCACATGTACTGTAGCCATAAGAGTGAAATAAATAGAAAACCAAATCAAAATGCCAACATCACTTCAACCTGGCAAGTGCCGCCCCACAATCAGTGAGGAAAGGCACATTGCTCAAGCGGTTGTTGTTGTATGACAACAACTTATGACCACAGCACTCCCCACTCCTAGTCTGATAGCTAACAATACATGGAAAGATATCCTAGTACAAGTACTAAGTCTGGTATTGCAGCATTGAATTCAGACTGGATATTTGTTATTGCCCTGTTTGGTGACAAAAACAACAATGAATAGGCACAAAAAGCCATGTTNGTTCTGCCTCAGTTTAACTATCCGTTAATGATAAACTTTTTCTTCAGATTTACAGGGGGAAATACTTGGATCTACTGTTCTGGCTATAAGCCAGCTTGTCACAGACATCATCCCAAGCCAATTGTCCCTAAAGATGTTTCTCGCTTTAACCCGTTTGAAGAAATCAGATTCTACCGATATTTTTTACTGCCCAAAATTGAGGCAAATCTGACCTGACAGTGTATTCATGATTAATTTCTTTTGGTAGATATGTGTTGAGGATACCCATGATACAGGATTTTGTAATTAATTTGGATTAAACAATCTTAATTCGGGTTTTATCTTTGTTTACTTGGAACATATGGGCTGATGTTGGGCAATATTTCTGATTGTCTGAATTATTTTAGCTACTGCACAGATTGGTTAATAAAAGACCATGGTAGCCTATTTTTCTTAACCGGATTCAACACAAAATCTCCATTACTGTTATTATTGTTGTTATTATTACGTATTATAATTTATCGAGTGGTTACACACCATCTATTGGTGGATGGGTGAAAACCCGCATTCAACGCCCAGCAACAAGCCAGGTAAGTTGAATGCAGGCACATGTACTGTAGCCATAAGAGTGAAATAAATAGAAAACCAAATCAAAATGCCAACATCACTTCAACCTGGCAAGTGCCGCCCCACAATCAGTGAGGAAAGGCACATTGCTCAAGCGGTTGTTGTTGTATGACAACAACTTATGACCACAGCACTCCCCACTCCTAGTCTGATAGCTAACAATACATGGAAAGATATCCTAGTACAAGTACTAAGTCTGGTATTGCAGCATTGAATTCAGACTGGATATTTGTTATTGCCCTGTTTGGTGACAAAAACAACAGTGAATAGGCACAAAAAGCCATGTTGTTATGTGTGCCAAAGGGCATAATAATTTATTATTATAATTTATTATTATTATTATTCGTCTTCTTTTTGCTGTTATTATAATTAATTTAATTTTGTAAAATGGTTCACTGATAATTTTTCTCTTTGTTTTATATATACCGTACCGGTGCCAATCAGATAGCTCAGGCATGAACTCTAAATTAGTGTAAACGTAATACATTAGACAAACTAAAGTTTTAACTCTTAGTTTATTTCGGGCGGCTTTACGAATTAAAGTGAACATTACACAAAGAGAATGTATTATGTGAAGAAATTATATAAAAAATTTCGAGTGCAAAAATATTTGTAATTAAAATTGGAAGATCGAACAAAAATATATATAAAGGGAAAATATGGTGGGAGGGGGGAGGGGGAGGAGGAGAGGAGAACAAAAACACTAAGAAAAAAAAGAGTTAGTATTTTGATTTATTTTTTTAAAATTATCATTGAGATTGTCACAGCGCATGATGCTATTGCTGGATAAATCTACTCAATACCAAACCACATCTCACAGGTATCCAGAACCTTCCTAGTAACTATTGCTGATCCTCACAAACAAGCTTTCTGTATTATGCTGAAATTCACCTTGATGTATAATTTCCGTGAGCAGTATTCAAAATTTTTGCTTACCTTCCCTAATGCCCCAACGATTATAAGGTGTGATGACAATTTCTTGACTCTCCCACATTCTCTTCAATTTTCTTTTCAAATCTTGATATTTTTCAATGTGTTTTCTTTCCTTACCTTGTACTCTTGTATCTAACTGGACAACGACATTCTACAATGTAACATTGGCTGCTTTTGTTAGATGAGATATCAATATCAGGTCTGTAGTGCTCTATTTTTTTTATTTGTCTAGATTGTCAAATCCCACATGACTGTGACTTCTTCATTCCATGACGGAATGATTGCTGTAATCAGATCATTTCTTATTTGCTGGAGACTCATACTTCTTGGAAGGACCACTTTGTTATTAATAATAATAATGATAATGGTGATGATGATAATAATAATAGTAATATCGTCATTATTATTATTATTATTATTATTATTATTATCTTAATCTTGAGAAGCAAAGTATTATAGTGAATTACCTAGTCGAAAATTGTAGCAGCTCTATGTTAACGTGCTGGTATAATATAAGTTCAAATATGCCAATAAGTATCTTCTCATTTATGCGTCGAGCTGTGATTCTTGCTCTTCCTACAAGAAAAAACCTCAAAACGTGGAACATTTTGACAGAGAATACGTGCCCCCTGTGTAACAATAAACCACAAACTCAACACCACATACTTAACAACTGTAGTGCTGCAGCTAATCAGCACCGCCACCTGTGGCGTCACAACTCTGTTTTAAACTGCATTGTCTATTTTATGTCGTAAGTAAGGAATAATAGTTGTGAACAGTTTGTTGATTTACCAGGATTTAGAAATCCAGAGGAACTATTCGAAGGAGGTCATAGACCGGATTTGGTCATTATGTCAGACTTCAGATGTGTAATTATTGAATTGACGATTTGTTTTGAAACAAACCTCCAGAAATGAAGAGGTTATAAAACACAAAAGTATCGAGATCTTAAAGCTTGTTTCAA
>RDPX01000093.1:2400328-2421824 GCA_003991215.1 Morbakka virulenta | reverse complement strand
TCTTCCATTTTGGCTTTTTATGCTGATGACGTTGCTTTAGTGGTTTACGTTTAACACCTACTTTTGATTCGATTGTTTTGGCACAAGCATATATGATTGTATTTAATTCAATGATGTCTGGTTCAACTTCTTCACAAAGGTCGGCTAAGGCAGAATTTGCCATGTCTAAGTATTTCTCCTGAGATTTTTTCAGCTTTAATTTTACTAGACCGTCACGCTCTTTCATATCGAGTGAGTCGTATTTTTCAATATCAGCTATCAAATCGTTTTTGAATCCGTCAAACTCAAGGTCATCAAATTCTATTTTTTGGTTAGCAATCAAAGATTCATGGTTAGTATCAACCGTGTCATAACTAACAATTTGACTCGTAATATTTTCTTGGCTCAGCTCATCGCCTGATCCTTCATCACCATTCCCAAACACTACGTCCCCATTGACAGACACCTCAGAACGAACAGCTTCATTGTCCCTAATATCGGCTTTAACCTTTTCCTTGATTTCTCTTAGCTCTAACTCAGTTAGCCTATTATTCTTCAATATATCCCGCCTTACATTTGCTAATCTACTTGGATCTAAGTATGATTTTATATTTGGATTGCGATTTTTCCATATTTTACAAGTGTTGCTAGTGTGACTTCCTTCAGGTTTTTCTAATGACATATAAAAAGCATACATAATTTCAATATAGTCCTCTCTGTTCCATCTTTGTCGTTATTCTTTAGTTCTGTTGTTTGATGTTTCTCTAGATGGGCCAGCTGGTAGGTTTCCCCATGCTTGGTTACCATCAAAGTTATTAGTTTCTTTATTTTGAGAGGTTGCTGAGTCAGTAGCACATTTTTCGATCCCAAGCTTGTTCAGCTCCCTTGGGGGACGCGTCCCTTGTTTACCCACGCAACGGACGATGTGGTATATTTATTATTATTATTCTTGGATTAACTAACAGTACAATTTCCATCCTATATATCAAATTACAAGATACTAATGAAAATGATAAAGTCAGCCATTATCATCCAATCCTGCTCACGGTAGCTTATGGGTAACAATCCGACCATTTTACTACCCTGAGCAGCCCTGGATGGCTTGAGCTACCAATTTTTGTTAGCTTCACATAAGACACCTTAAGTCAATAGTCCCGACAACACTTTTCTGATGATCGATTCGCTTTCCCAAAGTACTGTCTTTTGGATTTCTCTCAATAATGTTTGGAGTTCTTTCTCATTATCAAACTCAAAGATTTTTTGAATGTCCGTTTTCAGTTCTTTCATTCCTCCACCGAGACATCCAACAACTATTGGAATCATTTTTACGTTATAATCTTCCCGTCTTTCACGTATCTCAAAACATAATTGTTCGTATTTCTTAATCTTTTCTTCTCGTTTAAGATGTCGGTTCATTTCGTTTGGACATGCCATATCGACTAGCAAAATTGTTTTCTTCTCTTCATCTTCTAAGGTAAGATCTGGTCTCCTCGCGGTGCAGTTCGTTCTCATTCGGTGTTCCCAATCCCAATACAGCTTCTTGCCTTTATTCTCTAACACTTTACCTTTTTCCCATCTCTGGGTGTACCACTTCGTTCCTTCTGGAAGTAATCCTTTCTCCGCTGCCCATTTAACTGCCAAAACTTTGAGTGCATTGTTGTGCCGTTTCACGTATTCTGATCCTGCAAGCTTTTTACATCCAGACAGGAGATGCTGTATTGTCTCTCGCTGTTCTCCACACAACCTACATTCATCGGTATCAATGAGTCCTCTTAACTTCTTCCACGCTCTTGATTCCACCATCTGCTCCTGTAAAGTGAATATTGATGCCGTTTTTCTTGGATCTGTATTGCACTTTAACCATACGTAATCTTCCTTCTCGTATCTCAATGTGATCTCGCTCTGCAGTGGTTTCTCTGCTAACCTTATTTCGCGGTTTCCTTTTTGTCCTGAATGTAACTGCTTCTTCAGCTTTTTCCACGCCTCTTTCCAATCATCAAATCTCTCTTTACAAATTGTTACATGTCCTTCATCAAATGTTACATCTACAGCCACCCTTTTCACTGCTGCTTCCGCATCTCTCTTTAATAAGGAATGCTCTTTATTCATTTCATGTTTCCACGCTACCCTGATCCATTTGTTAGTCGATGTTGCCATATAACATGCTACTCTTGTTTTGGTCTCATCATACACGTCTTTGAAACTTTTAAGCCCTCTTCCACCATCGCACCTTTTTGCGTATAATCTCTCATCACTTGTTTGTCTTCCATGGAAACCTTCTCTGCGTAGAATACTTTTCACAATTTTATCTAGTTCGTCTATTTCTCCTTTTCCAAGATGAACTACATTCATCACGTACCTTGCCACTGGTATTACACGGCAATTTATAGCTTTCATCAAGTTTTGATCATTTAGGTTAAGTCCTACTAGGTGGTCCATCCTCTTTCGGATTTCTTTCTTCACTCTCTCCATTACTCTTTTTACATCGATTTTATCCGCTTGTTCACACCCCAGGAATTTGTAAATTTCGTTTTTGTCTGGGTCAAACGCGTCCATCTTTTCTTCCAACACTGTCAACCCATCTCCTTTAACCATTTTCCCTTTTTTGAAGACTATTTCCGCACATTTGTTTACTCCATAGCAAGCTCCAGTGTCCATACTCGCTTTTACTATCATCTCGTTGACAATCTCGAGTTTTTGGTGGCTTTCTTGGTAAATCTTCAAATCATCAATAAAAAGACTATGTGTTCTTTTTACTCTTTCGCCATCTTTGTTTCCCATTTTGTAGCCATCAGTTTCCTCAATCAGCATTGCCACTGGAACTTCTGTCAGACAAAATCCAATTGGCGAGAAACTGTCACCTTGCAAAAACCCCTTCTTAAAATTTATCATACGGCTGGTGATGGTTTTCCCATTCTCTGTAACTTCTAATTTAGTTTTCCATCCTTCCATTAGTTTACTGATGACACTGATAATATTTTCTGGCACTTTCATCCATCTGTACACTCTGATAATCCAGTCATGTCTGACCATGTCGTACGCCTTTTGATAGTCATAAAATGCCACTGCTACATTTCGTTGGTAACCTCTCACTTCATCCATAATGGCATTATCTATGATCAATTGATCAACTGTTCCTAAGGCTCCTGAACATGTTCCAAGCTGATTCCTGTCCCAGATGCTATTCCTATCTGCATGTTCCTTCATGTAGTTTCTTACCATGCAATTGAATACTTTGTAACAAGTGATAAGACATGTAATGGGCCTATAATTCCTTTCGTTACTCAAATCTTCCGACTTCGGTAACAGTACTGACCTTCCCTGTGTTATCCATATAGGTATGTCATCAGGCTGCTCAATCCATTGGTTAAAACATCCCACCATGGATTGCCATGCACCTTTAAGTTTTTTCCACCAGAAATTTTGAATGCCGTCAATTCCTGGAGCAGACCAATTCTTTCTTTTTCTGACCGCCTCAAAAAGTTTCTTCTCATCAATTACTAAGGCTTGTACATCCGTGACCTTTTCTCTTATTTTATTTGCTATTGTTTTCATCCATTTCCTGTATGGGGTTGGAGTTTCATCCTCCCATATACCAGCCCAAAATTCTTCAAACTTCTCCATTTCAGGTACCTTGCCTTTTGTTTGTTTTCTCTCTTGTGTCTTTCTGTAAAGCATGCCTTGATCTTCTTGAAACATTCTGTTGTTACGTATCTTTGCATCTCTATTCTTAACATGTTTTAGCTTTGTGCGTCGGTATCTTAATTCGTCCAGCGTACTTTCTTTCAACACTATTAATTCTTCTTGTTTTCCAAGTTGTAGTTCAGATCTTTCTCTCAGTTTCTGCAGTATTTTCTTTTCCTTTCTGGTTGATTTCCTTTTAGTCTTCCTCCTGTGTATTTCATTAGATGTCCACGCTAAAATCTGCCTCAATGATTTTATCTTTTCCTCGCTTTTTCTTATCCTTCTGTTTTTCTGGTTCGGATAACTTGTTTCTTTTTTCCTCTTTCCGTTTCTTTTTATTCCGCATCTCTCTTCCAATGTCCTTGCCATCGCGTAGACTGCATCTACCACTTTACAGATATCAACATTGTTAGTGAGATGCTTTTCTAACACCTTGTTTGCAGTGTCAATTTCCTTTTTTGGAAGCCCTTTTTTCAACTTTACTAGTCTTTCTCTGTTTGCAATACTCTCTTTCGTTGTCGTCGTCAGTGTAGCTAGTACATCTTCAAATCTCATTCTCAAAATCATAGTCTCTTCTTCTTCGTTATTTTCGTTTTCACTTTCGTTTTCCGAACTTTCACCATTTTGACCGAATTCATTGTCGTTTTCTTCTGGCTCAGCATTCTTAATCATGTTGTCCTTCTCTTCGTTCCTATCTTGTTCAACATTTCTCTGGTCAATATCTTGCGGCTCCATGTTTTCTCCATCTCTGACCTCTATGAGATTGAGTAAAGATTTGTCTTTCCGAAATCTCCCTGCATTGTCCCTCAACGTTTGGGCACTCATCTGATTATCACCATAGATTTCATCCCACGCTTCCTTCATTCTTTTCATGAATCCTCTTCCTTTCTTTCTTTCGCATTCTTCTATTTTCAATAGATTTACCTTCATCTCATTTGTCCATTTTCTGCTGACATTCGGTACATTCAATTGTACTAATCTCCTTCCACTTCCATCAGAAGCACCATCATTTGGCATTTCTTTCTTAAATCTGGTTGCATTATCACGGAGATTTTGTTTCGAAACATGACTTTTGTCAGGGAATGTTTCGTCCCATTTTCTTTTCAGTCTCATCAAAAATCCAGTACCTCTAGTTCTCTCTTCATCTGCGACTCGGACTAACCACTTCTTCTCATCATCAGTATATGTTGACAAGTGGTGTCTTGTTTGGGCCTCTCCATTTGGGACAGCTCTGTTTCCAGCCACGTTTTCTCCCTGGAGTGCTCCTTCTTCGGTGTTATTAATGTCATTTGGTTGAAATTGATTTTGATCTATATCTCCCATAAAACGTTTTTAAAATAAGCACGGGTCACAAGTCGATCTAGAGTTGCCCGGCTCTCTAGACAAGGCAATTGATTTTGGCAGTGTCGCCACTTCTACCAGGTTCCGCGATCGGTGACCTCATAACGCAGCGGCCATTCACCCATATCGGCACGGTACCTTCGGGTTGCGAGTATAATTAATCGTGTAACCTCCACTAGATGATTTGCCACTCAAGGCTAAAGAGTATCATCTACCCATACAATTGTTTGTGTAGCTTCCACTAGACGGACTGTCTTCCCAAACTAAAGAGCTCCGTCTGCCCTGGTTTTGAAATCAGAGATTTTCCTTCTCCTAGAACAACTACTAGCAACGTTAACGAGCTTGTTCTACCCGGAGCTCTGGTTATTTAAAGACGCCAGATACTCGCCTTTCGCCCCTTCTCCTGTTAATTTTAAACAGTTCTGCCACCTGAAGGCCAGGAGTTGGACTTGGACTGACAGAGGCTGTATTTTAAGCTTGCCATTGAGATATTTTGTAGGTACCGGACGCTCAACTTTCTCAACCAACTCGGCATTAACAGTCCTTCAGAACCTTATTATTATTATTATTATTATTATTATTATTATTATTATTATTATTATTATTATAGCAATACCTGGAGGTATGAGAGTTGTCGACAAAGAAATTTAAAAGGTAGAGATGCACAGTATGTTGAAAGATAAGATTGGTAGACTTTGGGGAATGAGAAATATGTCAGTTACCCCAGTCTTTGAAGGGGAATTGGGAGTAGTTTCTGCATGATTTGAAAAGTTTGTAAATGATATGGGCATTGAAATGAAGATTGAACATGCACAGAAAATCTTAGGCACAGTCCGGATATTGAGGACAGGTGTTAGGTAATTTAGAGAAAGAATAAAGCAATTTCATGCCCTTGTTGACAGGCAGTTATCAGCAATCACAGTGCATTTTTATAGCCTAAAGCATTCAGGATCTTCCTCTAAGACATACATTTATCAAACATCATAATATTAATAATTTACAAACTTAAAAAGCAAGTCGCCATTTATGCTTACTATTTCTGTCTACTATACTGTCTTCATTTATTTTTGACAAACAATCTCAGGACGTGGGTGACCATCTTTGATGCTACTTTGTTACCCTTGTTGATAAAGTAATTTGTGTATGCTTTTATCTTGTTCAAAACATCCCGTCATAAGAAGTATGAACATGTCTTTGAGGTGCTTTTTTCATATTATGAATAGGGAGCGTAAAGATTTGCCCTCTTAGGGAAAAGGTTGTTATTATATATCGTTACCACTTGATGTCATAGCCTAGCCTAGTGCAAAGGAAAAACGTTCAATAAACAGGAAACCTGATTCTTAGGACTAGTGTAAATGTAATAAATATAGTAAAGTTATATATATATGTTTAGGGTACAGTGAAGGGGAAAGCGTTAAAAGACTACACTGTCCATGACAAGAAGTCTGTTTTGTGGTATAAATCACTCTTCAGGAGATGTACAAGAGATGTACTTGTGCATCCCTTGTACATCAATAAATGTAATATATATTTGTTTAACTTATTAACTGCCAGACGACGTGTTTGTTCTGTAATTGCTTTTTCTTTGTCTTAAAGCTAGCAAAAGAAAGAGCACAAACAAGAACTCACCCAGCCCAGGTCAAGAAATTATATGTATTGGGAGCATTGCTGGTAAGATTCTTTAACAAATATTATGAAGTACCTACATTTGATTGCTTTCCCATTTTCCTGCGTTGCTTTGAGGTTGTTTTGAAGCTTGCAGTGCATAATGTGCTGCCTTTTACTTTCTTGTTGTCGTGCCATGAAAAATGAAATATTCGATCACTAGGATTTTTAACAACATTGAAGATAAGCAAAATAGGGGAGACAAATTCTAATAGTTTGAAAAATTGTAAAGTTAAGCGAGTTTAGGGTGGTAGGTAATACCATTGATGCCAGAGTTTAAAAAGCATGGAAGGCTGTGGCACCAAATGTCAGAAGACAAGACTTAAAGTGGTTTACTTAAAAGAGGTAAAGAACTTGTATTTTGTAAAGATTTACATGAGCTTCTTTATTTACATGTATATAACTGCACGAAGCCTTTATTTTACAAACTAATGACATTACTTGTTGCTAATTAACAAGTTTCCTGGCAGTGGCAGAGGTAGAGTTGTCCGTCAGATGTAGTGCCTTTGTACAAGAAACCTGTTTGATGTGTATAGAATGTTTTATTGTTAGAGGATATTGACAAGATATAAGCAATTCGGCTTCATTTTGTATCATTGGATAGTTTCTGTCATTTACAGGTTGAAAACTATCACGAAATGAAAAAAAAGATCGCAAGTCGGAGTACTGATGACAGTTCAAAAACAGCAAAGAAAAATGAGACGGCATCTGCATTGGCAGGACTTTTAAATGAAGATTTTTCTTCTACAAGCGATGCGTTACTGATTGACCATGCGTGGAGAGGAGCAGAGGTACCTGTCGGTCGGCTTTTTGTTTTTTACTTTCTTTCATCCCATAGTTTTATTTTCTGTGATATGGTTTTGACTTACGTTTTTGACTTATAAGGTCTTCCATTTCATTTTTTTTGCATCTTTCTTTTTCCTTTACACTTTACACCTCCACGCACACATACACTTATAGACACATATATAAATGCACACATCACGTCTCCCTCCCCCCATTTACTTCCACATATTATGGATCTTTTCCTTCTTAGGTAGAGTCTTGTTCTCCTTTTCTCATTATTTTCCATGCAATTATTTCTTTATGTATTTCTTTGTGTTTTCTTCTTATATTTATGTAAACACATTTATTATTATTTACTACATACTCTACTCATATTACAAATTAGTAGAAAATCTGGTTTAGTTCAATTAATTCTTAGGTACTCAGCATGACATGCAATGTTGTGAAGAAGTGGTCTAGATTTTATACTATCATGCGATCGTGGAAGAGGGTTCTGGTTCGAGCCTCACCACTTACCTAAGAAATCCTGCAGCCTTTTTGTTTCTACAGTGCAAATATTAGATATTTTATTATGTTTCTGGAGATTGTCTTGAGAGGGAGGACAAGATGACCACGTTATTCTTGTATAAATGTAGATGATTAATATGATGATGATAATAATAATAATAATACCAATAATAATTTCGTATTGTTCTTGACCTGCTAGACATTTGTGCTTCAGAAATGTGCACAATCCAAAGCCTCCTCTGAGGAAAGTGCCAGGTCAGCTGGTTGGCAGCATGATGCAACGGGACAGTTAAGGTGGGGCATTGTTTGCACCTATCCACAGCTGCAGGTATCTGTTGTAGTGAAGCGCCACTTACTGCGGAATGCCATACATCTTCCATTTTCGGTTCGGAGGTGATTCATAGTATTCCATACTATTCAATCCTCCCATTTGCAATGGCAATTTCTTCATTAGGCAAAATGCTCCTATCAGTCCATTGCTGTCCAGCCTCTGCATGCTTGTTCCACTGTTCCAGCCATTTCTGCTCCCTCTCCTCTTTTGGTTTGTGGTTTAGAGATTGAATGGAATCCAGCAAGCTTGTCCTAGATCGCAGGCGCTTTCGGGCAGATTGTTGCTGGCGAAGAGGGTGCCGCTCGTCTGCATCGGCTTTGCTTCTTTCAGCCTTGCTGATCATTTCCCTCCGAATGTTGGGTGGAGCAATGCCAGCAATGGAGTAGAGGCATAGCATAGGGGTTGATTTAATGCACCCCATAATACGACAGGATTCATTAAGGACTGCATCCAGTTTCTTGACATGGTAGGTCTTGCCCATGTAGAGCATGCTACTCCGCGGTAGAAAAACTTTGTTTGGCAGCCTTGTTGTTGAGATGGAAGCTGCACATCTCGGTTTTGCGAGGGTTTAGCTTCGAGTTATGTAGTTGGTAATACCCGGTCATCTCCTGGAGTGCAGACTCGAGAGAGTGTTCAATCTGCTCGAAGCCTTTCTGCTGCGTTGTTATGCACAGATCATCTGCATAGATGAAACGTTCACAGTTGGCTGGTTTTAGTTTATCATTGATGTAAATATTAAAAAGTGATTGAACAAGGATAATTCCCTGTGGGAGCCCATTCCTTTGATTGAAAAAGGTATAAAGTACTGAGGCCATTTCTAAACTGCAGCAGCACCACCAGCTTTGGGAGTACGTTTGTGCTTATGTCTGTTTATGTCTTTGTGTTTGCCGTTAAGTGATTTCATTTCATGGTTGAAATAAAAAAAAACCTGCACTTCTTCTTAGTTACAGTGTGAATATTTCGTGATTTGATGTTGGTAAAATATTTGAATATTTATTAATTTTGGTTGGTGAGTACTTTGTTTATTAAAATATTTCTTGTTGAAAGTACTCACTAACAATTGATTGATATCTTTTAAGAAAGCCTTTTTAGCTTAAGGTTTATGTACAATCTTTTTGGTAGTTAAGTATTTGTTGATGAACATTTTTCATAATTAAACATACGTTGTTTCTAGTTGACACTTGCCTGGCTTCTTTGCCTTTTTTCCTATCATTTTTTGGGTTGCTTTTGGATTCATTTAATTAAATTTCTTTAATTTTTGCTTACCTAACATACAGGCATTTCATTTCTTTCTACTTGCACAAAGACAGCTATACGAAGGCAGATACGATGCAGCATTAAAGACTGTAAGTGGTGTTGGAGCCATACATTTTATATACATATTTATATNTTGGTGAGTACTTTGTTTATTAAAATATTTCTTGTTGAAAGTACTCACTAACAATTGATTGATATCTTTTAAGAAAGCCTTTTTAGCTTAAGGTTTATGTACAATCTTTTTGGTAGTTAAGTATTTGTTGATGAACATTTTTCATAATTAAACATACGTTGTTTCTAGTTGACACTTGCCTGGCTTCTTTGCCTTTTTTCCTATCATTTTTTGGGTTGCTTTTGGATTCATTTAATTAAATTTCTTTAATTTTTGCTTACCTAACATACAGGCATTTCATTTCTTTCTACTTGCACAAAGACAGCTATACGAAGGCAGATACGATGCAGCATTAAAGACTGTAAGTGGTGTTGGAGCCATACATTTTATATACATATTTATATAATAATAATAATAATAATAATAATAATAATAATAATAATAATAATAATAATAATAATAATAATAATAATAATGATGATGATGATGTCCACTGCGCATGCGTGGTTTGAGCACTCTGACAGGATCCCACAATAACTCTTTAAGCTGTGTTTGCTCCGGCAATATGGCCAGAGAGTTATGTCTCAGAAGCTCTGTGCTCCACTGATGAGCCCACAAAGGCCGAAACGGTACTGTCTGCAGATTGAGTATATATATTTATATATTTATATTTATATATTTACTAAGTACTGTTAAGTAAGATCTTGATGGAGTAATAAAATTTATTTACATATTTCTCAAAGGAGCCAAGTTTATTGCATTTTTGGTAATCAAAATTTACTTCGTGTTAAAAGCGTTTTAAAGCCCAGAATGGAAAGTTCATAGAGTAACAATAAGATCGTACAATTTTTTTCAAAGGAGCCAGCACCTTTTCTTGATATATTCTTGGTATACGAGCGTTGATTTTCGGCGTTATAGAAATTATAAGCCTTTGAGACCCCTGTTTCTCAGTAACTTCATCTACTTTCAGCTGTTTGTGTCTGACACGCCTTTTATACCTGGCACATTAACACAGTTAATCGTTTCGTCCTGCGTTTACACCATCCGCTCGCTGTCATCAATATATGGATAGATCATCGATATATCGCCACCAAGACCAAGGCTTCAGGTAATACCCATTTAAGCCTTTTTCCTCGAATTCTCCCATAAACAAAATAGCATAGGGAAATGAAGATTTGGTCCTAGCAACAGAACTCTATTTCGCTTATACTTTTTACCACTGCGTTTGAAAAAATTATTTTTGGACAATATCTGACCGTTAGTTTGTATATAACTTGGTAGGTGCCTTGGCTTTAGAAAATAGCATTCCCTTAGAAATGTATTTACATAATCTACTCAATTAATTTCCTAAATAAATAACCTTTTCTCTTTTGCCCCCAGATAATGAATCTGGCTCTTTTACTTACAAAGTTTAAAACACTTTATACATTGACATGTAAAAAATTCTTTTTTCGTTTGTAGGTTTCTAGCCTTGGGTACATAACATTGCCTGGGAGAGATGTTTACATTGGCTGGGTTTTATACTCTTAAATAAACAATTTCTCTTTACTCCCCAATAAGAATGAATGATATTTATAGGGGGGTGTTTTGTTTACCTCTGGAATAAACAGCCTCTTCTTTTTTTCTACTACTCAATTAGTCTGAGTATATTATTTAAGAATGTATCACTTGATACACTGGCATGAGAATATTACTTTTTCTCTATTGTATGCCTCTGGGCTTGAGCATATATCATTGGCTTAAGAGAGACTTATTATACAGGCAGTTTTATCTACTTTAATCAACTTCTTTTCTTTCTGCCTCAGTTTATTAATATAGTCCTGTTGTGTATGAATTCCTATATTCCGTAAGACGTTGACATGTAATCATTATTTTCATCCTGTTGTTTTTCACACATTAAAGTTTTTATGGTAAATAAACTGTTTTCTGTAAATTCTGTTGTAAGACTAGCAAATTTTAGTCTGAAGAAGAAATACTGAAATGTTACTATCTGACAAATGGTGTATCCTTTAGAGAATTGATTTAGTCGTCATTTTACTGCTTTT
The DNA here is from genome assembly GCA_003991215.1 of Morbakka virulenta. NCBI lineage: Eukaryota > Metazoa > Cnidaria > Cubozoa > Carybdeida > Carukiidae > Morbakka > Morbakka virulenta. Next base: position 2,410,117 of record RDPX01000093.1, on the reverse strand, counting down.
TACTGCTTTTTACGAAGAATATATAAATACATATAATTTTATGTTTTTGTCTTTCTTTTAGTCATTACAGCTAACAGAATATGACGATATTATAGATCTTAGAGATTCTTACTCTTTGTTGGCGTTGACCAGTTCTGCAAATAGAGCATTCGGAGTATGTTCTAAGGTAAATAGAAATATAGTTTTGTGCAATAATTTTCATTTTTTGTTGGTATTGTAAATCATTGGGTAAGGCTGGTAAACTCGACAATCCTAAATTAAATGTAAAAGAGCAGTCCAATATGAGAGACTTCGTTCGGGCGTGTATCTTGGTTTATTTATAGACCCTATTTTGTATGCTGACCTAAATACGTCCTTCACCTCAATTTAACATAATACAACATTCTAACACTGGGGTAAGACCATAAGAACAAGTAAAAGTACTTGTGCAGAAACATAACGTCTGTCCAAAGACAGAGAAACAGACAGAGACAGACGGAGACAGACAGAGGGACAGACAGAGACAGACAGAGACAAACAGGGAGACAGAGAGAGACAGACAGAGAGACAGAGAGAGAAAGAGACAGACAGACAGACAGAGAGGCAGACAGACAAACAGAGAGAGAGAGAGACAGACAGACAGACAGAGAGAGACAGAGAGAGAGACAGAGAGACAGAGAGAGCACAGCAGAAACTAGCAAGACAGATATCTTGGCTATTGTATGAATTCTAACTGGTTTTTGAATACGAGAAAGCGTTTCATGTAACAGGCAGACCCCAGAGATGCTACGATCTACTCTTAAACAGGACGGGGAAATAGAAATGATATAACACGATTTAACTCTGCAAACAATATAAACCTTGAAAAGAATGAAACCTCTACAGTTAAGAGTAGATTTTTAAAACAGTATGTCTCACGTCAAGGCCATACTCCTGACAATAACAACTGACAATAACATGGTAGTGTTTATTACTAACGATATAAAACTCCAGTGAATTCGTTTCAGGTCTTTCACCCCAAGCAAGGGTTAAAGCCACTTTAGTGCAGAGGGTTATTTGTCTTATATGATTTTCCTATCTTCGTATTATTTAATTTACTGATTTCTTCTTTTTCCGAATTCCATCACGTAAAACATGTACAAACTCAGTGGTTTGTTACTTACAACGGAGTAACAAACTGGGTACAGTACTTCCAGGGTGGTGTCCGGGGATCAAAGTGGAACCTCAAGCACAGTAATCTGTTCATTTAACCACTCGGCTACTACTGTAAAGGCTATGTTGTTAGGCCTCAATACGACGTGGACATTTCCACAAATGATTTGGTACGATAGAGTGTGAAGGCCTGGAATTCTTTTCTCCTTGACATGTGGCATACCCCGTGTTGGTATAGTTTTAAGGAAGGAACTAGTAGAGGAAAATAACCAGCAAGAAAAGAGATTTAAAAAGTACAAAGAAAGAAATCAAATAAGAAAAGTAGCTCTCAGAACTAAAATGACTTCAATGGGGTGAAAAAAGAAGAAGAAAGAAATAAGATTATTACAGTATTGCTCAAAAGCACTAATACAAATGTTGAAAGAAAAAAGCTTTATTGAATATTATATACATTAAGCTCTTTAGGGATTTGAAAAACTATGACTACTCAGCTTGCAATTATTTCCTTATTATTATCGTCTGTAATTATTGTCTCGCATGGCTTTCGGCGCTGGCTAATGGAATTACCTTTATCCATAAAACTGCTTGGCGAATCATAGCAAATCACTAAATGCAACCTGTGTTTTCTCTCCTTATGTTTCTAGTTTTTTTCTTAATATCCTAGAAGCCCCAAGGAATGATGTATTTTTTATGAAAATAACCGTCCCATCTATTTCCAGATTTTCCTGGAAAGACTTAGAAATTTCTATATACTGTCTAGTGGCTCAGCAATTATTGGAATAACTTTAACCATTTTCATTTTCTACACTCTCTCAAGTTTCCTTATCAAAATTTAGTATTTTTTAATTTTTTCTCTTCCCTATCATACTCTCTGCAGTCAGCGGGGACCGCAACATCAACAATAATACATGCTTCATTTGTTTTATTTACAACGATAATGCCTTGCCTACGGGCGTCAATGATATTATCATACTGTATGTTAAAGTCCCAAAGAATCTTAACAGATACGTTTTCAATAACTCCCTCTGGATTATACTGCTACAATTTTTCATACTTTTATAGGTATATTTTTCACAGACTTTTCAGTGTATTATTCGTGCTATATTATCATGTCACCTGTATTCCTGTTGGGCATGTCTTTTACACTCAGAAACAATGTGATAGACGATCTCACCTCTTTCTCCACACATGCTACACAATACGTTGTCTGAACTATTGTCAATCTTATGCTTTATGTAATTTGTTCTTAATGTTTTTTCTTGTACAGCACACAGAAATGGTTCAGTTTCTACTTTCAGATGGCTTATAGCTAGACCCAGGTTTTTTCTTTGCTCAATTCATCAGATTTGAATATTACAAACTTTCCATACATGCTTTTATCCGTCCACTTTCTTTTGGTTTTGAACTTCCTTTTTCTCTTAAACTCACTGGTTGGTACAGCTCCTTCAGTCCCAATTGCCCCCAGCTACTCTTTCGCCTTCTATCAACTTTTAAGTAGATTCCTTGGCCTACATTCCCTGGTTGTTTTCTTCTGGTCTAATGCAAAACCCCTCTCTTCTCACCTCTTGCCACCCTTTCTTCTACTGAAATACATTCTGCAACGCGCCGTATACTGGCAAAGTTCTCCTTGTTTTCCTATCCATAACATTAAGTTCATTTTCTCTCCACTCAAGAATACTAACTCCTTATCGCAGTATTGTTACTGCCCAAGTACCATTTAGGGTTATCTCATTCCTCCCATTTAATTTAGATTTTGAAATTAGACACAGTCTCATTTTGTATTCCTTATACACTTTCCATTTTTTTCCATTCTGTTTAACTTTATGCAGCTCAGTTATACCTGGATAGGTGTAGCCGTTTTCATCAACTTTCTTCGTCATTTTTCCAGAGGGGGTTACAATAATGGCTGATTTCCTGCTCTTCGATATGACAGCTCCACATTTCATAATTACAAATTCCATTCCTATATCTTCAGTAAACACATAAATGCTTTCTATCAACGAGATCGTCCATTAAATATTTAAATTCTTTCTTGCCAGTTTATAGTAAGCATTGACTTTGCGCAAAAGCTGTTTTCATGTTAATCTGCACTCTGTCTCTCCATCTCAACTTCTGGTGCCCTCTACTTCTGTCAGCACTGGTACCTGCCATTTATTTGCAAATCATTAGCATGCATGTTCTGGATCGATAATTATCGACAGCATTGCCTTTTGATATCTCTTTTTGATGAAGAATTGCCAGCCAAATGTGAGCCACTCGGGTATTTCACTTAAACCTTATAGCATATCATTCACTTGATCTTCTATCCTTTTATATAAGTTACCAAATTTCTTTATCCCAAACCCCTGAACCCCATCACTGGCTGTACTGTAGCCACAAGAGTGAGATAAATAGAAAACCAAATCAAAATGGCAACATCAATTCAAACGGTTGTTGTTGTATGACAACAACTTATGACCACAGCACTCCCAACTCCTAGTCTAATAGCTAACAATACATGGAAAGATATCCTAGTACAAGTACTAAGTCTGGTATTGCAGCATTGAATTCAGACTGGATATTTGTTATTGCCCTGTTCAGTGATAAAAGCAACAATAGATAGGCACAAAAGACCATGTTGTAATGTATGCCGAAAGGCATTTATTATTATTTTTATTATCATTATCAATCTGCAACTAATGCACTAGCGAATCTTAAGCCGTTCTCTGTGTGAGAGAGATCCGGTTACAACCAGTAACCAAAGGTCTATCATCATAGCCTTTCCCATTCAGTGTTCTGATACCTTTCGCAAAATCCTAGCTGTTCCTGATAGAGTTGTTTTCTGGACTTCGGCAATGTTAATCTCAATCCCAATCCTTTCCATATATTTTGTGAATTTTTTCGTCACACTCCCAAGAACCCCCAAGACAACAGGTACAACGCTAACTTTTTTCAGATTCCAAAGTCTTTGGATTTCTCTTTTAATTTCCTGATACTTGTCAATCTTTTCCTGTGTCATTTTCACTTATCCTGGTGTCTCCGGGGATGGCAACATCGATGATGATCGCACTTTTATCAACTTGATCAGTAATTACAAGGTCTGGTCGTCGTGCCTCAATGACATTGTCACACTGGAGTTTCATGTCTCATAATAGTTTGTGACTTCCATTCTCCAATACTTATTATCATTATTATTACTATTATTTGTTTAGCCTCGTAATCATTAGAAAACGATATTCGATATTAGAAATTGATAAATATCATCAAAGCATTTGATAATATGGAAGATAGTAATATTTATAAATTTGAATTGTTTCTTTCTTTGCCGTAGGCTTTTATTAGGCTTGAATCTTTGGAAGACATTCCCAAAGAGCAGCGAAAAGCTTACGAAGATTTAGCAATGGAGATCTTTACGAAGTCAGTTACTGTAATAGTATTATTTTTGTTTTTGTCACGTCACATTAGTGTCGTGACAAAAACATTGTGTCATTAGGCATGAGTGTGCATCAAAGGGTCGATTGTGACTATTTAACAATTATATATATATATATATAACAATTATTCCAATCAGGGCAGCAAGGTGATTCAAGTACATCAGTTCAGGTTAGTGAAAAACAAGAAGAAAAAAAATTTGGACCGAAAAATGTTTGTCTCGTATGCAAAATATTTCGTACACTTGGGTTGTCCGCAAGCGAGGTTCCACTTTATTTATTTTCTGCATGATGATAAGTTATTTGAAATGTGTAATTTTCCACCATGCTTACTGCATAAGACACAAGCTTAACCTTAAGGTGTTTTGACTAAAATACAGATTTAATACCCAGTCAATGGACAAGAGCTCTTGTTAACTGATCTGATTCTTTTTTTGGTTTCATTTTCTCTTCTATAGGCACAACCCAAAAGATAATCGCCCCAATAAAGTTGAATGTACTAGCTGTGGCAGTCACATCCCAGACTGGTATGTAATTTAATAGCATTTTGAAGATAATTTTTTATCTGCTTTCATTTGCTGTATTTCTTTTTTTTTTTTGTTACCATTTTTTATCTTTTCAATCCCGTTTTAACTTTTAACTGCCATCCTCCAATTGCTTCTTTTCCTATTAACGAAAATAAAGAAATCAGTGCAACTCATTCGCATAGAATTTAATATCGTCTGAATAAACTTAAAATAAACATATTGATGTCTTGCAGCTTTCTATAAAGATACCTATTACAAATATTGGAAGACATTATGAGAGATTATTAGCCCACAAATATGTTTGATTTGCCATGTTTCTGCACCATCTAAATATGTTGACCACACTTAGCATTTAGTTATTATTATTATTATTTATTTTTTATTTGATGTTAATGTGCCAAGTTGTTAAATACCACTCCTGCAATTTCTATTCGCCTTTAATGTCTGGCTTGCACACACATATATATATATATATATATATATATATATATATATATATTTGTGTGTGTGTGTGTGTCAAAATAACTATTTCCTGCACTGGAATTAAAGACTGAACAACAAGATGTACATGTTACTTTCTTAGATTTCGTCTTAAACAGAATGACTGACTAATTTTTTCACAGTATTGATTATAAACTTTGAGATTATTGAACATTGTGTGTTTTCGTCATTTAGATTTCACAACCTGTCTAAATAAGATCAGATCGTCATTTTAAAGACTTTATTTGCTAATTAAAAGAGACATTTTTTTCTTTCACTGTGAAGAGCAAAATATCTCCAGTTGTCTTGGCCAGTGAGCATGCTATATATATATATAACATACGTATTACTGTATTACAATATTTAATACCCAGTTTTTTGTCTCTTCCTCCCTAAATCACTTTAACCCACGTTCTTTTTGTCAATTAGGTATACTGCCTGCCCCAGTTGTGATACCAAATTTAGTCCATGTATCGTCAGTGGACAACCTTTGATGGACTATCAATTTTGGATGTGCAGAGTGTGCAAACACAGAGCATACGAAGAAGAAATCAGCAGCAAGACGGCATGCCCGTTGTGTCACTCCGCAGTTTGAAGTATCACTTTTGGTCTATGGGTTGGAAGAGAGTGCTTTTGAGATCGTTGGCACAAACTGAACCCCAAACTTAAGAACTCGGTACAAACCTATTATCTGTGTTATGAGGATGATTAAGAATCAATATTCAGGACGGGTAATGTAAGTTCACGAAAATGACGAACTGGTGTCAACACGAAACAGCTCGATAAGTATCACTTTTTACAGGATAAAATCTAATGGCTCTGTACAGTTTAGAACTAGACATCATTTTATTGCTGACAAAGAATTGCAATCAACACTAACAGAATATCTGTAGATTTTGAGTGTTATTATCAACTTTACAAAAGTGTGTAAATGTACTATAACAGGAACAAACTAAAGTTGTATTGTGATATTCTTCTTTGCAATATGTTGGATATTTCAAGAATTGTAGAAAATCAAACCGTTACACTGTACATATACGTTGGATAAAAAAGAGCACTGTTTTCTATTGTTTTTGTTTGTGAAGTGTACATTCTAAAGGAATGATCAGCCGGCGACATAAATTCAGGAAGACTTCAGACATGTTAATAATTTCATTATGAAATCAAAGACAAGGAAAGCTAGGGTATCCAGTTTTGTTAAAACTGTGTTTAATTATCAAACGGAAAAGAGGTGCTGGTGTTTATAGTTCTTAATTGTACAGTTTTATCTGTAATGTGTTTAATTTTAAACAAGTACTTTGCAGACATTTTAGTTTTGTTATCTAGTCTCGGTTGGTTGATACGTTTAATAAAACATAAAACAATGAACGACTTTTTCAGCCCGCCTTTTTGGTTTAAATTAATAAAGTTTTTTTTGTTCTTGGTGTTTTAACATTTTTGAATGAGAAATTTTTATTTTTATTTCACGGGTTTAGTAAGCTTCCTGGTGGTTAATTGTCAACTGGTAATAGAATAACTTTAGAAGAACTTTGTTTTTAGATTTTCAGATTCTGTTTTGGTACTTCATGGGGAGATACTCATTGAATCTTGATCCAATATTAGCAATGCTTTCAGTTAACACGTCTAATTGTTTCCCTTTTTGGAAATAAAAGAATGAAAAGATGTTCGGTCTATTAACCAAGGCTACTGACCAAATGATAACCAGAGAACGGTACAGGGGTAAGAGTGAACACTTTCAAGGGGGGAATTGTTCTGTTTATATCTAGTGGTTTAGTTAATTTTGAAAATTTCTTACCCAGAGATTTGTGTCAGGTCACTTGCTACCCAGAGGGTAACGGACCCCCCCTGTTAGCAGCGACGAAGCTGGCTCACCATAGGCATGGGTCATAAACCAGAATGATTTTTTAAAGCGGGGCGACACTATTTTCCTTCACATTTTATTTTTTAGAGACAATAACCACGTAAATGACAATACCAGATGAATTCTGGTCTCTATTTATGATAGGATGGGCTATTTGAGACAAGAAAGACTTAAAACAGACACTAGGTTGTATATTTCCTTTTCATATAACAGATATTTTGCAGCCTATATTTGTCATAGGGGGAGGAATAGGCTAAATTATTTTCACAAGATGCGTACTCCCCCGTTACCACCCTCAGGTTCAAGGACTTCTTGTTAGTTGCCTTTTTTTCTTCAATAATTTTTTCCGTTTGAGTTTCAATTTATACCAATGACTGGTTCTAAATGCGCGTTTTTATCACCTTATTGTTATCAGCATTCTTTTCCTTTTTTTTCTTTTTGTTGCCCTTTCTGCTGCTTGTGACTTATCTCTTTTTTTTTGTGAGACTTGAATGAGGGGTTTTAAAGCACTGATTGGATCACTGATCAATTTGATTGACAGATACATTTTTGGGGACAAATCAACGAATTTCAATAAGATTGAGTTTGGCGACAGAGAAGTTTCGAGATTATCTTTAGTTTTTTCGTAGTACAAAAAATGTCATTTTTTGCGTTCTGAAAACCAGGACGAATTTTTATTGGAATATTTTCAAAAGTTGTGTTTGATAGTTTAGCAAGCATAGTGAGATGATGTTTTTTGAATTTCTCTTCAGTCAAGTATGTCGAGATTATTGGAGTGTCCAATTGGGTGTATGCGGGTAAAATCTTTTTGCTGCGTTCTCATTTCATTCTGTTTTTGTATTAATATTATATGAACTGTATAAAGACTTAATAATTGAAAAGCCTTATCCAACAGTTCATATCATTGCTACAAAATGCGCTGGTAGGCATTCAAAGACAGAGGGTTGATATGGATTTATGTCTTATGATAGCACAAGTGATACATGTGTAGCCATTTTTGGAGAAAAATTTATTTGCTTTTTGTAGTGCATGGTTCATTATTTGAAATTTCAACTTGAGAGGAGAAAATGCAAATGGTAGTTAGGCATTAGAGATATTACCTGTAACATTTTAATGTATATTATTTACAAAATTTAAATAGTGTTTTGCCTTATGAGCTACTTTCAAATACTCAGAAATATAAACCAAAGAATCTAAGAAGATAAATTCATAATTTAAACGATCTCCGGCATACATTTATTTGATGAACTAGTAAAATTTCACACGTTTATTGCAGTGTAGTCAAGGAAAAAAAATCAACAAGAAATACCTTTTCTAACCATCAGAAGGTTATAAAGCGCACTTCAAATCTAGTAACAGCTTAGTCACATTCGTAGATGTCCAGGACAACGAATCGCGAAAGATCTTGTCAGAAATATCACGTTAAAACCAATATAAACGATTATCATCAGCAAGCAAATATATACGACACATCACTCACTATAAAACGATGGTGCCAATTTAATAGAGGTTGATACAGAGTCGGGCGCACCGGACCAATGGGATAAGATTGGTATATATGAATGATCTATACTTTTACTTGACCAGACTTTGAATATTAGCAAACAACCATGAGATCCCTAGACCTGTGCGTGGTGTACAACAACACAAACGACTGACCAACGGTCCCTGGTCTACAAATGGGGCTCATGCAGACAAGGGCCAAGACAGCTACTTCAAAAGGGATTGATATCGAATACATTTTATTACGTTTGTGAACAGAATAAACTTTGCCTTTATTTCACGTATTATTTTATCACGTATGATAAAATTGTAAATGAAAAGTACTTTGTGAAACAGATGATAGAACATCGACTGCTTAGCTCTCTTGATGGATCTTTATTCTAAAACGTGACCTATATTCTCCTTTTATCTCTTAAGTTGGTTCATGCGAACATGACTTATTGATTTGAAGCGTACAGTAGCAAACGTTTATGAATGGGTAGAAAGTTTTATCTCTAGTTATGAGCATTGATAATTCTAGTTTTCATAAACATCGTATAATTTATTAATATATGCTAGAAAGACAGCTGGATATTCTGAAAAAAATGCATACTAACGATATGTCTTTTTATTTATATTTTATTGATCAAAGCCTTTCTTTTTAGAGCAACACATTGCTTCATTTCAAACAAGCTTTTTGATACATAAACGATAACAAATGCAAGTATAGTGCCTGAGGGGCTGAATCAACAGCTTAGCAAAAAAAGCTCCCTTTGTTAGAATCTCTCCCACGTCCCTAAAAATAGTGCTCCCAAATCTCTTTTCTCTCCTTTATAGTAGCATACTGCTCTCGTGCTTTGCTTTTCGGAGATAAAACTGGGGGGGGGGGGGGGAAATC
>RDPX01000093.1:2368334-2380752 GCA_003991215.1 Morbakka virulenta | reverse complement strand
CTTATCAAAGCCAAAATCGACAAAACGCAGGATAACAGTAGATGTAGAATGTGCGGTAAGGTTGATGAAAATATTAATAATCTCATCAGCGAATGCAGCAAAATGGCGCAGAAAGAATACAAGAATAGACATGATTGGGTTGGGAGAAGAATCCACTGGGACAAATGCAGGAAATTTGGTGTACATGTAAGCAAGAAGTGGTACAATCATAAGCCGGAAAGTGTGATTGAAAATGATATTTGCAAGGTACTGTGGGACTCTACCATACAGAACGATCATGTAATTGAAGCAAGAAGGCCAGATTTAATTTTGATCAAGAAGGAGGACAACAACTGCATCATCGTTGACTTTGCCATCCCATATGATACCCGGATAGAGCAGAAGGAGAAAGAGAAAGTTGAAAAATACCAGGATTTAAAGAGAGGACTCCAGAAAATATGGAACATGCAGGTAAAAGTAGTACCCATAGTCATCGAGGCATTAGGAACACCACCAAAAGACATCAAAAGAAGAGTAGAAGATCTGGGAATTGAGACCAGAATTGAAGAGATGCATAAGATTGTAATCCTGCAATCTGCACGGATTCTGAGAAAACTCCTTGAAAATTGAGGAGACTTACTGTCACCAATATCAAGGAGACATTACCGCTGAATGAAATGACATCTTATCAGTGTGCGATGATTCAATAATAATAATAATACTAATAATAATAGCAATAATAATAATAATAACAATAGTAATAATACACATAAATGGTTACAAACCTCAGGATTGAAAACGGAGACAGAAGGTCTGGTGATAGCTGCACAAGATCAAAGTTTAGCAACACGATACTATCAGCAAAAAATTATTAAAAATTGAGCTGACCCGAAATGTAGATTATGCCATGAATTTGATGAAAGTGTGGAGCACATTATATCTGGCTGTCCTGTTCTAGCGAAAAAGGAATATTTGGAAAGACATGATAAGGCACTGGCTTATATTCACTGGAAGATTTGTAAATACTACCAGATTCAAGTTAGTAACAAATGGTATGAACACAAACCAACCAAAGTTGCTGAAGGAAATGATGTCATGGGATATGGCTATTAACACCGACAAAGAAATCAAAGCAAACAGGCCGGACATCGTAATCAAGGATAAATCAAAGAGTTGTTGTACTTTAATTGATATGGCTGTACCATCAGAAAGAAATGTTGTGACAAAGGAGATCGAGAAGATTGCAAAATACAAAGATCTCGAAATAGAAATCAGCAAAATGTGGAGCACTAAAACGACTGTCATTCCAGTTCTAATAGGAGCTCTTGGACGTAAAATCGAAATATTGAACAAATACTTGATAATATTAGAATCGACGAACTGCAGAAAGCGGTGATTCTTGGTACTGCAAATTTACTAAGAAGAACTCTATCTATAACTTAGTCCCAGGGTCATAGGTTTATCCCGGCATATTCAAGGGACTGAAGTACATAAACGTTGTAAAGCATTTTTATATAATAATAATAATAATAATAATAATAATAGTAATAGTAATAATAATAGAAGTAGTAGTAGCAGTAATTGTAATAGTAGTAGTAGGTTGTGGAGTTTCGACGTGGGAGAATGAGGTTACCCTTTGCCACAACTACCTCCAGGTCACCTTTGGGCAAGATGTAGCACCTGTTAGCCTACCCCGAGACTTTAAAGTACTGGGTTGACATCCGGCGTCATTAAGTTTATCTCATATGAGAAGGAAAGGTCAGAATAATAAACCTGGCTAGGACAGAGCCATCAGCCTTGGTCAACAGCCATCCTAGGAGAAGGAAAACTCCGAAGAATAAACCAACCGTAGCTATAAATTCCAGGTTGACGCCTGGCGGGTTGTAGATGTGTCTCATGGTCAGGTTAGGATTTTCAGCTTTTGTTAGCAGCTTTCCTAGAGATGATGTCTCAATACAAATACTGGTGGCTGTGACACCTTATCACCACTACCCCTCTTATGAGTGCAATGAGTCAAAATGGTGATACAAATAACGACGTTAATGGGGCTGAAACTTTTTGTGAAGGTCCCTCGTCCGGACTCGGGACTTTCACAAAAGGTCCAGCAAAGAATGCATAGGGCATGGAAGATAAAGGGATGCTTGAGATAAGTAAACAAAATCTGTGTGACCAAGCTAGAATGGTAAGAAAAAACGAATGGGAATCTGCTGTAGATATTGAGAGTCAACAAAACAGCAAGGAAGCCATAATAATTGATATTGTGATACCTGAAGGTACGAGGGTACAAGAAAAAGAACTCGAAAAAATTGAGAAATATCAAACGCTAAAAGACGAAGTAGCCAGGCTTTGGGAAATTGAAAAAGTCAAGGTGGTGCCTGTGGTCATAGGGGTTCTGGGCGTAGTTAGTAGGAAATGTATAGGTTTCCTTAAAGAATGTGACGAGATTGAAACTTGGGGGTAATACCAAAGACCGCTCTATTAGGTACTACACGAATCTTAAGAAAGATACTGTCTGCGTAAGATACGGAGAAGGGGGTAAACTTGAAACCCTTAGTAACTTGTTGTGATTTGCTTCCACGTAATACTAAATGTAACAACCTAGAATTTGAGAAACATAGTAGTGAACATAATAATAATAGTAATGATAAAATGACGACATCTGCATGCAATTTGTCCTTGAAAAATGTGAGAAAGCCACGTTGAAGAGGGGCAAACTCCCACAAACAGCAGGTAACAGGGTAGACATGAACACTTCAATAAAGGAGCTAGAAGAGGAAGGTGCTTACAGTTATCTAGATATCAGTGAAGACGATGGTACACAACATGCTACTAGAAATGAACACGTTTGTAAAAAATACTATAGGAGAGTGAGACTGGTAACAAGAAGTGAACGTGATGGGTCAAAAAAGATGGAGCTAATCAACACACCTGTTTTCCTTGAATTTACATATAGCATTAATATCATTATCTGTTAGATGAGTAAAAAAAGAAAGGTATGAAGTTGATCGAGCTAGATGGCGAGCGGTGATTGAGTCAGGAGCCAGGCAGAAAACCGTTACCCAAAAGAACTAAAACGGATGCGGTGAGAAACCGTGAGAGTGAGATGATTTTATCACGCTAGAATGTAGTGTGAGTTTCAAAAGCATAATAAATAGAGCAACACGACTGAGCAGCATCAAACGTTCATTGAAAAGTATGCAAACATTACTATCTTTCCGCTTCAGATACATGACATACCTGTGGATACAGACAAAAAGGTAAGAGCTAACAGACCTGACGTAATTATCAAAGGCAGAGAAAAGAAAAACCTGATGACTGACATAAGTAAACTATCTGTAAGAAATGTGTTGATCAAAGAAGTAGAGAAGCCAAATACAAAGATGTTGAAATTGAAGTAATAAAATGCGATAAGTGAAGTCCTCGGTAATTTCAATAATAGTGGAAATAAGTGAACTCATAAAAACGCTTTAAAAAGTATATCAATCAAATTTCTAGCCAAATTTGATTTGAAGAATTGCAGAAGATGGCTTTCCTTGGAAGCACCCACATTCTGACAAGAACCAGATCCTTCAAAAATTTTCTTCACGCTGGCCAAAGGTAATAGGAAAGCGAGAGTGATAATGATAAGTAACAACGATAAATTTGGAGCAATTAGAATGCATTTTGTACCCTTGGTTAAACGTAACAAAACTATATTAAACTAAACTAAACAGAACTCACAAATTAACGAAGAATAGTAATATTTACATTGCAAAAAGCTTAGTTTTTTAGCATGTCTCTGTATTTCTAGTGAGATATCTCGCATTGTTTTTTGGTTGACCAGTTTGTTGATGTCGGGTCTGATTGAAGAGAGCGAAATCCTTAATTGGTATTTTAAATTAGGTCTGGGAGCTGAGCCCTGTACTTTGTCTTAAAGTGCTTCATTTTGGAAAAAAATTGTTCGCAGCGGTAATTGCTCCCGATGTAGCTCACATACCTTGTTGCCAATTCTTTTATGTTGGTCAAACCCTCTTCTTTTGCTACATGCAGGTGATAAAAGTGGAGCAAGTTGACTTCTGAATGAGCATTTTTTTAGTTCAAAATTGCTTTGCATGTCAAGAAGGTCGAGTTGAAATTTACTTGAATAATCGTTTATGCTTACTCTAAATGGATAAGCAAATAATTAAAATTGGTTTTCCTTCATTCTAAAATCCTGAAATCGGGATTCGCAAATACTCTAACCCTCAAACGTACGAAGCAAGGCAGCGTACCGTATAAAATGCCTTGGAAATATTAAAAGTTATAGCTTGTCATTCACCAGACGTATCTAAGAATCTATGTATATGTTGTGGGATAACAGTCAGAAGATAACCTGTGGAAAGAAAAATTCTTATTATTAGGTGTAATAGTTGCAATAATTGCATGATAAAAAACTATTGTGTCAACCAATTAATCAATCAATCAACTTATCGATGAATAAATCATTCAATCGATCTATCTATCTAACCGTATACCAGTCTGTTGATGTCTTTATCTTTGTCTTCCAATCTCCTTTCCTCCTCCTCCTCAACCCCCCCCTCCCAAACTCTATTTCTCTCTCTCTCTCTCTCTCTCTCTCTTTCTCTCTCTCTCTCTCTCTCTCTCTCTCTCTCTCTCTCTTGTGTCTATCTATGCAACAGAGTCTATATCACTCTACGTATTATTTGTGAATACATTAAAAGAAAATTTTTTACAGGAGGCTTTCTGCAACATTGGTCATTTGGGCTGGTTTTGTCAATAGAAATTGCAAAGCAAGAGCTACTAAAAGAAAATAAGTCAGATGGTTGGCAGTTTGTTTGTAGTAGTTTTAAACTCGAAGTAAAATCTGTCCATTCTTCTTTCTGATACCGTATGGTCAACCTGTTGATAATATTTGGAAAAAACAAACTGGATATTAACAGTGTGGTTAGTTTGTAATTCAGTTGTTTATCACTTAACAGTACAGATGCAGATAATAAAACCTAGAGTTAAGAGTCAAATAGTAAACAGTTATTAAACTATATTAAAACATAGATGATATAAAAAGAGACAATAGAAACATAGGTTAAGAGCAACCAAATTTGTTTTATTATTTCATTTATGTCAACTCATCTCTGTTATTACATTCCAATGACTTTTGTGTTTTATATTATGAAGATGTACGTAATGGTTCTACGTGTTCAATTGGGTGTAAAGAAAATGTGTTGCGTACCATTAGTAGCTTAGTTATCTTTACACATGTTTAATCCTTTTTTGCTTCGTTAAAAAAGAGATGACAACACTTGCATAATTCTCATAATTATCAACAAAAGCCTGAGGGGTAAGTAACACACCTAACAGAAACAGACTAAAACCAAAGAAATCATAACCCCATACAAATAGTTACTATACGTCATTAACCAAACAGGAATACAATGAATCTTGGGTCCGCGATCACCTCAATAAAAAGACAATCTCGCAAAGACGACCAGATTTTCAGTACGACTACATTTCCAGAATGACCCCCAACTCAATTTCCATTTCGTCTAACTTCACTTAAATGACTATCGAGCTATTTAGTCTGCGAGCACTGCCTCAATTGGCTCAAAGTTTAACAATGCCCTTGGTAATAATGCTTACCTCAACGCTCAAAGAGGCTAGACGCCTGATGTTTCTTGATGTCTTTTGTAAGGTATGTAACAAATTAAAGGACGTTTTTGCATTTCTTTCTTACTTTGAATGAAAGAGTTAGGATTTTGTCTTTTAACTCAGGCGAAATAAATTTTGTGAGTTATAGATGAGCTCTTCCCTCCAAATAGACCTCTAATCTTCACTTCTTTGACCACTGATGCTCTTCAATGGCTTTATTTTTCCAAAAATTTTATTCTGCATACATTTTCATTTCCTAAATAAGAGTTACTTTTAAAAGTGAAATAAATATTACTTTTCTATCCTGTACCTAGTGACAACAGTTCTTCAAGTTGGCGCCGTACTTCTCACTAACCTTGACCTNTCAAAGAGGCTAGACGCCTGATGTTTCTTGATGTCTTTTGTAAGGTATGTAACAAATTAAAGGACGTTTTTGCATTTCTTTCTTACTTTGAATGAAAGAGTTAGGATTTTGTCTTTTAACTCAGGCGAAATAAATTTTGTGAGTTATAGATGAGCTCTTCCCTCCAAATAGACCTCTAATCTTCACTTCTTTGACCACTGATGCTCTTCAATGGCTTTATTTTTCCAAAAATTTTATTCTGCATACATTTTCATTTCCTAAATAAGAGTTACTTTTAAAAGTGAAATAAATATTACTTTTCTATCCGTACTTCTCACTAACCTTGACCTCACTAGCAGGGCAACTTTTCAAACGCCATTATCTGGGTTCCACTGTATTTTGCCACTTTGCAAGAAGAATACAAAAAACATGATTAGTGTTTGATTTTTCGAAATTGAAGCAACACCATTGTCATTGCACTTTGTGAAACACAGATTTTGCGATTTCAAAGTGTCCGGAAAGACTAGACATAATAACAGCAAAACAAATATAATAATCTAAACTTTTTAATTCAGAAAACTTATTTGCAGGCATTCGAGTAGAATCTTTCTTCACACGTTTTTCGGTGGAATACAATTTGCCGATGGCATGAGCAGGCCATGCTGGGATTTTGTTTAAAAAGATGTTCCAAGACACTATTTACAACCAAATGTAGTTTTCCACGAAACAAATCGACAGTTATTATTCAAAGATTGGCAACATAAGCAATTGCAAATATTGTGACGATGTTCAATGGGCCGTTTTCACTTTCCGCTGATGGAAGTAGTGTTTTTCACACTCAACTGTATCCTCTAGCTGTGAGATATTTTCACGAAGAATTAGGTCAGATTATGTCAGTTATCCTTTTAGTTACATCATGTGGAAAATCTTGCACTGGACAATACATCTTAAAACTGATTGACAATGAGTTTGTGAAAAGAGGTATTTTATGGGCCAACTGTGTTTCGCTCAGTTGCGACAATGCCTCCTTGATGACTGAACGTCACAAAACTATCTTTTTTGGTATCACAGGCTGTACCGTACAACCCTTCCAGCTGACCTTTTCATCTTTTACAAATATCATCAATATAGTACAACATCTTGCTATTGACGTCTCTATAGCCAATTTTCCGTTGTTGTACTGTTGTTCATGGATATATGGAAAATATTTTGAGGTATTTTTTTCAATTTGCTTTGTCGTTTGAATCTTTTTCTTGATACATCCTTTATTTTTACTGAAAATGTTTGATCTTCCTGGCTGTTATAGGTGCTTCTGTACATTCAGTTTTTCCTCTGTTAACTTCTACCATTTACCCTCGATCACTGCTTTCTGTGTTTCTTGTCTTACCTCTCATGGATTTTTAATTGTTTCTACAATGTTTTGTTTGAGAATTGACCTTTTACTATCTTCCCTGATCATCTATAATGGAACACGTGGTCTTTTTTTGTATCTTTCTAATGACGATCTCAGACCTTCTAAGTCACTTAACGTCTTACTTACTCTTTCCCTAATGTTAATTTTCCATTCTTTCTTATATTCTTGTACATGTCATTTAGAATTTCAGCTGGCGCTTGTTAAAGGCCGAGAAAACTGTAAAGGAGAACTATCTTTTTGTAGAATGAACTTGTAGTCCAACATGCTTTTGTACTGCAAGATCGGGAAAACCCATGAGTAACATTTGAAAAAAGATTTAAAAAGGTAACAGGAGCAACTCTATCGCAGTTAGGCCATATTGATATGGTTGGTTACCAATACCTGAGACATGGTCTTGAGATTCCATCTTACAACTTTCAATACTCATGATACAAGAGGATTTGGTTAGAATAGGGATTGAGATACCAATAAAAATCTCTTCTTGGATGGACCCCGACAATTTTACGATAACTTTTGACAATGATTCCTAAAACTGCGTTATTAGGATTACCACAAGAGAAAACTATGGCTGATAGTCACAGGGGCACCACTCTTGAAGGGAGAGTATTTTCATAAACTTCATCTCAATGAAGGTCACCAAGGAAGACAAGAAGACTATTTCTTCCCAAGAGAAAAGTTTAATCCCACAAGACCCCAAGCTGATTCATTATGGTCTAGGAACAGGTTTGCAGTTACTCCACCTTACATAAAGGTAATATGAAAGTTCTTGTTGCAAATGGCCATATAAATTGGCAGCATTGAAAACTCCATACGCGAACGGACTTTTATATCACTATCCAGGACATATAATCACCATAACCTGGTATGACATCAGTTGATATTCTACATCTCAGCACAAAGTAAATTCTAAGCTAAAGCTAGTAAAGTCCTGCTAAAAGATTAGTAGTACGATTTTTATATCGTTTGGAATGGAGGATTTGTGTTGGGTTATATTTTGATGGATAATCCTCACTTTCAAGATAAAGTGAAGTGAGAGGTTCATGTTGAGCACCAGACAATACGGTCCTGCTTGAAGTCATTATAATTAATGCAATTTGAAGAAGTGGCAAAACCATTTGATTTGTAGTTTTATTTCAAGCAGCAATAATATGTGGGTTACCCAAGCTTTACAAGTTAGAATATTTAAAAAACCTACTTCTTTTCTCTCCTATCGTTTCTTTGATTGGTTTTTAAGGGTACTAACTTGCAAACAAAAAATAAGGGTTTTTGTCTCATCCTCTAAAATATGACTTTAACCAATGGCTTATTTACCTTTACAAATGACTTGTAGGAGCCCATATATTCATGTAGTGAGTGTCTGGTTTCACTTTTTACCCTTCTTTTATCCTAAATAATTTGTTTAGAAATATATTTCAAAAAGTTAATTTTATTTGACATACCATTATCAACGAACTACAAAATCTTCTTCCAAACTAGATTAGACATGGTTTGACTACGTTATGTCTATTACTCGGGGTAGCAATGAGTCATCTAGTTGAACTACTATACTACCTAATCTACTGCCAAGAAAAAATATTTTGTAAAGAATACATAAGAACTAGTGTTCTGGAATATTGTGAATATGTGAACAGGATTTTTGGCGTTTTTCACTAAAAACGTACGAACATGACTTTCACTAGTTTGATGAACACAAATATTCGAATATCAGGCCTAACAGGCATTAAGAATCCAATGGTCCACCATTTACTGATACTTTTGGGTTGAACAACCAAGCTGTCATGAGCTTTTTTGTATTTAAAAGTCCTTTAATACCTCACTACTTGCTTGTCATAGTTTTACCTCAATGTCCTACAAAATAAGGCCATTTTTAAGTCTGTTTTCTGGGACTTGTATCATAAATAATTCCTGATTTCTTGCTCACAAAAGACAATCATGTGGACAGACTTCCACAACAAAACACCTTATTTGAAAACGAGAAAATCATTTTGCAAAATTGGTGTGGATATACAGGCCATTTTTAGACTCTGCTAAAACAACTCAGTACCTTTCCTAAAAGGCTGTGTATTCTATTTATTCAAGTTTCTTATCTTGCATAAATTTATATATTCAAGGTGTAATAGTGCGTACAATGGTAAAACCTCGAGTTATTTGGCGGCCAGAATAAATAAGCACTTTGTCTCTAGTTTTGACTTTCTGTCATTGCCAGGTATTAAAAATGCAATTCTCAATGTAACCTTGGATGATCAGCAGATTTTTAGCACTTAGCTCAACTTTTGACTCACTATAAAAGAAGAGACATGTCAAACTAAACAATGAAAAATTATACCAACCGTCCACCTCTTTACTCTTTCTATTCATGATTTTCTCTCGTTGTGGTTATCTTAGTTTCCATTTATTACTCAATTTCATTTTCTTGTTGTTGTTTTTTTATTGTTATTGTTAAAAGCTCCATTACATAATGTACATTCGGGGTAAAAATTTCTTGATTTCTGTACTTCTGTTATAAAAAAGAGAGAGTATCTCTTAAAAGTAGATAACATGCATACAGAAAATATAAATTTGTAAAGCTTTATATTATTCCTATTCCTTTATCTGATGGGCGTTTTAATAAAAACAAAGAAACGAAGTGTTATATCAATATATTTTTAGAAAATGGCATCCAAAGTAAAAAATGTTTTAAGTGTAACTGTATGTGTATCAGTTAATAGGCAGAGAAGTAAACAATTTGTGTGTACCAAACTGGGTTCAAAACAATGAACTATGGCTATCATGATCACATGATCTGCCACCTGGACTATCGTTGATCGTCCTTCAAAAGATAATTTTTGTAATCATATCTTCAATTGAAAGCGTCTTTCTTTTCCTATCTTTAGATAGCTCATCCCAAGCAGGCACATAATGTTGAGCCTCCCAAGAAATTACGACTTTCCTCCCTAGCTCAGATAAATTGATTCCAGTATACACAGAGAAAAAGAATATTTTGAAAATATTATAATATGAATAGAGAGCATTTAGAATTGCGGAGAAGTGAAACATATGTGTGCATCGAATTCAATTCGAACCAGTGCCTTTAACTCTCATTATCACAGACGCTACTATTTGAGCAATTGGCTCTTTTCCTTCACCAGATCATTTTTCCATCCATACCTTACATTTTATCCTTTCCATCTATATTAATATGCATAAGATATTTCATGCATTATAATTATAAGATATTTAACAAATGCTATAATACTAAAACCTTACTGTTTATTTTCTTAGAATTAATCTAAATTGCAGGTTTTCGTTGTTTTTGGAGACAACATGCAGTTCCTTGATTACTTGAATGGCACCTTATTCCTCGCTGACTACCTCTATGTTCAATACTCTTTTATAAGGTTTCAATATTTCTAATTATTCACGAAATCATTTTTATTGTTTATCTGATCAGCAAACCTGTATTCTACATTGTCATACGAAACAAATCTTCTTTTCCTACAAGGATCTAAATACTTATGTTAGATGGTACTAGAATTTCATGTTATCTCTCATGATTTTTCAACAATTTCTTCAGTATCATTTACGGAAGATGCTTTCAGTTCCTTCTAATTCTTCTTTACCAGTTGATTCAATGGTTTGCAAATCTGGACATGACACTAAGCTATTCGACCATTACCACACAGAAGATCCTGTCCAGAATTTAAGGCTGGCAACTAATAAATTGTAGTTTGATGATATATATTTTGAGAACGTTTTTTCCCCATTTGACAAGTTCCTTAATTTCTGCTTTTTTGAATATCGCTATCTGATATTCATTTTTCTTAATAATCTTGCCTTCAAAGTGAAAGGAGCTTTGTTTCATTCTTAGCTATTCAATCATCTCTTCCTTCAATGCAGCAGCTCTTTGAACGTTGAATTGTAAATTGTTGTTTTACTTCAAGTTTGATTGTCAATAATATCCAAACAATTGTCAATGTGACAATTGTTTGGATATTTTAGCAGCTGTGTTTATTGATACTATTGTGAATGTTACTAAATTGTTTTCAACTTTACTTTTTTTTAGTTGGTAAATTAATATTGTTATTATCATTTTTCATATTCATATTCGCTGTCTCTACTCTTTCTGTCAGCATTACTAGCTGCAAGATCAAGATGTTGATATAGAAGCTAATAAAGCCGTTAATTTGTTTTTGAAAGATAAGTTACCTGACTACCTACTGAGTACCTCTTGCGTCCATCATGGGTTAACTACTGTCCGCTTGTTTACTTTCATCTTATCAAAACGATCGTCCAGGGTCTTATATTGCCCTTCTTGGCATATTTATTAGTCGTAAGCACCTTTACAGGTTTGCAGAAAATGCGGAATTCAATTTAATTTTTCATAATTTTGTGACTTCTTAAGAAATTTTCACTATTCCTTCCTTTCTTTCTTTGATTTATGCTCCAAGAAACTGGCATTGTCCAATAATTTGCATTGCGAGGAAATGATGGTTCTTTCTTTAAGTGAAGATTTTGCTAAAGCAAAACTTCCTTCTTTTCCTATATACCAGCTGAAATCTCATCTAATACTCACATAAACCCAATAATTAATTGTCCAGATATCCTTACCGAGATTATTTCTCTTGTGAGACCTCTTTATCTTCTGAAACAAAGCAGTAGCGTCCAGATGATAAAGTCAACAGCTTTCCACACAAGGGATTCCTGGCTCGAGACTCAGCCATACACCTGCATCCAATCTGTTTCTCTTTCATGTGTAGCATACCACTTACGTATACATGTTCTCGAAGGATCCAATTCGGTGAAATCATTTTCTCCACTTTTCTACAATGCTAAATTCGCTCCATCTATATTTATATTTTTTTCGAAAACTGTTTTCATATATAAGCCCCTCAAACCATTTATAAATACATATATATAAATACATATATGATGATCGAAATATCATGAAACTATTAGTTACAATCATAGTTCTTATTTTTCGTGTTTTACCTTATGTATATAAATATATATACACCAAAAACTCTCCAACTTATGACAAAGAAATTTCACGATTTTCATTTTTTGGGGGGGGGGGTGGG
>RDPX01000093.1:2338814-2362135 GCA_003991215.1 Morbakka virulenta | reverse complement strand
AATGTCACTTTGAACATCTTTGCCAAGGGTAGTTTTAATGTCACATTGAACTTCTTTGCCAATGTCACTTTTAATGTCACTTTGACCATCTTTGCCAATGGTAGTTTTAATGTCACTTTGAACTCCTTTGCCAATGTTACTTTTAACGTCACTTTGAACTTCTTTGCCAATGTCACTTTTAATGTCACTTTGACCATCTTTGCCAATGTTACTTTTAACGTCACTTTGAACTTCTTTGCCAATGTCATTTTTAATGTCACTTTGAACTCCTTTGCCATTGCTACTCTTAATGTCACTTGGAAACTGCTTTGCCAATGCTACTTTTAATGTCACTTTGAACATCTTTGCCAATGCTACTTTTAATGTCAACATATTTGGCATTGCTACTTTTAATGTCACTTTGTACTCCTTTGCAATTGCTACTTTTAATGTCACTTTGAACTCCTTTGCCATTGCTACTCTTAATGTCACTTTGAACTGCTTTGCCAATCCTACTTTTAATGTCACTTTGAACATCTTTGCCAATGCTACTTTTAATGTCAACATATTTGGCATTGCTACTTTTAATGTCACTTTGTACTCCTTTGCCATTGCTACTTTTCATGTCACTTTGAACTGCTTTGCCAATGCTACTTTTAATGTCACTTTCAATAATCTTTGCCAATGGTAGTTTTAATGTCACATTGAACTTCTTTGCCAATGCTACTTTTAATGTCAACATATTTGCCTTTGCAATTTTTAATGTCACTTTGTACTCCTTTGTCATTGCTACTTTTCATGTCACTATGAACGTCTTTGCCAATGCCACTTTTAATGTCACTTTGACCATCTTTGCCAATGATAGTTTTAATGTCACATTGAACTTCTTTGCCAATGCTACTTTTAATATCACTTTGAACGCTTTGCCAATGCTACTTTTAATGTAACTTTTAATGTCACTGTGAATTCATTTTTCAAGTCTACTTTTAATGTCACTTTGAACTTCTTTGCCAATGCTAATTTTAATATCACTTTTAACTCCTTTACCATTGCTACTTTTAATGTCACTTTAAACTCCTTTGCCAATGCCAATTTTAATGTCACTTTTAAACCTTTGCCAATACCACTTTTAATGTCACTTTGAATTTTCTTGCCGATGCTACTTTCAATGTCACTTTGAACTCATTTTTTAATGCCACTTTTAATATCACTTTAAACTTCGTAGCCAATGCTACTTTTAATGTCACTTTTAATGTCACTTTGAACTTCTTTGCCAGTGGAACTTTCAATGTCACTTTGAACTCCTTTGCCCATGCTACTTTTAATGTCAATTTGAACATAATTGCCAATGCTACTTTTAATGTCACTTTGAACTCCTTCGCCATTGCTACTTTTAATGTCAATTTGAACATAATTGCCAATGCTACTTTTAATGTCACTTTGAACTCCTTCGCCATTGCTACTTTTAATGTCAATTTCAACTCCTTTGTCAATGCTACTTTTAATGTCAATTTGAACATCTTTGCCAATGCTACTTTTAATCTTGCTTTGGGCTTCTTTGACTTTTAATATCAATTTGAACTCATTTTTCAATGCCACTTTTTTTGTCACTTTGAACCCCTTTACCATAGCCACGTTTAATATCAGTTTGATCTCATTTTTCAATGTTACTTTTAATGTCACCATGAACTCCTTTTTAAATGCCACTTTTAATGTCACTTTAAACTTCTTTGCCAATGGCACTTTTAATGTCTCTTTAAACTCCTTTTTCAATGCTACTTTTAACGACACTTTGAAGTCCATTTCCAATGCCACTTTTATTGGCATTTTGAAGTCCATTTCCAATGGCACTTTTAATGTCACTTTGAAGTCCATTTCCAATGCCACTTTTGTTGTCACTTTTAACCTTATAAATGTTTATTATTTTAGCTTCCAATCAACATTATATCTGTTTACTGTAATTGCATTTACATCAAAGGGATCTGCTATTAAAAATTCAGATATTGTTGACATTTCCTTTACAAAAAATTGTTGCACCTCATGAGAACAGTACAAATAGCTTAAAATATAAGTAGTAAATGCCACCTACATTCGTGGAGAATACTTACCCTGATTTCTCCGAGAATGAGTCTGAATCAAGATGCTGATCCATAAAAAGATCTAAAATAATAAAAATTAAAAATATAGCACTATGTTATCATCCTACATTTGAAGCAATAACACAGACTATCTGTAATATCAGAAACTCAAACAACTTACTTAACTTGGCGAATAAAACAAACATATATGCCTTATCTCACCAAGGTTACTTTAAACCACTTTAAGATAACGTGATTAAAACCGGGTGAAAAAGCACCACGTAATCTAAGAAACTCTATCAGTCCGGAGGCACAACATATCGCGAAATCATACAGTATAAATGAGCGGAATACCTGGCCAACACTCCCGTCAAATTGTATTCTGCCTAGATGAGAAGAAACTCCTAAACAAAAAAAGCAAATTAGTATCATGATATGCATAAATTCTTACTCACGAACTGTAAATCTAGAGATTAATAATGACTGATTGTCAACCATTCTTTTTCTATTCTACTTTGTAATATCCCTCTTGGAATTTTGTCAATCCATTACAAACTTGAAATGTTTGTACAACGTTTTTCAATTATATTTAGCTGATGAGTGTAATTGAAAAGAATAAGCCCACTCCGAAAACGCGAAAAGTTGGAAAAACCAGTCAGTTCTCCAACAGTGTATGGTCCTTTCCCTCAGCTATTATTTGGTTCACAGCAGTATGAAGTGAAAAAGGTGTAGCATAAGAAAGGAAGCTTAAAAGGCACATGTTTACATCAATTTGAAAGGACTCGTCTTTTGGAGTTTGTAGCAGTCTTTTTATTGTTTGCTGAAGTGTAGTGTTCGGTGCCCACCATTACTATCATCGTCTCGTCGTCATCATCGTCGTCATCATTGTCAATGCTATTTACCAGCATTTCTACTAAGTAAAATATACTTCTTCAAACTAAAGGATATTAAAATGTTAAATTGTCTTTTCCTTCAAAATTGTGACCACCTTTCAATGTTAGTGATTTTGAAGAAAATTATTTTCGTCTTTTGTATAAGACGATTGTATTTCTACTTAAAAATAAATAATGAATTAAACACAATGCCTAACTTTGACGTATCGGGTTGAACCACCACACAAACGTCGGACAATGATACGATCACAAACATACAAAGGACACTGCTCGTATGAGCCTGAGCTATAGAATACCATAATGATGATATCATCATATGATATCCGAGTGGAATAAAGTTCACGTACTTTATGTAAAGGTATGTAAAATTTCCTTTCATAAAAGATTGCTTTGATGTTGCTCATAATATTACATAACTGGTCAAGGGTTACCTTAAAAGGATACACCCCTTGAGAGAAATTTGTGGAAAGCTAGTAAAAAGGTACAGAAATATGCAAAAAGTATCTTTTATCCAATGGGTTGGACTGAGCTTTCCAAAACAATGGCTTCCTTAGTCAATAATCATGAAGAGTTGATAAAAGTATGGGAAACCACACTTCAGTTGACGCTGAACCCAAAAATGAAAGCAAAATTGTATTGTTTATAGGATAATAACTTGAATGCGTTTATAAGGAAGGCACTTCCACACAAATCTCTGTGTATTCCATGGTGCCTCATGATACTGAAAGATTTTAAATTCCTGAATACAGATAAGGAGTTTCATCTTCTCTTCTAAAATGTCTTTTTAAGAGGTCGAATTGGTGTTTGTGTTAGATGGCATGATAAAAAGGTTCGAAGATACCCCATTCCCAGACATGGTATCCCAGATACCAACTTTAATATATTGTCTCACTGAAGCAATGTAGAACTTCAAGTCTTAAACTTTGGCCATTGGCTTATCCACATGATTGAATGCTGAGTAAAAATAAATGAAAGGAATTTTCATTCATACGTTTCTTTTCATAAAATATTATGAAAATGCGCAA
This sequence comes from Morbakka virulenta, assembly GCA_003991215.1. Taxonomy (NCBI): domain Eukaryota; kingdom Metazoa; phylum Cnidaria; class Cubozoa; order Carybdeida; family Carukiidae; genus Morbakka; species Morbakka virulenta. The sequence continues at coordinate 2,358,160 of RDPX01000093.1, read as the reverse complement.
TTGGGACAAAAGTTTTTCTAATTAATCTGGTTCACACACTTTGTCATTTAACTTATTAATAACAAGGATTACAGAGTCTAAAAAAATAAGCCCTGAATTCATTTTCTTTCTTCACTCACATTCTGATGTTAGAGAACAGATTAAAAATCATTTATGAAGTAATAATGCTTTTTTCTACATTCTTTAAACACTGACAGAATGACATTTAATCAGTAAATTTTACTTTCTGTCAGCATAAAATAAAAAAAGTTAACTCTGCTTTCTGCCGCTACTACGTTTAATCAGTACTCTTTTTCTGCCCATGCTGTAATGGTTAATCAGTATACTTTGCTTTCCACCTCAATAGCATAAGTTCAGTATAATTTATTATCTGTCATTGTGACATTTAATCAGTATACTTAATATGTAACCAATAGCATTTAATCAGCGTATTTTACGTAATGATGCTATGATGTTTAATCAGCATACTTTATTTACCAACCCTGTGACGATTTATCAATTTACTGACGCTATGACGTTTAATCAATGTTCTTTACTATCTGCTCTGTGAGATTTGATCCGCATATTTAATTCACCCATGCTATGACATTTAATCAGTGTACTTTATCATCTGATCCATCAATTTGAATTCGTATGTATTACATATTGACACGACCATGTTAATTCACTCTATTTTACTTACTAATTTAATAAAAAATTTAATCTGTATTCTTTAAATATTAACATGGTGACGTTTAATCAGTATTTTCTGCTTACTGAGGTAATGATATGTAATCCGCATTCTATATGTATTGATGTGGTGATATTTAATTTATATCTTTTACATACAGACAAACTGATGTATAATAAAGGATTCTTTAATCATTGACGTAATGTTATTCAATCCGTATCATTTAAATGTTGACACAATGAAGCTCAATCATTTTTCCTTACCAGCTGGTACTTTGATTGTAATTTTTTGCCTTTCCTGGCATATTAATGTTAACAAACTTTTCTTTACTTACTCATACTATGACGTTTAATCAGTATTCTGTACTTACTAACAGTGTCACATTCACTCAGTTCACTTTACTTACTGGCGTAATGACGAATATTCATTCAACTATAATCACTTTCGTAATGATGTGTGTATATATATACATACATATATATACATATATACATATGTAAGATAAGATAAAACACGAAAAATAAGAACTGTAATTGCAACTAATAGCTTATACGATATTTCGATCATCAGGCAATAATGCTACAAATATATTGCTCTGCTATATGCATTGAGCACTTTTTGATACGAATACACAATATTACACAAATATATACATATATATATATATATATTCCGTAATTTTATCCCGTATCAACCACTACCATCTTTTTTTTCAGTATGGCATTTGACTATGCTATAAGGTTTACTATCAAGGGAAGGAAAGAAGAAAATTTTGCTTCACTCTTCAGCAAAAACAAAGTCGTAAAATTCCGGCTTCATTGACTTCAGAACTTGACTTCACTAATGACATTTGATTGGTGTCAGTCAACACAGAACAAGCCGCACTCTTTAATATCAGTGGAGACACAATCCAAAGGAACTGGTTTGCACTCCAGTGCCAAGAAAACCACAATAATGGCTTACAACTGCGATTACACGATCATCAAGATACTGGACGGCATACAACTTGAGATTGCTGATAAATTTAAGTAGTTGGCAGCTCATCTAGGTTCATCACAAGTTGACATCAAAGTCACAAGAGCACTTGCGTGGAAGGCACTTCGTAGGATTAAAAAGAGTGAGCTCTGACAATGACCAAACTTTGAAGCGCAGGCTTTTCGTCACAATAGTGGAATGGCTTTTTCTCCATGGGGCCGTAACATGGACACTAATAACCTATCAGGAGAAGAATTTAGATGGATTATATACCCACATGCTGAGACTAGCAAAAAGCATCGCAAGGAAAGCTGATCTGACTAAAAAAGAGGTTCCTGGACACTTACCTAAAGGTTTCTAAAGGGTTGGAGGGCAATGAATGAGAATAAAGGACCACTGTGTACGCCATACTGAAGTGCCAGGCAATGCCTTAGTTCTACGGAAACATTCACATGGAGAAAGAAGGCGAAGAAAGTCAGCTTCTACCTTCATCGACACCCTGAAGCATGATACACAAGTGAACGATGGTGCTAAGATACCCATCCTTTTGAAAGAAAATGCTTGGAGGGCTTTGAGATGTGTGTCTCGAGCTACTGTTGACTGAATCCCTCTATTTATTATTTTCTGACGTAGAGATAGTTAGTCTGTATTCTATTTGCATAGACGTGCTGGTGGTTACTGTGTTTTTTACTCACTGACGTAATGATGTTTAATCAGTGTTATTTAAATATTGAAATACTGGGGTTTGTCATAATTCTTTACTTGATATACTGATGTTAATTCTTAGTACTTCCTTACTAACCTATTGATATTTCATCAACATTATTATTCAACTGTGGAATTGAGCTTAACTCAGTATTTTTTACTAACATACTGATGTTTGATCAGTCTGTTAGTCAGTAACTAAACTCGTCCCCAAAGTGGGCATGACCACTCCCAGCCAGTCCCAACCCTAGATAAAAGAAAAGGGATATGGCAGAAACGATGCCCGGTATAAAGCTCTGGTGTAACATTGTGAATATAGCATATCAGAATACATACCTGGCTAGCGCATTCCCTACAAGCGATGCGCAAGGACATGGCCATACACTTGCAAAAAATGAACTACAACAATTGTATCAAAAGCAGATAAGGGTAAAAGTAACTCAGAGAAGAAAAAGGAGGAGAGAAAAGGAGATAAAGAGACGAATCTAGATAGCAACCTTGAGAGTTAGGAGTATGACTGGAAAAGGGCAGAAAATAGTGGATCTATGGAGATGTGTAGGATTTACATCATGTGTTTTCAGGAGACGAAATGGCAAGGATGCAAGGCGAAAAAGATGGAAAATTGCTTCAGATTGTTTTACACCTCGAATGGTGGAAAGCGTATTGGAATTTGTGTTATCCTGTATGACGAAATCAAAAGAAATATTTTGAGTGTGAATAGGCGATCAAACGAAATCATCTATATGAAAGCAGACCTTGAAAGGAAAATTGTAAATACTAAGAGTGAACACGCCCCATAAACTGAGTGTGATGAAGAAAAAAACAAAGTTCTGGGAATACCTGGATGAAGAACTAAGAGGGATTCGAGAAAGTGAAAAGCTATGAATTGGAGGATAATTTAATAGTCACTGTGGAAGTAACCACAGACGAAAGAAGAACAATATCGGAATACATGGAGCTGGAGTAAGCAACAGAGAGAAGCCTACAAGAAGCAAAAAAAGAACCCACAAAGAGTGGTGCCAGAGCAAAAATAAGAGCACATCAAAATGCTGTATAAGGACATGAAATCCATCGATAGACACAAGGAGGTAATGGCAAAACAAAAAGTAAAGAATACAAAAGACATCTACCAGACAAAGATGATCTTGGACGGCTGAAGATATGTGCTAGTGGAAAATGCTGAAATATTGAAAAGATGACAGAAATATCTTCATAGATTTTTGAGTAAAAAAGATCTTAGAAAAAGCAACAAATCATCCCAGAAAGTGGTGGAAGACAAGGCTAGTGAGATCACAAACACGGAAGTGAAAATCATTAAAAGGATGAAAAGTGATAAAGCAGTGGGTCAAGATCATCTACTGGTCGAGGTTTGCAAGAGCTTGAGAAAATCTGGACTTGAATATTGAAGCAAGAGCTGAACAGAATTATGGCGGAGGAGGGTATTCAGGTGAATGGCAGAACAGGACATTAATACCAATTTCCAAGAACAAAGGAGACTTTTACGGAATGTGAAAATCACCAAGTCATTAGGCTGATGAGCCACAGCATACAATTGTATAGAGAAGTGCAGAAGAGTAGTTTAAGAAACATCTTGAATATCAGTGAACAAAGGTACAGTTTGATGAAAGAAAGGACAAAAACAGACGTCATCTTTGTCTTGAAGCTGCGGCAAGAAAAATTTAGAGAGGACCAAGAGATCTACACAGCATGTTTAATGACCTAGAGAAGAACAACGACAGGGTACCAAGAGAGAAGCTTTGATGGTCTATGGGAGACAAAAGAAATTTAGGTACCTGGGACGTACACTGCAGGCAGACGGAGGGGTCGGCAAAGGGTGAGTTGAAAGATGTAATGTGGATGGAAGAATTGGAAAAAATGACTGGTATTCTCTGTGACAAAATAATTCCATTAAAGGTGAAAGGCAGAGTAGTAGTGCAGCCAGCAATTCTGTATGGAACAAAAACGGTGCTATCACACACCCGCAACATCAAGAGGCTGAAAATGGCAGAAATAAAAATGTGTAGGTGGACATGTGGCCACACACTAGAGGATCCTGTGTGAAACGAAGTAATCAACAGGAAAAAAATTGCAAAATAGAGTATCACAGAGCGATGCATGAAGATTAGACTAAGATAGTATGGCTATGTTAAAAGAAGAGTATCTAGGACGAAGAGTATTGGAGATGACATCACCAGGAAGAAGACGAAGAGGAAGGCCTAATCTGAGATGGAGGTACTGTGAGAAGAAATATCCAAGAAAAACTAGAAAAAAAGATGCAAAAGACTTAGAAACATGATAACTGCAAGGGCTCTGTCAAGAAAACAGGGCAAGCTTGAAGAGGATGAAGAAGAACAGAAGGAGGAGGGAACGACGAAGATTTAATCGGTGTAATAATTTTTATCCATATTTTCTGCTCACAAATATTGATGTACAATTCCTTTTTTTACTTTCTGACATCTGATACTGCCTTTAATTAAAAGCTGCAACCACAAAGTTTGTAGAGGAATGCAGAGATACTTAATTTGAAAAACGAAAACATAAGTTAATCATTATTTTAGTCTAAAGACCTGTTATAATTCTAAAATCTGCATTACAAGCTTAAACAACAAATATATCTTCCAGCAAGGCATCGTCTATGTCTTTTTCGTCATTTAGGAGTAGATCTTTCTCATATTCTACATAGTTAGCTTCAAGATAGCAAGAAAGCTTTGGTAGAATATTTACAGTTTTTCCAGAGACACCTGAAAACGTTTTGATAAGATCCTTGGAGACTTTGATTCATGCTTGAACCACCCACTGAATCTGCTAAAAATGACGAGGTGTCTTCATGTTATCTGCCTTGGCATATTTAATTTTTCACAAAAAATGGTCTTGAATGCCTTGTTTATGTTAACATTATGTGGCTGCTAAACCTTCGTACATCCACCTGACATCCCCCTGTTACGATACTTTTATTGTCCTTTTGCTTCATCAAAGAAGCACTTCAATGAATCCCACATTAGCATTTGTTTTGTGTAGGTAAAATAAAAATGTACTGTGTCAATCCAATCAGCTGTCAGCACGACTTTCATTCATCTGTCAGCTAATGCCGCAACCATAGCTCCAAGGATAAATTGAAGTTTTTTTCACTTTCTCTGCTGAAATAACATGGCTTCATCTTCATCCCATCTACCTAACCGCTAGGTACACTGTCAATTGGTTCTTCTCATGTCCTCTGGTTTGAATCGGAACTGTGTGCACACCTCTCTGATTTACAGTGGCTGTAGACAGCATATTAGCCCGAATCAGAGTCTCGTTCATATTTGCAATCACAGAGAGTTGAAGCTTAAGCAAAACTTTCTGCGTTTTTGTTGAAATCAACAAAGCTCCGGACTTTTTCTTCGTAGTCATGGGCAAGTAAAAGGCCGGTCGTTGTTTTCCCTCTGATTGTCAACTTAAATAGTCGCAGAAAATTACTCTGCCAGCCACGAAATGCTAAAAACTTCCCAATTCCATTTTGTGAGCCATTTTTAGTGCCCATACTTTTATGATTTTGCAAGGAACGTGACACTGTTGCTGTCTCTTTGATGGCGGACAAGAATAGCTTTCTCCCAACTCCGAGCTTCTTCTTAATTTTCTGTACTTGGCTTAGTTGTTTTGTACGCTGTTCTTATTTTGTTGTTGTTTTTGTCTTCATCATCGTATCCTTGACTCGTCATTATACTCATTTAGCAAAGTTCAAGAGAAAGTCAATTTTTCCAACCTCAAGTTTCAGAGCGTTTCCTAGGTGGTCATTCGTATTGAATCTGACTTTGAATTGGAAACTTTTCACAAAGAGTTTATCAAAGTTAGAAGGCTAAGAGCAGCTGAAAGCAGCTGTGGTTTTTTATTGAAAATAGCAAATGCAAGTGATGCACTTTGCTTGATGTCATCTAGATGAATGGTTCCATAAGTTAGTTTGCAGGTCTTTTGAAATTGTGCATCCCAACTATTGTCTCTATCATAAACAGAGTTTTTCAAGTTTACCATTTAATGAAACCATGAGGAACTCTTATCTTATCAAAACATTTGTCAAAAGTAAACCCTAGGAACACAAACGTTTCCATAGAGAGTAGATTGTTACAAACTCTTTGTAACAGATGAATATTGTTAAACAGCAAGTATTTAGTTAAATTCCTTTGTAGACTGGATGTTGAAAGTAAACCTGATTAGGAGATTTAAACTTGCTGAAATTTTATAACCACTGACATTACTGGAACGATGGTCACAAATAACACCACGTACAATAAAGGTGATAGCAACAAGATTTGCAATAACACCAAACAGGTTTTCAAAAATAAATTTTCTGTTTAACACCTTGGATTCTGGAACCGCTCTCACCACAATTGGAACATTTTTTTCATTCTGACAATCATGAAGCATACTATTCCTTTGTACATTTCCCCATTTTCATTTTTTCCTAGATATTTACAAGAATGATATCGAGTGCCTTTCAGCAACTACATTTCATCAAAAAGAAGCACGATGTTTTGAGAAAAAACCCCGTCTTCCTATAAAAACTTTCCAGATTTTAAGACATCCACAGAGCCACTTACCAATATGAAACAGAGAAAGAGATGATATTGAAAAATATGTAATCAAGAGAGAATAGGCGGGTCCGGATGTATAACGTAAAAGCAACCTGTGCTTTAATAAAGTGAGGCATACTTGTGGTTTGAAATAGGATATAAATCGGATCTCATTGAATATTTCACTGATAGAAAATTATTTAGCATGACTTCTGATGTAATTTGGAAAATTCAGAAGCTTGCTGAAACGAGGAACTGTATCTGAAACATTGGTAGATACGCACACTTTTGGCACATAAAATAAAAAGTCCAAACTACAGATGACCTCAGAGTGCACAGCCTTCTTCAAAGAAAACTCTTCTGGACATTTTGATTCCATGATGTCAGACAGTTCTAAACACAAGTCTGAATCTAAAACATTCTGCAACTCGTCCTCTTGAAAATGTCGTTTTATTTGAGGCTTGTGAGCGGAAATATCATGGGTTAATGCTGATTTTAGAATGGAGAAGACAGTTTCACGTGTTACATAAATGGAAAGTTCTGGGTTTGAAATCAACATTTCAGGAGCTTCTTCTTTGGGTAAACTGAAATGTAATTCTCTTCAAGATGGTTGCAGCAAATAGTTCAAGTCGGTTTCCGCTCACAACCTTGTTGATTGAACCCATATAGCTTTCAAACGAATGTCATTCGGAAAAATAAAGCTGATCAATTGAAGCCATCTTTGTAGTTAGAACGACATTCAGCGATGCAACATTTGTCGGGCATATATATTACATATGCACTCACAATTTGAATACTCGAAAACAACTGTCACAAGGCTTTACAAATCCTATCTCAGCGTGGCCAATAAACTCCCATCTAAAACAGAAAATAAACAAAAATCCTGTTTCTTGCAAAGACAGGTTCATTTCTTGTTCTTGAAAACGTCAGATCCAAGATACGAAACTTCAAGAATGGACTGTTCGGGCAACATGCTAAGCTGTGTAAATTAGGTAGACCATGTTGTCATCAAGTATGCAGATATGTAGCTTCAAAACATCCAACATTTTAGACGCATAGAAAATGGTTTGTTCTGATCTTTAAAATGCTACCATGCTTTGATGCTTTGGATAAAATAACGTAAGCTGGGGCTTAAAACCAAAGAGATACTATATTTTTGTTTGATCCATGTAATCCTCCATGTATTCCTCACAGACTGGCATATTTTTTCTCCGTATCCTTAACTCGCTGAGGTAATGATGTTCAGCCTGTATTCTTTGCGTATTGATATTACTGATGTTAATCTGTATCCTTTAATTGCAAAGCTATTGATGTATACTCAGAATTTTGTACTTACTGACGTAATAATGTTTAATGAGTATTCTTTACTTACAGATAAACTGATCTTTAGTCTGTCTTCTTTAAGTATTGACTTACCGAAGTTTAATCTATGTTCTTTGGTTACTGACGTAACGATATTCAATCTCAATTCTTTACCTATCGACTTATTAATGCTGAATAACTTTTATTTTTAATGACCTATGGATATGTAATTAGTTTTTTTTATTTGATGTCGTCATGATGTCGTCATTATTATTTCTTTACTTGCTTATCGATGTTTAAACCAATTGCTGCTTTCTGCTCTTGACATTGACCACTGTAGTTATGATCTGAGCTAGAGCTCAGATCATAACTACAGTGGTCCATGTCAAGAGCAGAAAGCATCGTCATGATAGCTTTTTCAGCAGGAACGTTTGTGCAAAATGAGTATTAAACATATTAGATATCGAGAACACATACAGTTTAATTGCTTCCTATTTCCCTCTTGTGTGTACCAGTGGTACAGGTTATAATTTCGTACATTTGTATCGTATTATCAGCTTCTCCGGCTGCGGTCATGATGGTTTTCTCACTGACGATCAATTATCAGCAACAACCAATGGATGTGGTTCACATGATCATAATGCAATAGTTCTGTATCTGTTTCGAAATTGGTCAGATTTTACTCAGTGTTTTGAACATAACCCTAGATATTGCTCATTATTTTTAGATGTTAAAATGTTATGGAGAGTAAAAGGAGTGTATTTTACAACTCATCTACTTTGCTTTGAAAGAGGGAATTGTAATGTTAATGCATTTTGATAAGAGTTATTAAAATATAAAGAAATAAAAAATTAAAAGTTTTTTACAATAAAAAGCTAATTGTAAAAAGCAAAATCATAATCGTAAAATTGATACAAAGATTAATACAATAGCTTTTGTATCTTGTATTTTGTATTTTGTTCTTGTTCTTGTTCTTGTTCTTGTTCTTGTTCTTGTTCTTGTTCTTGTTCTTGTTCTTGTTCTTGTTCTTGTTCTTGTTCTTGTTCTTGTTCTTGTTCTTGTTCTTGTTCTTGTTCTTGTTCTTGTTCTTGTTCTTNTCATAATTCTTCTTTTAGCCAATCTAATAATTAAAAATCGTACTGTTTTCAAGCAATAAATTAAAATGGACGATTTTTACCATCTGCAATATCTTTACATTTTACCTTATTCCTCCTCCACCTTTGATTTTCAATAATAATGGGTTTGTTAAAAGACGTGGTAACAAAATTTAATTTCTTTAAACTCTGGAGGATTTTAACAGAACCGGAGGAACCGGTGCTCCCAAGGTCCATACTTTTCCTTTTCGCGATGCAAAATTATTATCAATAAAATATTGTTTACGATGTCCCATAGGCCTCAATAGTTCCTCAATTGTTCTTGTTCTTGTTCTTGTTCTTGTTCTTGTTCTTGTTCTTGTTCTTGTTCTTGTTCTTGTTCTTGTTCTTGTTCTTGTTCTTGTTCTTGTTCTTGTTCTTGTTCTTGTTCTTGTTCTTGTTCTTGTGCTTGTTCTTGTTCCAGTTTGCCACTTCATAGCGACTTTGCATCTAATCACGTATTTTTTCGTTACACATCGATAAGCACTTAATTTATAATGAAGAATGCTAAATTTCTGTCATCACAGATCATAGCTAACAATGTGAAGCCAATATCTAAGCTAATTGAATTGGCTCACTTTACATGGTGGTACCTTTTCTGAAGTTGAAAAAAATGATGTGGAAATTGATACATTAATTTAGAATTAGTTTACCTTATAGCACAAAATATTTCATAAAATTAAATAGGAAAGCATTAATTCAACATAATATTTGTATTGGAGTGCCTCGTGGTTTATTGCTAAGTCCTTTATTTATGCTCTTTGTTGCATCAGATCAACTACCTCCCACTGGTAAACATTCATTTTATGGTCGGCATTATCATAATCATTTAATATAACCAATCCCAAAACATTAAAAATGTAATGTTTAAGCTGGTAAATCTAATTTTGAGTTTATGGAATTATAATAAACTTAATTAGAATAATAAAAGTATGAGATGTCAGGTACAAAAGAAAGCAAGATCTATTAAAATAATGGAAAACAGATGTAGAGAGTTGAAATTGTTAGTGATATACAAGGGTAGAGTAGAAAATAGTGGTCTGGAATGAGAACATAGTTTTGATGGAGACACAGCATTGAAAAAGATTAAATTTAATTGAAATTTAGCAGTTTATTCTCTTTCTTCTTCTTCTTCTTCTTCTTCTTTTTCTCCTTTTTGTCCTGATAGACTCTTGTACTCCAGAAACGTGCACAATCTAAAGCTTCCCCTGAGGGAAGCACCAGGTTAGCTATTTGGCAGTCTGGTGCAACGGGTTAATAAAAAGGTGGGGCAATATTTACACCGATCCATAGCTGCAAATATCTGTTGTAGTGAACCCCCGCTTCTTGCAGGATGCAATGCATCTTCAATTTTTGGTTCGGAGACGATTTAAGGTCTTCCGTGCTGTCCGGTCGTCCCCGCTTCCACTGGCAAGTTCTTCATTAAGCAAAATGCCTCTCTCAGTCTATTGACGTCCAGCCTCTCGATGCCTGTTCCACTATTCCAGCCATTTCTGCTCCCTCTCCTCTTTTAATTTAGAGATTGAGAGGCTTCCAGGAAGCTTGTCCTAGATCGCTCTCTTTTTTAGCAGTTAATGAAAATAAGGTGAAGGATAAGAAATGTTAAAATTCATTCTTGGTAACAAATTTCCCTTATATTAATTATTATTACAAAACCACTTTTATTGTATTTCATTTTCATAAGATATATTAAAACAAAAGCTATTTGGGATCAACTGATTGTCTGTGCTAATATCCAAATGAATTTTCAAAAGTAAAACATATAAACAAGATAGATTTTCACGGAGATTTGACACAGCACAACTCCTCGTGGAGAACCCGAATCTCACGTTGCGTTAGAAAAGCATATCTTTCTCTCCAGCAAACAAAGAGGGAGAAAAGAAAATGTAGGAGCGTTGTTTTTAGCTCTCAACAGATCATCTCTAAATAAGCAAATGGAGACTAAGCTGTTAAAATTGTATAGATATGGTGTCGCCTGAGCAGCAATCAGTCTTGAGTATTTGTTCATAATCACATCTCAGTGGCAACTAATCTTCTTCATGAACTTTTACTTTGTTAACATTTATTCACTTGGATATTAGCACTAATGATGAGTAGATCCCCAAAAATCTTTTGTTTAAATATATCTTATGAAAATGGAATGCAACAAACGTGGGTTCATTAAAATAACTGATTCTTGGTTATTACTATTGGGTGGATAGAAGAATACAGGAAAATGTTGATCACAACAAGGACATAATAGGCCTTTAACAGTCTCTGATATCCTATGGCATTCTGTTTTACTACTGCCAACATGAAGATCCAAACAGTTGGAAATTTCAATACTGGTGTAAAATGTAACATGTACTGAGAAAGAAAACAGAATGCACTCAAGTGTTCAATGAAACGCAACCGTTTTATTTAGTCGATATGTTGCAAATTAATTTTTGTGAGAACAAAGGAGAAGGTAGGACTATTTAAAAGATAGTGAGAGTATAAAAATTTGCATGGTAATCTTAGCAGACTGTGGTAAACATTGATATTCAAATAAGAGATTTTCACAATTCTTTTTTAATACCAATTTAAAATCTTAAAAATATTTAAGAACAGCTTCTATAATATATTATCCCTCAATAACGATAGACAAGTTATCCCTTGGCCAAAAATACATAAAAAAATAATCGGACACACAAGACATATCCTTTCTTAAACATGTCAAAAACTAACTTAACTGAAAACCTTAGTGAGAAATCGTTCGATCAAAATGTCAACTTAAGTCAGTTCCTGGAGACCTTTGTAAATTACAAGCAGTTCTATTCTATTTAACTAGGCTCGATTTTATCCATCAAGAACCATTGACGAAAAGAAAAATGTGGAAACAAAAGAAAGGTTTATATTTAAGAAGATTAGAAAATATAATGACTAACGTAGCTAAATTGAAGGGTGAACTGACTTGATTTTACGTAATCTTTTTTATTTCTATTTTAATCATAGAACACATCACTGCTAACACAGATGTGTTTGGCATAATCCTCTTTACCACAATTGTCTTTTCCACAATTATTTTACCACAGTTGTCCTTAAACAATTTTTGACACCACAATTATCATCACCAAACTTATCTCTATTTCAGTGATCCCCATCTCAATTATCCTCTCCACAATTATTTTCACCACGATATTCATCATCACCATCATCTCACCGTTACTAATACCATCATGAATACCACTATGATATCTTCATTACACAATCATAACCTCACCTATCCTCATTATTACTATACCACAAATAGCATTAGTACATATCAACAGTACTACCTTTATTACTACTAGCATCAACATATCATTATCATAACCACAATGAGTGTACAACTTTCATAACCAAAGCAATTAAGTTACCCCAGAGAAATACGGGAGGATACATTTTAAGATCTGACTGTAAAATGACAATAATTGTGCCCTGTCTGCTTTGGATTAATGCATAAACAAGGACTCCATTTAGCAGAGAATTATGTATGTGTATCGGAAAAATAATGGTTTACTTTATTCTATTTTGACTCAATTTTAGTTTGCATGACTGGGCCAGCATTTTTCAGCAGTAAATAAAATATTCTTGAATCTAGACTTCTTATATCTATGGAACGTTAATCTCTGCTCCTGACGTTGCTAAGCAAATATTAGGAGTAAGGTATTTGGTTGGAGGAGCAAGTTTTCCTTTGTTTTGCAATGCCCTTATTTGGATAATGGGAAATAGCTATTGTTCCAGTGTTAATTTTTGAAATGTCCTAAAAATTGTAGTACCTTAATTGAGACGTGTACGAATTGGGGAAAAATGCGTCGTTAAATATTTCCTCAAGAGCTGCAAAGTCACCAAATAACTTTTCACTGATGAGGAATTAGGTTTTTTAAGGAATTTATTTATTAAAGAAAACATTTTACTTCATTTAAGCATTGTCATGTTAACATTGATGCCTACTTGTGTGCAATGATAATTATTGTATTTTAATGTCCTTATTGGTCACTTGCACAATTTGCTCTTCTTTACGTGATAGTAGCTTTTGTCACTGACTTTTAGGCTAGGATTTTTTTATAGAAAAACAATCTAAAGTTAAGATGAAATAATATTGATAAATTACAGCAATTTGAAATCATGCAAACTTAAGAGAACCAAATTTAATATTATCAAGAAAAATGTTTGAAATATTTGAAATCATTTAGGCATTTAGAGTGAAAAAATATCTGTTTTTAGTTAACACATTAAACATTTTTTAATAAACAAATTGTAAAAATTAATTCAAGGTAACAATCTTTATAGAATTTGTGTAGTTGGCTTATGTCCATTCACCTGTTAGGAATCATTAGATCAGGCTTGTAACATATCAACACATGATCTCTACAGCTGTGGTTTGCCTATAAATAATGTAGTCAAAGGCCAAACGCTTCGCAGCAATCTCTAACTGAGTTTACCCACTAACTACTGTTTATGGTCCAAATGACCTGTCAGATTACACATTAATACTTCAAACCTGAAATGCTAAAGTCTTAAGGAGTCAGCCTGTTGAGTGAAACACAGTTTAGCTTCTCCTGTATTGAAAGGTGACTGAGTTTTGGGAATCTAACAACTAAGTACTACCAGGTTACAATTTTGTTATTTGGCGAATTTGGTGTTTAACTACTAGGGGACTAAACAAAGATCTTTTATTGGATAAGAGGCATTTTGTGTTTTCTCTGTGCAGGTATGATAATACAGATTAAATTCCTTATTGTACAGGCAACAATACAAAAATACTATAAATTTTATACATTGTGTTTGTCAACAATTGTAAGCAGCTACCTCTCCTGGTGCATGAAAATGTTATTGTTGTTACCTTGCCTGTCTTGCTCAAATGTATTGGTTTTGTACTGTAATAAAGAGAATTGTATGTAAATCATCTTTAGACTTCAGGTCGATTAAATACATAATTACCCAAGAAGGAATTATTTTTAAGATTTCAACATACTGTTCATTGCTAGAATGTCAATATTTGTAAAGAAGGCAGCTTATAACAACAAATCTACTGCACAGAAACAAAAACAATAAAAAACAACAAACATTTATCCAAATTTTACATCTACATCAGATAAAAATTATAAATTATACTCTCAACTATATGTATAGTTAAGTGAATAATTTATATTTTTGTCTGATGTAGATGTAAAATGTATAACTATATGTATAAAATTGTACATTACAAATATCAGGTCATGACTTTTGCACAGAAACTGACTGTAGTACTTGTTTGTAGGCCAGTCTTGATTTCTCAGTAGCTGTCAAAACATTTTTCTTAATGTTGCATATGGCGGTCGACATATTGGATTGAATAAAAATTGAATGTCAAAGAAGATTGAACTGCTGCCATTCTTTTTCCTTTCGGAAAAACATGGTGAGGTTAATGTTAAAGCTAAGATGATAATTTTATTTATTTGAAATAGTAATAGAATATATCTGATTAATAGAGTTGGTAAATACAATTTCAAGAATATGTCTAGAAAAATTTTAAACTTTATCAACCCTGACAGTGGCAAACATTGGAAAAAAATTGTCTCCCATGATTAATCTTTTTTTATTTGTCTTTATTTTCATGTTATCAGATGCAGGCAGAAACAATGGTAAGCATTTTGTTTACCAAAACAATTATAAGAATAGTGGATTAGAACAGGGCATCATAGTATAAAAGATGTTATGGAAACTACATGCACTTCCTTTGCAAACATTTGAAATATTTTTTCAAACTCTTTAACTCTAGAAATGGTTAAATCAATTTTTAATTCAGTGCAGAAAACAGAGTTAGGAAGTCACACTTTACATTTCTGTTTCTAAATCACTGCTATTATGACTGCTACAATAAGTCTCATCTTGCTTATTATTCTTATTCCATTTTATCAACATCCTTTGCAGGAAATATAGAGGGAAATAATAAGTGAAAACTACAGATTTTTGTAAAGTTACACTTATGTTGGTAAAAAGAAGAATTTTCTTCAAAACTGAGTTTACTAAACGTACTATAACTTACATTTAAAAATTGAAGTGGCAGAAAAATTTCCAAGGTAATGATAATCCTTGGTATTATAATAAAACTATATTCAGTTGTGGCGTTTTGAAATTGGAAAATGTAGTTACCCTTTCTCTTTGTTAGATGGTAACACACAAAAGACAATTTAAAGAGATTATTTTATTGTCTATAAAGATGTTAAGATACTTGCATAGTAGAAATATAACACTTCCTAATTTGAAATTTGAAATTTTTTTAACGAGTGGTGACCCATAGACAAGATGTATATTACGTACAAGCCATCTTAAGATCGTAAATTGCAGGGTTGACGTTCATTCAAACGGAGTCTGTCTCATTGAAAGGTGGGGTTCTTCGGTCTTTGTTAGCAGTCCCCTTAGAGATGGTGTCTCAAACAAACACACATAAAGAAGTAGATAGATCATTTTGTCAACTGTGCCTTATTATTTCTTCCTCTCCTCTTGATCCGGTTTAGAGATACGTAGGAATTCTTGCTTTTCGGACTAAAGGGTTAAACTGGCGATTTTCTTTCTTTTCCTTAAAAGACTATTTTAAGAGTGTGCAATCCACTGTTTGAATGGACATAGTTTTTGTCTAGCAAAAGGAACTGGTTTGAACATTTTTCTGGCTACTGGTAATATACTGTTGAGTGATCATGGTTAAATTTTCGCTCCACTAATAAATCTAGAAGTCTTACAACTATTTATTAGCTTAACATTTGACTCAAATTTTCCTACTCGCATTCCTAAAAATAGTATGCACTGTTTTACTTTGCATGTTATTGACCCTTTTTCCAGTCCTATTATTTTATTATTTATCCCCTATGGTTTCCACTTGGTAACTCAGATGATATAGTAATCTTTGTTTTTATCTCACCTCCGGCAGCATTTTTCGTACAAACATCCTCCTCATCACACATTTCACAACTATACCCAGGGCGAATGGAAGCCTTTTCTTGAACTTCTTTCTTGTATTTATTGCAACGGTGTTTTTGGCTTTCTGTTGAGAAATGTATTTCTGTCGGCATTCCTGGATTCACGCTGTTATAAATGTATTTGTGCTTCATTGTCAATAATCAAATATAGTCTCATTCTTTTTTTTCTGACTTTCATCTACTTGTGCTGCAGCTAGAGCACATTGCAATCACTTTTTCCGTTAGTACAGACCTTATGACAATTCACTAGTAACTATTCGTTTACGTTCCTACAACTCATTACGAAAGGGTCTTAGTTGAAGCTAATACAAGTTATCTTGAACTACTAAAGTTTGTATTTCTCCCCAAAGTTTAGATTTATAGGGTTTTTTTGAGCATTTACAAACAGCATTTCAAAGAAAACGAAGATTTATCATTTCTCTTCTTTTTGACAGTTTTCAGTTGTTGACTCGACCCTTTTATGATAATTTCTTTCTTGACGACGCTGATCTGCCACTTTCAAACTTCCAAAATCGCTACTTTATTGAGGTCAATGACCTAATGACATTTCTACTAATAAATGATTGTTTGCTGATGCTTAAAAGTACTGTAAAATGGTCTTAGCTGAAAAAAACTATTTTTTCTCTGTATCTGTCCACAACATTTAGCCATGGTAACATGCTTGTTGTTTTTTCTTCAGAAATTTTCTTAAATAAACAGTTTGTGGTGCAAAAATTTAATAAGTCAATTTATATCACATCCATTTTGTTTAAAAGAGGTTTTCGCTGGAACTCATCTGGATCACAACGCTAAAATAAGAGAACACAAGTAAAGTGGATTTTTCATCAAAAGGGAAAAAAACCCGACTTTTTATGATAGGAAAAAACAAATGCGATTAATGACACTCTGCCATATTTTGTGACTGTTTATCTATAAAATATAAAGAACAAGAGAAAATCTTTTTTGCCTACAACGAGGAGATAATGATACTTGGATATAAATTGTCTCCAATGCTGCTAAATGAAAGGACGATGTGGTGCTACCAGTTACTTTGAATTGTTTTAACTTCTTATTTTCACTGCATTTGAGATTTAGCAGTAGATGATGTGCTATAGCTGAGTCATAATTAACAATTTTGCGTGCACTTTTAGACTCTATTTTTTATTAAACTTGATTAAGACGAGATTTTCTCATTAAACACAAAGGCACATGTTTTATCGATCAATCTTAAGGACGTGCGGCCTATTACCTGGAATCACACCTGCATCTCAATTCGTTGACAATCATTTGTGGTAGGCAAGACATCATTTGTAGCTGAAAGTAGAATTTATTTTTTTAAATGAAAATTATTTTGAGTGTAGTAACATAAAAGCATTTGGTTCCTGGTAATTTGGTTTTTGAATTAAGTGAATACCAGGTCTGTCAAGAGGTAATCTAGCTAAATCAAATGCACTACAATTTTTTGAAAGGTACAGTCATGATAAAAACCTAGGAAGGAGGTAGCCACAAGAATTTGGTTAGATTACAGGCACATTAGTTCAACCAAGCGAAAAAAACAAATGACAACAAAAAATTACAAAAAGCGTCTTCAAATTTAAAGTTGATGTTTGATGAATATGATATCAAGAAACTGAAAAGAGTAGATATTTTTTAAGACTTTAGAGTGCAGACTAATCATAAATTTGAGGGTAAACGACTATACACGATGATGATTGATAAACAAAACTTTACCATCCGTTTTGATACAAGATTGATTGGAAAGAAGATTGAGAAACGTGAGAAGTAGCAAGATCTGGGAAGAGAGGTTAAAATATTACGGGATATGAAAATTGAAGTAGCTCTAATTGTGACCGTAGCTCTTGAAACGGCGAATAAATTTCTTCCTTTAGAAGTCGTAAAGTTGTTTTGAATACTTCCATAAAAAAAAACCTGCAGAGAGTGACACTATTACACTCAGCTAGATTTTTACACAAAATGCTTGTGTTTATAGAGTCTTGTTGACACCAGCCCACGTATACAAGAACATCCCATTACGAAAATGTGTGGCACACTATAATGAAAATAGTAATGTTTATTAATATCGAGCTAAAAAGGACTCTTGGAAGTTATTTCATTATATCAAGACAATTTAGGGTTATTTTCTTTTTTCAGGTCTCTGGTGAAGACTCAGAGCTAGCCAGTGAATAACTAAGCAAAATTAAAACAAAATTGTCATTCATCATGTTAATATTCTTTAATTGCTATCAATATTGTTAATTTTCTATCCTGTATTATTTAGGCATAAGAATACAACGTGCTGATAGAAAGCTGGCAGTATACAGAAAACAAGGAATGTTCTCAAGCACTCCTCTTTTAGGTAATAAAGAAAGCGATGAATCTAGAAATGGAAACATCCCTGGCATTGAACTAACTTCATTTGCACAACAAAATACTGACCCCTTTTCAGATAAGTTTTTCTCTAATAAACACAAATGGAGACCTTACCGTGAAGTAAAGGCTTACGTCTTCAATTTTCTTGAAGATCCCAGGGATTACATAAGCAGATCGTATCATTCCCTAGTGTAAGTACTTTTTACTAATCTCTTATTTTTATGTATTGCAAAATGACCTAATGAATACAGACAAGCTGTTTACATTTAGAAAAAATGAGTGAAATAAAATTGATAATTTACTTTTATTGACACTCTCATGATGACTTTTAGGAAAGCATATCAAATATATCAAATATCGAGTATGTAAAGTAGGCGTTGAGTGGTAAATTATCAAATTGTCAGATGCAAGGTCCCTGATTTAAACCTCGCCAGACCTTGGCGGTAAAGCAGTTGGTTATTTGCTAAAATTGATTGCTAGTCTATATATATATATATATATATATCATCGCTAACAGACAGAGAGAGACACACAGACACACAAAGAGACAGAGAGAGATAGAGAGACAGACAGACAAACAGACAGAGACATACAGAGAGAAAGAGACACACAGAGAGAGAAAGATAGAGAGAGAGAGAGAGAGAGAGAGAGAGAGAGAGAGAGAGAGAGAGAGAGAGAGAGAGAGAGACGAGAGAGAGAGAGA
>RDPX01000093.1:2308374-2328236 GCA_003991215.1 Morbakka virulenta | reverse complement strand
TGTCAATTATGTCAATTATGTCAATTATGTCAATTATGTCAATTATGTCAATTATGTCAATTATGTCAATTATGTCAATTATGTCAATTATGTCAATTATGTCAATTATGTCAATTATGTCAATTATGTCAATTATGTCAATTATGTCAATTATGTCAATTATGTCAATTATGTCAATTATGTCAATTATGTCAATTATGTCAATTATGTCAATTATGTCAATTATGTCAATTATGTCAATTATGTCAAATCTTTTCCTCCGTGTGCAGGTATTAGGGTAGATTTTGCTCTCCACCTTCTTTCTTTTTATCCATGACTTGACTAATACTAAGTCAAATGTTAACCATCTCCTTTTTGCATTTAACCTCTTGACTATATTGCATTGCTTTGATTTTCTCTTTCTTTACTCAAACAAAATAATCGCATACCAAGACGTTTTACTGTATGATATGGAAATATATGATCTGCAGTTTCGTATTTTCGAATATGCAAATATATGCAAATATATACTGATGGAATATCAAACTTATAGAAAGTGAACATATGCAAATAAATAATACACAGGTGTCCTTTCTACCTCATCTTTCATCATGGACCTTTTATAAACCTTTTATTTTCAACCCAATATCCAGTATTAATTTCAATTTTCTTCTGAAGAGATATTTCCTCGATTAGCCAATATTAACTTGAATTCTTTTATTTTCTAGGAGCTCTTAACATGTTGGTATATGGGATTTATTGTCATTATGTTCCTCAGTTACATGGTTTATGCTGAGCCAGCAATATCTGGAGACAACCAATTTACAGCAGATGATTTAGCCAACAGTTTATATTGGGGTATAGTAAGTACATTCAAAATTATCTCATCCAAGCAAGTGTCAGTTTCCAGAATACTTGTACATAAACACATGCCTTTACAGTTTGACTTTATGTGAACTAGGTAAACATTTTAGTTGTCTAAGAATATCGATTGTTGTTTGCAGTGTATTTGCACAAGAAACTAGAGGATAGCAAGTAACCCATCCAGTTACAAGGCAAATAGTGTTTCCTGTCATTTACCTACAGTATGATTATGTGCTATGAAAATAATAGATTACAGAAAGTGTCACAATTTCTAGGACATCCGACAACTCGATAATATTGTATCGTGCTGATGATACAATATTATTCAGTTAAAAAGTTCATTTAAAAAGTTACGATAAAAATTTCGGATAAAAAGTTCAGATGAAATATTCAGATGAAAAGTTCAGTTGAAAAGTTCAGATTGCTGACAGCTGGTATATTTGAATGCATACCTATGGCTACCAAAGGAAGCTGGGGCGAGGAGAAGAGGTGAGGGAAGTTTCATTTCTTAGCAACTAGCAACTGTTTATTTATTGTGCTTTTTTATATGTTTTCAATTATCGGTTCCTGATTATTATTATTGTTATTATGATGATCATCATCATTATTATCCTCCTCATCATAGATAGTTCCCAATAGAGATGCATTATTTGTGATGTGCTCCAACCAGCTGATGACTAACTCTAGTGCAGTAGCAGCCATTAAATTCCTATTGCTGTTTCTTGCTTTTGCTTCAGATTTCACTGCCAAATAGAGGAACATAACCCTTTTTTGATATTGGTAATCTGATATGCAAGTTACTGTTTAATTTACTCCCAGATCTTGTCATTTTTGGAACATTCTCTCCATGCTATTGTCTTTTGGCTTTATGTCAGTTTCAGTGCTACAAATCATAGAATCCAGGGAATTGAAATCCTGCAGTACCTCCAATTGTGAACCATCTATGGTGGTGATGTCCACCTTTATGTGGTGTGGTAAGTAGTTGTGGGCTCTACCAAGAGTTTAGTGAAAATTTTTTATTCTCTAACAGATTGTTAGGCCACTTACAATCTTTCTTTTTTCGTCAAAATGGAAATTTAATACATTTTTTAATCAGTCAAATGTTGGAATGTAACCATTGCGGTACAGAATAAATAGTATTTTCTTCTTGATTCTAGGTTCATAATCATCCATGATGGACAATCATGAAAAATACTACACTTTATTTGGCCCAATTGGGTGGAAACAACACTTATGCAAAAAGGAAATTACATGAACGTGAATGTGGCAGAGAGTGATATATCATATCATAATTTGCATTTAATAGGCTACGTACTTTTTCGCACACACATTGCAGGACTCCAATTGAGGAAAATGTTTTTAACGAACTGGGAAATGTATGAAAATCTGAAGGGTATCAAAATGATCTATGTTGTTTATGATGTAAACATTTCAAAAAGGCAATTAATTGTGATTAAATGAAACTACAAACTTATAATTAGCTGCAAAGTAGTTTTATGTTAGGTTTCATTTAATAGAGCGTACATATATGACCAATTAAAATTCCATACTAGCAAAAAATACTCTGAAAACCCTATCACCAGGGATTTTTGTAGGAACATCTAAACAATATTAACAACAAATATATCAATATAAGAAAACAATATATAGATATAGCAATAACTCTCTGCTACCCCTTGTATGCTATCGGCTATAAGGAAAACTACTTATATTGATACTGATTGGTATTGATTAATGGATTGATTGTGATGCAAACCTCCAATAACTGTTCTTATGGGTGCTAATATCAGAATATTTGATCACTACACCTGTGGATTTAGAAATAATTTATTTGTACTCATGCCACTCTACGATCTATCCAAATATTTCCAAAGTATGATGTCATATTTTCTGCACTGCATTTGACCTGGTTGTTTTTCTTATGCTACTAGATTCGTGATTGTATTCCAACTTCATACATGTTCAGTGTTTCGTAATATAGAATAAAGCAATTTCTATCTATAAATTTATCAATTGCAACAGGTTTCCATGACAACTATTGGATATGGGGACATTCTACCGAAAACTGGGCTGTCAAAATTATTGCTCTGTGTTTTTGCATTGGTAGGGACAGGCTTCATTGCATTGCCTGCGGTAGGTATGAGTCGGGAAAGCTTGCATCTTTTTAAAATACAATAAAAACTGCCTTATCAACAATTGATGATGATCGTTACTTATGAAGAAAGAGTGTAAAGATTCTTAAGTCAGTCACTATTTAATGCCCCCCAAATCATTTAGGCACTAAATATTTTTTTAAAAATTTTGATTTTATAGTCTCAGTGGAAGTCATTGATATAGGATATTTATCATGTCGTGAGTCGTGAGTCGTGAGTCGTGAGTCGTGAGTTAGTCAACTAGTAGACAGGTTGGAATTAATGGAATATAGCTGGCAGGACATTATTGCTTATCAACAATTGATGATGATAGTTACTTATGAAGAAAGAGTGTTGTTTAGCAAACTAATATGCATTAAGAATGGGAATATAGATTTAATTTTACAGAACAGAATTAAATTCGTCTGGTTGGATTACCATTATGGGGGAGAAGTCTTCGCGAAACCATAATTGAAAATACTAACTAATTGTGGGTTAAAAATGGATTGGATTTAATAGCAATGTGATGTCAAAATAAAAGGAAAAACAAAGGAAAAGGGTTATCTAAGAAAGATGGTTGGGTTAAGCATGTCCTCATTACTTGCCTTCCTTATTTTTTACTCCAGCCTAAATGCAACAATGAACACTGATCTAAAGATTCTTAAGTCAGTCACTATTTAATGCCCCCCAAATCATTTAGGCACTAAAAATTTTTTTAAAATTTTGATTTTATAGCCTCAGTGGAAGTCATTGATATAGGATATATATCATGTCGTGAGTCGTGAGTCGTGAGTCGTGAGTTAGTCAACTAGTAGACAAGTTGGAATTAATGGAATATAGCTGGCAGGACTGGTATAGTAGAGGACGAATGTGGATGGTTTACTATCCTTTCATTCATTCAACGATAAATAACATGCATTGAGTGATCGTGCTACTTCATAAGCAACTGAACATTAAAATGTGACTTGCATGTGCAGGGTAAATATAATCATTAACTAGAAAATTTTATTGTAGGATATTTACGTGACTCGTAACCTTCTTCGAAGCTACTTTTTGAGAGATACTTCTCCCATCGGCAAGCCTGACGATGTGTATTACATGTCACAAAATACTTTTGTTGAAAAGGTTTTGTACTGAAAAATTTATACTATAACTATTTTGTTGATATTCTTACCTTTATCTCAAGCAGCAGCAAGATTTGGATCTCAAATTACCAAATTGCCTTTGAGCTGGATCAAGAAATTAAGACGAAATGAGGGAGCACAAGTTAAAATGTGACTAGAGAACTCCATGCAAGACAGGATTGTAGATTTATAAAGATACAAAATTCATCTCAGGTGTATAGCACATAAATGATTAGTACTATCTATCCGATACATAGAACCAAGCTATTAAAGAAGAATAGATTTATTATTCTTTGAAAGGATTTGGAATGTGAATCATATCACAAACGCAGAGTTATACGGTTCTCTCCCCCACGTATTCTGTGTGGTTAGTCGCCGTCGATTGTTACTCGCTGGTCATACAGTACGATGTGATGATCTTGCAGGAAAGGTTCTACTCTGGTTTTCCGAGAAGAAGCGTCGCGGAAGACCTCGTATAACAGTGAAAACACTTCTAGAGAAAGAGACTGGCCTTAATGGTGCTGATAGTCTGGCTACAATGAAAGAGTTGGATGCCAAACTAATTTGTCCATGTTTCACCATGAATATGGATGACAGAAGAAGAAGAAGAAGAAGAAGAAGAAGAAGAAGAAGAAGAAAGAAATTTATTAAAAAAGACATTTGAACGACCAGGAGAAAATTACAAACCAAGAAGCGTCATTGAATAGGGACGCCTCAAGCAGAGAAGCAGGTTTCTATTGAATGATATCAGTTGCTCTTTTTCTGCATTGAAAGAAACCAGCCACTTTCTTCCTCATGCTCTGGCAGTCTGAACG
Organism: Morbakka virulenta; assembly: GCA_003991215.1. Lineage (NCBI taxonomy): Eukaryota > Metazoa > Cnidaria > Cubozoa > Carybdeida > Carukiidae > Morbakka > Morbakka virulenta. The sequence goes on along the minus strand of RDPX01000093.1, from coordinate 2,323,322 downwards.
TCACTTTGCAGAACTTCCGGATGTTTGACTTTCTCCTGCTTAGTTGCCTTGCGAACCACCTAACACTGCAAGGTAGTGTCATCAGCATAGATGTTGTTAAACGGAAGCAAATTACTAGGAAGATTATTGATGTAAAGAAGTAAGAGGGTTGGACCAAGAATAGAATCCTGAGGAGCTCCAGCATAAATAGAATACTGATCAGATATATTTCCGTACAGTATGACAGGCATTTTACGACCTGAGAGAAACAACTGAATGGTGCCAAAGGCCTTCAATAATTACCGCAGCAATCAAGCTTATGAAATAAGGCAGTCTGTTACATCTTATCAAATGGATCCAGAGCTACAGCACTTCCTGCACCGGACTTTTTCATAACCCAAGAGATACTTACCATGATTAAGTCACAAGGTCAATCAGTGGAGCAAAATCCTATAACTTCGTACTGGACAGCAATAAAAATACCTAGGCTCTGCAAGAATTGTACCAGTACATAGTCGATAGGTGGTTTGAAGACCTTACTAATTACGGAAAGAAGTGTAAGGTCGATATCCTCCAGGGTCAGATTGATCATCTGCATTCTTAAAGACAAGGAGAACATTAAAAAATTTCCAGAAAGGCGAAAACAAGAATCTGATGAAATTATAACGATTAAATGGTTTCGACAGCAAGGAAGATAGCTCAAAAACACACTCTTTCAAAACTGCGGGAATCAAATCTTTGGCCAGGAGTTTTAGTTTGATCTCGCCCATAAATAACATTTGCGGCCCAACTTAGATTTATAATGATGCAGTCCAAAATCTTAACAGCAGAGGTAATAAGCAAGGAAATACTATTGCGATTTAGCAAAAAAAATAGAGAAAACAGTCTAGGCAAGGAGTCGGACTTTTTTCAAACGGACATAGAAAAGCGAACACTATCAAAAAAGTGACGAATAACCTCCTTCTCAAGTTGCGCAACGTCATTGACAATCATTCAGAAATATCGACTTCTTAGTTTTTTCGGAAAAATTACATTTACAAATTGACTAAGCTGGGCAAGAATTCTCATCAGAAATCAACCTTGTACAAGCATTGCTTGCCCCTCTGAAAATATCCGAGAATCACGTTGCATCAGTTACATCATGCTGGAACTGAACATGAAAAGGCTTCTGATGAGCAACACCATAAGAACAGTGAAATTAAAGCACTGAGGAGATTTCACATTGATTTTGCTATTCTGCCTACGTAAAATTAATTTATTACCAACGATTTAGTTCGAGCATTGCAAGAAAATATAGTATAACAAAGAAGATTTATGAAGCAAAATTTGTAATTTTCCTTGGGAGAACTGAGTTAAATCAAGGAAGAAATTTGTTTAAGAATTATTTAACGGCTGCTGTTAATAAACATGCAGCTCTCGTTGCAAAAACTGTTAATAGAAAACAAAACCCGTAGATAACGAGAGAAATGCGTAATGCAAAGAACACTCGTGATTATTATCTTCGTAACTTTAAACGTATAAATTCTACTGAACTCTGGGAAATAATAAACGTCATGGAAACTTGCTGAATGGTAACATTGGAAACGCAAGAAATAACTACTGTCGAAAACGTACTTAAAGAGTCATCAAAGTACCCTAGAAGTTTCTGGAAGCAAATAAAGTCATGCTACCCTACAAAAGAAGTTTCCAACCTTGGTAAATCATTTACCATGAATAAAACTGTGACATTTAATACGAGGTCAATTTCAAATGCTTTCGGAACATTTTTCACTGAAGTCGTTTCAAAGCAAATCGAATCGAAAATTATTAATTTTACATGGAAACGTTTTACGGTACGTAATGATTTTAACCCATCAAATTCAACTTTCCAATTTGAACCAATAACACTTAATCAAGCTCCTAAAGTGCTGAAATCAATTGTCATCAAAGGCTGTCTGTATCAATACAATTCCAGGGTACTTATGTTTTTAATTAAGCAAAGTCTGGAATGTAGAGCTTTTCCTGATGATGAGACAACTGCAAAGCTAACACCTCTTTATAAATCAGAAGATCGCTCAAATATTACCAGTTAGTTGATTACTTAGAAACCAATTACCCTTCAAGTGAATATCAATTCGATTTTCGAAGTAATAGATCTACTCGTGAAGCGGCTAGACTTGTAGATATCAGATCTGATTAGATAAAAGTAGAAGTACGGGTGCTTTGTTTATGGACCTAAAAAAAAGGATTCGATACTGTCAATTATAACTGCTTACTCCAGAAACTACCTTATTACGGTATATCTGGTATTGTAATTAACTGGATAAGTTGTTATCTTTTTAATTGAAGCCAGACTATTTATATTTATAGTATGTTTTCAAATAGGAAAAAATCCCAGCTATAGTGTCCCAGAAAGCTCAATTCTAGAGCCCTTAGTCTTTGTGTTATGGATTTACGACTTACCATACCAACTTGAAAATTGTTGTATGCTAACGTATGCTGATAATGTGTGATTTACTTTTCCACCAAATCCCTAAAGGAAATCGAAAGGTGGGTAAGTGCTGATGCGAATACCACCTACAGCTGGATGAATAATAACTGTTTGATTCTAAACCCCAAAAAGAGAAAGACTGAATTTGTGATTTTTGCCTCCAGAACAAAAAGTATCTCAATTAATGTTATAATTGATCACAATTGAACACATCAACCAGGCTGGTATGAATACCTCAGTGGTCCATTTGAGGCTGAATCGATGTCCAATTCTGTGATACACGCGTTGTTTTTCTACAGTTATCCAAATATTTGGAGGATTGAGTAATACCTGGTCATAACAGATCGAGCAGCTACTGACCAGGGTGAAACAATTCATTAGAAGAAAGAAAGTGTGCCCAACGTTGAAAAAAAACAACACGATAGATTGTACCTGATGTATTTAACGCCATTAATAATAAACCAAAGGAGAACACTAATTACAAAATGATTCCATTCCATCGGCACCAGAGGCAATCGAAAGAAGTGATTCTTGGCTTAAGAACGGAATCAGGTCGGAAGATTTTCTATTACCACGGAATTGTAATTTTTAATTCTATACCAACCAAAATCACAAATGAAATGAAATGTTTAGTAAAATTTTAGAATTGAAGAAATATAATTTTTAATTTTTCCTACAGGGTCTTGTAAACCTTAGTTTCTATATCATTGCTTTGTTTATGTTGAGGTAACTTTCTCAGGCTAACATATAAATCCGTTAATGCCCTTATTAGTGTTCTAAGGTGTCATATACTTGACTAAAGGGTGATTAAAGAAAAGATTCTTCAACAATAGAAACATTAAATTCTTCTGTTATTTAGTACATTTTATTAACACTGTATCATGTATCATTTAATTCTAGTAAATTTTGTCTTTTTCGAAATGTGTTAATTCTCTTTAGTTCTTTTTATGCTTACTAAGGTCACTCATTGATAACAGTTTGTATATAATATTCATTACTGTGATAATAATGTGATTAATAATAATAACAATAATGATGATGATAACAACAACAATAATAATAATAATAATAAGAATCATAAGCCAACCTGTTAAAGACTGAGCCGTAAGGAATATCACTAAAAATTGTTCAAATCCATCCCAGTCTGCCTGACTAAATTTAAGTGTTACGATGATGTTGTTACTTGTCAACACGACTTCAAAAAGTTGCCTCAACTTCTATAGTGACAACAACATACTCAAAAGATCAAAAAGAAAGTAGCAATAAAGTTTGAGAATGCTCAGGAACAGAAAATATTTAGACATAAAAAAGAGATGATTAATCTGATTGTGAATCAGGAAACTGCATGGAAAAACCAACAAAAGCAAGTGAAAGGCCAAAGTTGTACCTAACTTCTCCTGGACTATCAGACGTATCGAAATGAGTCAATCAGATCATGTCTTGAGCATTGAAGTCACGAAAGACAAATATGTTAGCAGCGTGATGCTTGTTCAGAGGCTTCTCAGCCGAGTCTGATATGACTTTATTAACCGAACAAGAGTCAGAAGAGGAAGATTTATTCATCATCACTAGATTACAAGTGGCCTAAAGAAGAGACAATATGAAGCGCATTAAGACTTGCCTTTATAGTCAAGTTCTTGTACTCTAATGGTTAAAGATCCTGTTGAGCATAAATAGAAAGACTATGGAAATAAGATAGGGAGTCTAGATGGAAAAAACCTCAAATAACTATCAACCTAAAGATCACTTTTATCAATACTTTTATTGAGGTTTTTCTCAAAACAGCCGAGAATATGAGAAGATTCAAAATGAAGGAAAGCGTTTAAATACAAAAGAATTTGAACGAAACTCTGACATTACTGCCTGGTAGTGAGAGAATATGTTTTCAAGATAACAGATTTTTGCAGGCCTGTGTAGTGCCAGTACTACCACACATCACGTTTTCACTCTCGTAAATGAAGTCAGTCTTGGTGTCGGAGGTTCTTTTCATCCCTGGTCATTGAAACTCTGCAGGACACTGGAAGTCATTCGCACTGACTAGCAAAATATTAGGTAGTATTAGTATTTGGTATATCGCTTCTCGGCCTTTTGGCTAAGATCAAGTGTTGAGCTCTGGTCTCTCCTTGGTCGGGGCTGTGGCTATAGGGCCCAATCATGCAGAACAAGGGTCTCGAGATGTTTTAGCCTTGGCTGAAGACCAACTCAAGAGGAAGGGTCTTTCCCACGAAGGATTCTGGAGGAGCGATCCGTATGTCTTGGATTTTATGGTGTCTTGCGTGCTTTCTGTTCCACCTTTTCTTGATCTGTTGCTTCCCTTTTGGGTCTTTCATAGATGGGTATCTGTGAAAGACAAAAATGGGCCCACTGTTTACCAAGGGTTCCATCAATGAATGACCCAGTATAAGTATTTAGTAGTAAAGTAGTTTAATGAGCAAGAAATTGTCATCCAGAGGGACTTTGTAAATGACTGAATATTTATCTGTGAAGCCTGATTTTAGTACGATTTTAGATTTGCCTTCTACCAAACTTTTCCTGCAGTGAAAATATTCTGAGACAAATTATACAATGAAATTCACTTTATCAATATCTTAATGGTTGCCATTAGCAACGACAACTAGGTTTCATTTCACCTCTAATTGCGTATCCTGATATTAGGAGTTTTTAAATGATCTAATCATATTAATTTAAAAATTAAAAAATGTTAATGTAGCCAGAAAATCTTGTTTGTATTTCCTATTTCTTGTACCCTCTCATGTCTGCTCACCTACCACTGGCGGTCTAGATCTTTCCTCTACTCTGTCTTTTCACCTCTTCAATGTCTTGACTGCATACACATGTACCTTTTTCTGAATGAAAGGTAGATTGGAACAAAATATTTTTAAAGCAACCCATGTTTCTTTTTCGCATGGATGATTTACTATTCATATCGCACTTCCTATAAATATTTCCATTAAAAGCTTTTTGCTTAGACTATACTACCCTTAACACTTTCATTTTAATCAATGCCAAAGTTAAATCCAGCAAATAATCAAATCTGATATCAATTCAGTTTCTTTCAGTGCTTAAAAGTTCTCACACAGAAATCACCTTTTCTTTTTACAGATATATTCTTTTTGAAACAAACAAACAAACCTTTGAAATTTTCCAAAAATCCAATTTTTTTCTTCTTTACCATCATTTCGTCATCAAAGCACTTTATTGTGGTTTTCCAGCTTTAGCAACACTTTATGTAATATCAATTATTTTAATTTATTTCTTTCTGATTTTTTTTCCTGGTGTGTTTGAATCTTAAGAAAGAATAACAGATGAAACTTTTTTCGTCTTTGAAAAGAAGGTATTTCTTCTCCTTCTTCTTCTTCATAAACTTTCGGCTTTTCCCATTCCTTTTTGGGTCGCCTCAAAGGGCAGTCTTCTTCCATATATATATATATATATATACATACATATACATATCAGTCCATCTTCACTGATGCCTAGCTCTTTCATATCTATCTGCATCTGGTCCTATCACTTCTTTCTTGGTCTTTCTCTGTTTTTCCGGTACTTTCGTGCTTAGCCCTCTATTTCCGGCATAGTCTCCTCCCCTCCTCCTTGCATGACCACACAATTTGAGCCTGGATCCTCTCATTTCTCTCGCAGTTTTCTCACACCTAATTACTGTTTCGTTCTTTATTTTTCTAATCTGGTTACTCTCAGTGACCACAATAAAATGTCCATTTCCATTACTTCTACGAATGGATCTATTTTGACGTTGTTATAACTGATCCCAAACCGTATAGTACAACCAGTCTAATTACTGTTTTATGGAATTTTTTCTTAAAGTTAACTGGTATTTTATCACCGCATATTACTCCAGTCACTTTTCTCCGGCTATTACAACCAGGCCAAACTCTCTTACTAATTTCATGGTTACTTCCATCGCCCGTATTTAATGTAGATCCCAACTACTCCTCCGTTTTATTTGGTATCCTTTCCTTTAATCTTATTCATGTACTCTATTCTTTCTGTTTAGAAAGAGACATTTTGTTTTCTTTCGACTAACTTGCATTCCACATTTTTTTTGACAGGGCCCTCCTTTTTCCATGCCTTCTTCTAACTTTATTTTACTTTCACCGATAATAACGATGTCGCTGGCAAATAGCGTCTTCCGTGACAACTTCCATTATAATCGCAAACAGAAAAGGACTGCGGGTGGATTTTTGATAAGCTTGATAGGCAAATTTGGCTGTGATTTAGGCTGCGAATTGTACATCTGTTTTGCAGTTTTTGTACTCACCTATCTCTGAGGCAGAAACAGACTTCTTCACGTAAAGTTCTGTCATAGACTTTTTATAAATCAATATAGACACTGTGTAATTCCTTTTGCCCTTCTAAATATTTCTCAGCTATCATTCAGAATGCAAACATTGCATCTGTTGTACACCTAAGTGGCATAAAACCAAATTGCTGTTCTCATTTGTCCATGATTGCCTTTATTTTTGTTTCGATTTTCCATTTGCACGTCTTCATTCTGTTCTTCTTCTTCTGAGTTCCTTATCCTTTCAGGATATTGGAGATCATGATCTTCCATCTATTTCTCTGTTTGTCAGTGCTAAAATTTCACAGTCACTCCTCTTGAACTGGAGATCCTTGTTCAAGCTGGTAATGAATTTCAGTCTCTGTCTTCCTCTACTTTTCTTTCCTTCAATCTTCCCTGTTAACACCAAGTTTTCCATTCCTTCACATCTCATTGCATGACCCAGAAACTCCAGTTGTCTTTTTCTAATTACCTTCATCAACTTTCTTTTCATTCCTGCTCTCTCTAATACCACTTCATTGCTCACTTTGTCAGTCCAAGATATTCTAAGAATTCTTCTCAGGAACCACATTTCCACTGCTTCTATTCGTTTCTTCATGCTTTCATTGATGGTCCAAGCATCACACCCATAAAGCAAAACAGACCACACATAACATTCTAGGACTCGAATCTTAGTTTTTACTTGCAGCTGCCTGTTCTTGAAAACTAAACTCATTTTACTAAAAGCATCCTTCGCCAAAGTGATTCATTTCTTTATTTCGTTCACACATCTTCCATCTGATGTTATCAAACTACCAAGATAAGTAAACTTTTTAACATTCTTTACAAATTCTCCATTGATAGTTAAAGTACACTTTGGGGATACACTTTTCTTTGATATCACCATACATTCTGTTTTCTTGATGCTAATCTGGAGTCCTTTCTTTTCACTTTCTAACACTACTTTATTTAAGATGCTCTGCAAATTCACTTCACTTTCAGCTATCAATACAGTGTCATCAGCATTTCTTAAGTTATTTATGTTTACACCTTCATTCTGTAACTCATCAATTTGATGCCTCTGGAATTGTAAATAGATGTATAAGTCAGACTTTTACATCTCTTTACATGTCGGTTCCATCACCATGTCTCTCGTTTCTTGAGGTTTTTGACAGATTTACTGCTAACGCTTCTTTTCCGGCTTTTCTAATGCCATCTTTCGTTATGTTCCAGTCCTGGTTTACCTTTTCACGTAAGATTTCCTTTACTAAAAACTAAAGTATAACTAACTTGTCGAATTCTATCTTTGTTAGAGAAATTATTTACAATTTGTTGTTGCCTTTGTTCATTGTAATTTGCAGGGGATCATTGGATCAGGATTTGCTCTGCAAGTAATTGAACTGAAAAAACAAAAGCAAGTACGGAAGAGACGACGGCCGGCAGCTATATTGATTCAGGTTTGTCCATTTTTATTTTATTGAAGCAAAAAAGCTTTTGATCAAATTGAATGTAATTCCATTGCATTATTTACATTTTGTATCCCGGAGAGTTTAGTTCATTATTTATATACTTTAACAATATTTATTTATTCATATAGGATTATAACCCAGTTCAAAATTATCTGACTTCATTTCTAGGGTTCTGTACTTTAATTAGGTGGGCATTCATGCAGATTTTGTCATTTTTAGGATTATTAAGAAAATAAGATGAAATATGTTACTGGATTACTGGATATATAAACATCCATAAGCTTTTACTGCATGGAGATTTGAAAAATAATTTATAGCTACTTAGAGAAAAAAACTTGAAAAACGTTTCAACTATCGTCTTTATCATTGTCTGATTGATGAAGGCCAAAGGTGAAATGGAGTGAAATAAAAAACGAACCAGTAGCAAGTGGAGTGCTCGATCCCACTCCCCTCATTTTAATTTTACGTTTTATAATGGCTTGTGTACCCAAGTCCACCAATCAGACATTACAATGCACTTTGACAACACAATTGATTTTAAAAGTCGACAAAAGTGTGTCAAAGATAGAAAGCAAATTGGATGTAGAAATAGCATCTATAGGAGATTGCTGAAAAGAAAATAAATTTTTGATAAATACTAAAAAGGATAAGACTGAAGTCATGCTATTGGTCACAGCAAAACAATTTAAACATCTGGAAAGAGGCTTGAGATTAGCTACGAGGGTTTTCTTTTACACTTTATTCAAAATATAAGTAGCTCGATACTATAGCAGACAATACATTAACAATGTCTAAAACTGTTGACAGTGGCTACAAGTATGCTACTTCAAGACTAAGACTCTTAGACAAAATAAAATATTGTCTCACGTCATCAGTCCGATATAAACTTTGCAATTCAGCGAGTATGCCTTTGTTCACTTACAGTAGTCCAATGCATTCAACTTATTTTAACACGCAAGTTTCTCCATTGCAACGCGTAGAAAAACAAATGAAACAAATAGATCCTGGGTACCACGTTGAATCAATTAGCCAATAATTAAATCCTGCAATGACAACACGAATACTAGAAACAATAACATACTTGTCAAATTAATTAGTCCTTAAAATGTATTTAAAATTCGAAAAATTAAAAATACAAAGCTTTTTCTAAGAAGCCCCCTAAACATTATTTCTAGTTTTAATATGGACTTTTCTGAGCGGTGCTTTGTTAAAAGAACTCATGTCCAGTTTCTATTTGAATTCTCTCTTCTTTACAACGTTTACTCACTGACTTATCCCCACGGGGGTCTGGGATCTATTTTGTTTAGATTGTGATCTTCAGAGACCTTACAATCTGTCCGATTTTAGATCTCTTTTCATAGTTTGTAACAGACAGTTCTAAGTTTTGTTGATTTTTTTGTCGTTCACCATATGATAGCTCTAATATTCTTATATTATTGAGCACTGTCGATAGCTAATAATTACTTCGATACGGGTTATCGATACGATATGTTACTTTTATGTATAGATCTACATTGACATTATAACAGGTGAGTAAAGGAGATACATTTGTGTGAACAGTGGTTAAACTTTGAAATAATCTAAGTAGAATAGAATATCATTTGAGTTTTATGCATATTTTGTTCACTAAATCACTATTAACTAAATTTTTGTACATTTGACTATGGCGTCAGCGTGAAACTGACAGTTATGTAATTAACATATTATAATTCCAAATATTTATATATATAAATCACTATTAATGTTTTTTCTCTAACTTTTTCTTCTTAAACTTGCTCCATCAGTTAGGTTAGATCATCTTCTCTACACCATTTCCATCTCCTGCTATTCTCTCGTGTGTGTCTCGTGAGTGTTTGATGCTCTCGCTTTAACGGACTTTTAATCTCTTATAATGGTGTCTTCTCTTTGCAGCTTCTATATCTCCTACACCTTTTCCCACACCTGGTTGTTTATACATTGTAATCACTGACCAAGTCTACCTCATTATAGACTTTTTATTTTTGTTCTTTATTCACACAACTTCTGCAAACTTCCTGGTATCCGCATTTGTTCTGCGCTTAAGCAACAATTTGTGCTTCGCTTTATCTAAATGAAAATATTTGCAACCTGAGCACTATACACACAGAGGTAAACTGCCTTGTTTACTTGTTTTTATACCATTTTTATTTTTGTTTACGATACTGCTTATTTTTTCACTTATTTACTTTTCATAGAGCTTTTGGAAAGTGTGGGCTGCTGATGTATGTAGAAGTTTAGAAGCAACGTGGATTCCTCATGTTACAATCGTAAGAGAGGTCAAGGAAGGAGAGCTCCCCCCTCTTTTTACATGTGCAGCAGAAACATTTCAAAAGTTGCCTGGAACTAGCCTTCGTTGTAAGTAGTGTGTTGATCAGTAGGAAGGATTTGCTTTTTTGATACATTGAAATAAGAAAACGAGCTGCAAATGCATAAGATATAAGTTACTTAAGCAAGTAAAGATCTGGGCCAAGATAAACCGCTTGCAAAGGAGCATCTTGGTCGAAATGCCATGTTTCGTGACCTATAACAACAAGGATCGAAACAAATAAGGTAAGATATCTATTGACCCAGCTTTTTACCACTGCAGTTCAAGATTCAGCAGCCATTGACATTTGACTATGTGAACTAAGTTGAATTCCAAGGGAAAACTAACAAAGCCTTTGAAGATGCATTTAACGTTATACTCGTAGAATCAATTCGTGCATGCCACTAAGAGCAAATTAAAAAGTAAATGGTATATTTCTTCTTCTAACTACGTTATCTTGTATTACTTCTTCTTTTAATTTTGACTTGTATGGCGTTTTTGTGCATTTTTGTGTTTATTTTCCATTATGGATTTCAACCAGTACTGAATGAACTTTTTCATCATAACGTTATGCTAAAATAAGATCACTCTACAATTGGTCGGGGAAAAACTATGTAAATACTACTTACACGTAATTAAAAACTAAGGCAAATTCTCATAGAATCAACTCCTGTATGTCACTAACAACAAAATAAAAAGAAAGTGTACTTCTTTCCTATTTCTTTCTAGAAACTCACTTATTACATCATTCACATGTAGATATAAAATAAAGGCAAAGCTCAAACTACAGTTGAGTGGGTTAAAATTGTAAATACCATTTGCATGCAAAACTGCGACAATTTTAGAAAATCGAGTAAGTCTTCTAAATTCTATCAGAACATTCAGATTCATGTGAAACGTTATATTTGGGGATATTCAGCCATGGGGGATACGATAAGAGTGATCTGGCTTTGAAGACAAAATGTGTTACATACTGATATCAAAAATCTTACATGCTCATTTCTCTCTATCCAGGATCACAATGTCTGGTTTATTGTGTTCTAACACTTTATCAGTCTGAATTTTAATGCCCCACAAGATCTTAACATCACTTTTTGGAAGGACAGTCTGTGGTCGATGGTCGTACCATTGTTCAGCATGCTCAAGATTGTTTTGCTTACAAAGCTGCAAGTGAATTACTTTGGCTACTTTATAATGCCTTTAGAGTTTTTATTGTTTTTGTTCGAGACATTTGCATTCGGAGACAGTATGTGTAATGGATTGGTCACGTTTGCCACATAATCTGCAGATGGGTGAGATATTTTCCTCGTCTTTGTAATGCTTAATTAAACAAGTTCTAATAGCCTGCTCTTGTACAACCATCACTGTTTCTTGCTTTTTTCATATCACCATTTTGAAGCCAGTCCCAACTCTGAGGGTCTCTGAATTCAGTACTGCTGAAGAAGACATTATGAAGCTTCTTTTCCTTTAAGTTTTGCTTGTGTTGATTCATAACAGTTGCTTTATCCATGTTGGTGCCAATTATCTTTTTGCTTTAAGCTCTCTCTCAAAACATTCTTCTCGCTTTTATTCATTTTCTCAAGCAAACAATGTTTTTCAATCAGAACGCAGTCTTCCACACTTATTAGACCGCTTCCGCCTTATGACTTTTTCATATAAAGTCGGTCAGTATCTGCCTTCCTATGAAACATATTAAACATCGTTAGTAACTTCCTGGTTTTTTGGTTTAATTTCTGTAACTCATTTTTTCTCCATTCAACGATTCCTGCACTATACCTTATAATTGATACAGCTCTGGAATTGATGGCAGTAATCATGTTCCTGCTATTGAGCTTCGATTTAGGTAGTTTTTTTACTAGTTTTACATACTCTTTTTAGATGTTTTCTTTCATGGTTTTATCTTTAATCCTGTCGGCTTCAAAATCCCAAGTTATTTGTATCGGTTTTCCATATCTATTTCTTTGATCTTCTCCTCTGATGGCATTTCTATTCCTTCGCTATGGTGGTGTTTTCCCTTCTTCATGATCAATGCGCCACACTTTTTAATGCCGAATTCTATCCTGATGTCGCTGCTATATATTTTCACTGTATTAAGGAGATTATCAAGTTGATTTTTAGCCTTTCCAAATCATTTTAAATCGTCCATAAATAGGAAATGGTTTAATGTAGGGCCTTCTTTTCGGAAACGGTAACCGACTTTGACTTCCTGCAATATATAAGAAAGTAGGTTAAGACATATTGCAAAGAAAAGTGCAGATAAACTATTCCCTTGAAAAATTCCTTGCTTTATCTTAACTCTCCCAATGCTGTGGTTGCCAGATGTCAGCTTTGTCTCCCAGGTCTTCATACTTTTTTCTTTCAAATTTTGAATGTTTTCAGCAACTTTGAACATTTCAAGGCATCGTAGAATCCAGNTCCAAATCATTTTAAATCGTCCATAAATAGGAAATGGTTTAATGTAGGGCCTTCTTTTCGGAAACGGTAACCGACTTTGACTTCCTGCAATATATAAGAAAGTAGGTTAAGACATATTGCAAAGAAAAGTGCAGATAAACTATTCCCTTGAAAAATATCTTGCTTTATCTTAACTCTCCCAATGCTGTGGTTGCCAGATGTCAGCTTTGTCTCCCAGGTCTTCATACTTTTTTCTTTCAAATTTTGAATGTTTTCAGCAACTTTGAACATTTCAAGGCATCGTAGAATCCAGGAATGTGGGATCATATCAAAAGCCTTCATGTAATCGATCCACCCCATCCCCAAGCCTATCTGCCTTCTTTTACAGATCTTAATTATTGTTTCATCTATAGGAAGCTGGTCTTTAGTGCCTCTAGATCCTTCTCGGCAGCTCTTTTATTCCTCTGGTAAGAACCCGTTCGAGTCAAGATGTAAGTAGATTTCTTTTGAGAGAATGCCTGTTTGCAGCTTCCACATAAGTGGTAAACAGGTAATAGGTCTGTAGATCGTAGTTTCCGTACCCTTAGACTTATCCTTCATGGTAAGGAAAGTCCGACCCTTCGTATGCCACTCTGACACTATCCTAGATGTAAGGCAGTCATTGAACATAGCAGCGAAAAGAGGGTGCAGAGATCTAGTATTCTTAATCTAATAGCTAATATTACTCATTTATTTGGGTTTAATGCTTTCATTTTCTCCTCAAACACTGTTCCTCCTACACCTTTAACTATTTTAACTTTCTTAAAGCCAAGCTCTGCGCCTTTCTTTACCCTTAGCATGCACCTGTATCCTGTATTTTTGGGAACCCCCATCAATCTATAAATTCTGAGGATGATGATGATTATTGTTATTGTTGTCATTATTATTATGGGTTTTGGGGGAATTAAAAAAAAACACACTTAAACATGGTTCAAAACTCTCTAAAAAAAATTGAGAGCTACAGAAGATACGTACATACGTTTGATAGGTAAGTTAAATGAAAGACCTAACTGCAGGATACCAGTTACTTAGCTTACCTTAAATGAATTAAGATTATAGTTACCAGGGAAGCAAGAAGAACGAAGGAAATTAGCTGTGTAGCTAAAGAAACTCATGGCATAATTTTATGTCTTGCATTTAGGTATCTAAAAATTCCCTCTCTCTTATCTTATGACGTTTGCAACATAGTTCTTTTTCAAGGAATTGACAAAGGTGGAAAGAAAAATGTAAGGAGAGAAATCTTACAAAAGATTATACCAATAGAAATAGCATGGATATTCAGAAGAGTCCTGAAAAGTAGAGTAAGCATTAATTTAACAGAGGCAATTTACTATGTTTCACTTTAATTTCATAAAATAGAGGTATAGTCGACCAATTATCGAGATAGTTGTTATATAATGATAATATAATGATGATAATTACAATAATATCATTTACCAAAATGATTTTGGTAATAATTATTATTATATTGTTTTTTGCAGGTATTTTTCTAATTATTATTAAATTTCTTCTTCTTCTTCTTCTTATTATTATTATTATTATTATTATTATTATTATTATTATTCATTTGAAACCACCTAAACGTTTTATAATTTCAGATAAGCAGGTTAGCAAACCTGGTGGAACAAGCAGAGATGGTGCCGGATGTGGTTACCTGGTTTATAAAGAGTAAGTAAAATATTTATCTTCAATTTTCTGCTTTTGCTGGAGCTTTTTTTTATGTTTCAATCTTTTTTTTTAAGTTAATGTTTATCTTAGATTATAAGCATAATTTTTTTTATTGGTCTTGGAAAATGTCAAAAATATAGCACAGATTGTCAGCTTATTAGAGGTATGACAAAAGAACCACATCTTGATTAGAATATGTATTTCCAAGTTCTTATCTTGCCAACTGTCAGCAAAGTATGCCGTTTTGCTTAAATATATATATATATATATATATATATATATATATATATATATATATATATATATATATATATATACAAAATATAAAAT
>RDPX01000093.1:2259590-2271089 GCA_003991215.1 Morbakka virulenta | reverse complement strand
TATTTTGCCCCGGTAGCGGAGAAGATCAGTAGCTATTTTGTCGGTAGCTGTTTTGGGGGTAGCTATTTTGTCGGTAGCTATTTTGTCGGTAGCTATTTTGTCGGTAGCTATTTTGTCGGTAGCTATTTTGTCCTGGTACCTGTTTTGGGGTAGCTGTTTTGGGGGTAGCTATTTTGGCGGTAGCTGTTTTGTCGTATAATCATAACGAGTAAGTAAAATCACGAAACAGGCTTGTCGAAATGGACAGTGTAATTTTTTTATTCTTTCCAACTTATAATATCTCTTTTATTACGCTCTGCATTTATGTATCGAGCACTCTAATACGGTTAACGGAATCGAAACCAATATATATATATATATATATATATATATATATATATATATATATTCATTAAAGCATATTTAAAGAGGACAATTAACTTGAGTCATATGTTAAAATAAGGTGCTTGCAATGTGTGTTCTGTCCTGTTCTGACCATTTACCACGTGTCAATGAAATTACTTCAAATGGAGATACATTATGGTGCGATTAAAAGTGATATTGAAAAATCTTTTCGTAACGACTTTGGCGGACCACTGAAGATCTTCGTGCCTATAAAGTTCGACGAATCTTTGCTAAATTTGTGTCAAACTTTTTATTAGAAATATTGAATTCTTTACTTACATTATTATATAATTATATTGCCTGATGAATATGGGTAGATAAAGGACAGTATTTTACTATTTCAGTGGGGTGAGTTCTTTTCACTAATTGTGGAATACCAGGCGCTTAATAAATCTATTCCATTGCTCTTCTCCCCGTTATTGTTAAAATGTAATTCTATGTGTAGGTGTTAACTCTGGATTCATCTTGCCTTTGTTGTGATGTCTTTATTTGATGTCTGCAATTTGGAACAAAGATGGCGTTTTGAGGTCAATTTAAACATTGAAATACTTATTAAAGGAAGTCAACGAAGAACAAATGGACTTTTACGGTTACTAAAATAGAATAGGAACGATCAATTAGTAACAACTAAAAGAATGGACGGCAACAAGGAAAGAGAAACAGAAGAAAACAGCATGACAATTGTAGAGATGGCTTGCAGTTGAACAAGAGCTGAGAAGCAGTTCACAGTTGCCGAGATAGAGAGCAGTGCGAGTCTAGGACTTCCCACGATTGACGCCATGGCACATGAAGAAAGAAAAACATATGTTGTAAAATTGCCTTCTCTGGTCACGGCCAAAATACTGATTTTCCATTACAGATGTAGGTGAATGTCAATCAAAGAGGTTGTTAAAACACTCGATAAGTTTATTTACCTCCTTGCTTCTATTCTTCCAATTATAACTCAGCTAGTTCAGTACGTATAATAGATATTGCGATACTAGGAAATAAGTTGAATGTATTTTCCAACGGTAGAACTCCTTATAGTCGCAAAACATAGGTAATAACAATTGCTAAGTACATTTTGCTTAATGAAGAAAAATGACGCCGGTATGCGGTGTAAACGATATGGTTAACTCAGTCATGCAATGTGATTGTAACTACAGTAAGCACAATGCAAATTTTATTTTAAAAACAGCACTTGCATTCTAACAGATCAATGCTCAGCAAGGCGCGAAGCACCCCTTTGTATTATTTGTAAGGTGGGAGTCATTTCGTAAGTGACTCATACTGGGTCTTTCATTGATGGTACCCCTGGTAAACAGTGGGCCCATTTTTGTCCTTCACAGATTTTCGTCAATGAAAGACCCGACAGGAAGTAACGAATCAAGAAAAAGGGGGACAGAAAGCACGCAAGGTAACTCAAAATGCAAGAGATATGGATCGCCCTCCAGGATCCGCCGTGAGAAGACCCTTTCTCTTGGGTTGGTCTAGAGTCAGTGCTCAAGCATCTCGAGGTCACCTATCCTGCGTGATTGAGCCCTATGGTCGAAGACCCGACCAAGGAGAGACCAGAGCACTGCATTTGATCTTGGTCTAAAAGGTCGAGAAACGATCTGTACTACTTTTTAATTGTTTTCATGCAAACACCTGTCTATTATTACGTCCTAGATAAAAAGGCTACGCTCAAAACACGATGAAGCCATTCAAATTCTACAGAGGATTGAATTACAAAACACAAAACCAAATAAAGCAGGAAAACAAAACAGAAACTCGCTGCAGTTGACATGAGTTGTCCTGGCATAACAAGTGTGAGTTAATTACCCCCTACCCTGACAGTGCTGTGTTACGCTCCCTGTGTGATCACATGCACTGTGCCCCTGCTGGCCAAGAGAATAGGGAATACTGCAGTCAGTTTGGAATAGAAATGTGTGTTTACAAAACCTTGAAAGCTCAAGAGAGATAGGTTATGACTGTTAATTAAGGCATTTAAATATGTAGAGAGCAACAGTTTACTTGTTAACAATTAAGATGTGTGTATTTTGCCATTTGACATTCTCATTTGCATGGCAAAGAATATACTCTCCTTGTTGTCTTTTGTATGACTTTATCTGCAAACTAACATTATTTATTGATATAAATAGGAGTCAACGAATCATTTTGTGAATATTTTCGTCTTTACCGAAATCATCAGACATTTATCTACATCATATGATAAAATACAACTTAAGTTATATACATATTTACAAAATATTATAAACTTACATGTCCATGCTGTGATGCATGCTATGTAGGGCAAACAGCCCGACATACGCTAACCCGCTTCCGTGAACATACAAGAAATCAGGGACCAATGAGGAAACATCTTGAGCAATGTGATACCATCTTGAATGAGGATAATGTAGAATTTCTAACTTCTGCTTCTAGAGGAAAATACTATCTTATGACTCTAGAGGCACTATGGATCAGAGACTTAACCCACCAAATTAACATTATTTAGCTTCAAATTCCATCGTTGTAAATACACAAGGTCGAACTGCTAACATTTATGGAAGAAATAACGGAGTAAGAGGGGCGAACAAAAAATGTCTCTGCAAGTGCAATGTTCTTTAACTTTTAAGATAACCTTTGATCTTGCTATCATAAATGTAAATGCTTTAACTTTAATAAAGGAACCAAAAGACCTAGTTAATATATTATCTTATAAATATGCTCATAAAATTTATTCTATATTTCGTGGCGTATAATATATAGTATACAATTTATAATAATAGTAATATATAGTATATTATTATGGGTATTGTCTCAAGCTTTTGTTTTGCAGGTGTAGCTCGTAACAAAAAACTCAAAATCCGATGGGCAATGCTGTCAACTGCTGTTCCCCTGTAAAATACTATTATACTTATAATAATAATAATATATAATAATGCTTATTAATGATGATAAATGATAATAATAATTATCATTATTATTATTATCTTTATTATACGACATATCATTCATATTCCCGACGTGGTAGCATGTATTAACAAGGAGGAAGATGATTGGCATTTAAAATAATGTGAGTTAAGTGTGTATCTTCCCTTGCTATATACCATTTTCCGTACTTGACTTACTTGACGTAGTTGCACAACACTAGTTATCGGGTCCTCGCACATTCCCTTGATACAACTTCACTCTATTTTGCTCGGTCTTTGGCTTTACGTTCAATTGTCAGTAGAGGGATGTCAAAATCACATCGAATTTGGTCTGACCATTTCTTGTGTGGTCTTCCCCATTTTCTTTTGCCTGGGAATTCTTCTTTATATGATTTTCTCACATGGCTGAAGTCATCACGTCTATTCACATGTCCGAACCAGTTCATTTTACGTTTCTTGATTATGTCCAAGATGGTATCTTTTGCTCCCAATACTCTTCTAATATCAACCAGCCTAACTCTATCACAGCGGGATTTTCCAACCATTGTTCTTAAACAGTCATTTTCAAAAAACAAGTAGACCACTTAAATCTTCAGCTTTTAGCGTCCAACATTTAGAGGGGTATATAGCAATGGGGATGAACAATCTCATTTTGATTGAGTTCGAGTTTTATCTTCTTGCCCAGATGTTTGACTTCAATCTTCCAAAAGCACTGCCCAGCTAGAGCAATTCTCCTTTTAACATCATCAGAGGTCTCAGGCACAACTGATCTAAGAAAGACAAAACTACGCACTTTTTTATCAGTTCGCCATTGATTTCAATGTTACAAGCCGGATCAGGAGATATTACATTACATTTGCTGGTATTGATTTTGAGCCCCCACTTTCTACAGGCTTCCTCTAACTCCTGGGTGGAAAAACCTAATTTCTCTAACAACGTTGAAATAAGCGTAGTATCATCCGCATATCTCACGTCTATTGATAGGTCTTGCGTAAGATTAAATTCTTGAAGCATTGAGATTTCCTCCATGACAAATTCGAGAAATATGTTGAATAGAGTAGGTGATAAGATACAACCTTGTCTTACACCAACTTTAACTGCGAACCAGCCAGTAAGTGTGTTTTCTATCGGTATAGCACACGTGGTGTTATCATAGATATACTTGATAATGTTCACGTATTTTGGTTGTACTCCGATCTTCAATAGCATTTTCCATAGTGCAATCCTCCACACTGTATTAAATGCCGATTTGAAATCAATGAAATTGAAGTGCAGAGGGATATTTTTCTCTCTCGCTTTTTCAATCAGCTGCCTTACCACAAATATAGCATCAACTGTACCACGACCTGATCTAAAACCATATTGGCTTTCTTTCAGCTTTCTATCAACCTTGGATTTCATCCTCTCTAGAAGTATTTTCAAAAATATCTTCCCTGGAATTGACAGTAAAGCAATGGCACGGTAATTTGACATAATAAGCTTATCTCCTTTTTTAAAGACGGGATTAACTACCATTTTGGAAAAAACAGTTGGAGTTTTTTCAGATGTCAGTATCAAGTTGTAAATTTTTTTGAGCATTTTTATCATTTTATCACCGCCTGCTTTGATCACTTCGATAGTGATTTTGTCTGCTCCTGGGGCTTTACGATTTTTCATCTTCTTTAGTGCTGATTTTATTTCTTCAGTTTCAATTTGAAGCACGTCTTCATCCAGATTAGGGTTTATGGGTTCAATGGTTAAGATGGCATTTTCATCATGTGGAAAGTATGTGTTTAGATGATTTTGGAAATGCTCCTCCCGTAGCTTTAATACTTCTTCTATTTGACTTTTTCTGTTGGATAATTACATTTGCTAGCGAGAGAGAGTGATCTGAGCTAATATCTGCAGTTGTATACTCTGCAGTTGACTATTTTAAGATTATTTTTTTTCTTGTTACAATGTAGTCAATTTGATTTCTTGTACCACCGTTTGGGGAGATCCATGTGTACAGTCTGAAATTGGAATTTTGCTTGTAATTTGTTTGAATTTTCCGTAATTCGAATTTAAACATTTGGAACACTATAAATTGATATTCAAGCAAAAGGAACAAGGTGGTTTTAGTCTGTACACTGCCATTAACTATGCTGATGCAAGTATGAAGTACTTAGAATATTCTTAAGAGTTTTCTTTTGCAAAAATTATTTGTATTTTTCGGTGTACAATATCGTCATGTCTGGTGCACCTTGGAAAAAGTCTCTGTCATGATAATTTTCACATATTTCTGATCTTCATTCCCTCCAAATTTGCCAATACTATCAGAGCCTGGCTCTCCTGCACTGGTCTAAAGTATATGTGAGGTATGTTCTTTCTGAAAAGCCATCATTTTGTTTTCTATTCGGTAGAACCTTTCCTTAGGAAAACCCCAAATTTTCATAAATTTCTCTGGTTTTTTCCAGTCATACTCCAACTTTGTAAGTTGCCTTGCTTAATAGTTATTGGTTAGGATCCAGTTTGAAAACCATTTTAGTATCATGGCTTGTTCCAAAGGACGACCTCTCTTCTCTTGATGGTGTTGGCAGGAGCTTGCTCAATCTTACCCTGCAGTAAGACTATTTTGAAGGGAATGTTAGAAAAATCTTCTCAATCCAAATAGTGGACGCAGAGACTGGAGATATCATATTGCAGCTCAATAAACACGTCGATAGGGGAAACGAATTTTTTTCACAAGGATTATATTGCTTTTCACGACTATTTTGCCTTTCTTTGCACACGTTATGCCCAAAAATATTAAGGCATTTTTTTAAATTTAATACCGTGGCAGGAGGAAACTTCCTACATTGATATGAAATTTCAAAATATGCATAATAATCTCTCTTTATTAAAAGCTTGCTCTCTACGACTTAAAGCAGGCATTTTAGTTAATTGTATAAAGAAAGCAGCAGATCTTAAAGTTATCATTAGTGCTTGACGCAGGAAACAAAAGCATTTCTTCAGACATAATTCCCGTAGTTATCCTGAAAGCAAGTGCTACAGGGGTATCTTCCTTGCTTTCCAAACTTTTTAATCATTGGTATTCCTGGGCTTTTTTTTCAATCTTCTTGTTGTTCGTCTCTCCAAGAATGCAGGTGATCCATATGAGCTTGGCAAATATCGCTCTGTCATTATTCAAAGTTCTCGGAAAAGTACCACAACTCCAATATAACACTTACTGAAGTGATTACGATATTCGAACATGCTTGTTAGGGTGCATTGTAGAAAATCGCATCGCTGACGTGGCGCAGCAGGAACCCGATAACGCAATTCAGCCAGAGTTGCAGAGTCCCCAAAGCCCCTTGGCGATATTTTCAATTTGTTATATTAGTGAATATGTTGAACAGTAGATGTAAGAGCTTTATCATGTCATGAGTCGTAAGCTTTTTCTGAGCTACGTTTCGAGAGATACTTCTCCCATCGTCAGGAAGTATGGATTCCTCTGAGTCCATAAAGTTCAGAATTTTCAAGATGTTGAACAGTGATGTGTGATTTCAAATTTCATCGGAATATTGGCAAGAAAGCAACAGAAATATGCAAAATGATGCACAAGTATTATGGGTGCAGAACTTTTATCCCTTCCGATTGCCTACCAATATATTAAACAGTTTGGAGAAGGTCAAACAAGCATCAAAGATGTACCACATTCTGGTCGACTGAACACCTGGAATTTGTCCATGGTCAAAATGGCTCTTGCTTAAACCAGAAGTGACCGAAGACTGGCAATTAGAGTTGGTAATGGAAACTGGTGTGTCATTTGGCCCAGTTCAAACAATTAAAATTCAGAATTCAAACATGAGAAGTGTCAGCCAAGTTTGCTCCAAAGCCGCTGACCGATGACCAGAAATCGACCTTATTCCGAATGGAAGGGAGCAAGAGAGGAGAGATGTATGGTTTGACAAAGGAATAAAGGCCGAGTCACCCCTGCGGCTGTATCTCAATCACTGGGCCGAAAAAAGCAAGCATGCAAGATTAAACATCAAAAAGATGCTGGTGACTAGTTCATCAGGAATATCTACCACAGATTATCACTGTGACTGAGGTTTACATTGGAACAGTGGAGGCTTAAGGAGTAAATCAGAAGGAAAAGGCCCACGCGCTTCAGAAGTAACACATGGCTTGCTCGTCACTATAACGCCCTACACATTCTGCCCTGAAGACAATGGAATGGCTTGCCAAAAAAGTGTAAATGCGCACGAACGCCCCATCCATCCCCATACATACTCACCATATATTGCACCAAACAACGGTCTCGGGAGGTTGAGTTGATTCAAGAAAACCTACTGCCATTCTAAGAGCATTAACTACAGATGACTTACACCATTGGATGAAAAAATAGCAAAGTACTGGTAACCGGCAGTAATTGGTCAGTAAGTGCTTGCAACATTTTTTTTTAAATATAGTAAAATATGCACGAAAATATCTGGGAACTTTCTAAGTAGGCTCATATATCCTTTGAGCGACACATCAACACTGATAGAATTTCTTCAGAATCTGTCTTTTAGTTGATGTTCAGTATTGGTTAAAAGGATCTCGCTCCACTGGAGATCTTTCGATTGTAATTACGTAAAGGTTTATGCATGTCTGGGGAAAGACTTGCTATAACTCTGGATATTTCTAAGGTATTTGATAATGTGTTATATATTGGCTTGCTTCATAAGGTTTCTGGTTATGGTATTAGTTGAAACGTACTCGGAATCATTCTCTCAGCTTGCAAAATGCGTGTCATACTAGACGGAATTACGTCATATGAGTATTCCATTAATGTTAGCGCTCGTTAAGGTTTCTGCTCTAGGTTCAACAATTCGTTCCTTCTTTCAATCAATGATCTTTCTGGTAGTTTACTTCAGCTTCAATTTCCTTCCATAAATATCTATGCGGATGACACCACTTTGTACTATGGTGTTGGCCACAAGGTAATTCAGATGGAGTAAGTCAAACTAGAGAAAGATTTATGCTTAGTTTCCTTAAACGCAGCAAAAATGAAACTCACGTCTCTTTGTAGAAAGTTGAATTTGTACCTTCCCCCAGTATTCCTTAAAGATCATCATGGTGTTAACCCTGAAAAATTGTAAAAGCCGCCTGTTTTGTCATTGTTTCACTTTTACTTCTTATTGGTAAGTTAGTTCCTAAAAGAGTTGGTTCTTTGTAGCGCGCGGCCTCGGCTCAGCCTATTTTACTATGTAAAAACCAAGAATTGTGAAGACAAAACGGTATTTTATTATGCAAAAAGGCAATGGGTGTGCACGTAATATTATACATATCAAAAAGACACTACACACAAACATCAAAAGTTACCCTCAATGTATGTTGACATTCACACAATAGAAGTAGTATAAAATTTTAGTTAAATAATAGTTAAATAAAATAGTTAAATAAAATTTAATGTTGAATATTTATTGAATGTTTTAAGATGACTTCTTTTATAAACTGACTTGAAATGGAGAAAAAATGATGTCATTTAGTCATGTCATGCACAAAAAACCCCAACAGTTTCTTTGAAGGCAGAGGTCAACCTTTGTTGAATTGAAACGAAAAAAGATTTTACTCTTGCATTCAATATTTATTTACTGAGTCTAAAATAGCACGTGTGCAATATGCGCAAACTAATTTTTTGCATGTTTTAGGTTCGGAAAATAGACACATAAAAAATTATTGCAAACCTCCCACCCCTACCCCTACACCTCCTGAAACGGCTGAATAAAAATATTGGCAGTCTAATGGGATGTGGGATATAATAACGTGCCAGGCTAGATCAGTAAAACTCTTCTTTAAAATATTCGTACTCTGGGCTGATACTTAACTATGTAACATAGATTGGTAAATCGTATCAAGACAGTATATTTTTATTATTCGTGTTTGTTACTGGTACGGGGCAAAAGCGACCATTTATCCTACCTGGGGGTTGAATGAAAAAGGTGACAGGTATTTAAAAAAGAGAAATAACAAAACATAAAAAAATTAGAAATAACCCCCAAAACAAACTTCGGCAAGGGTGAAAAATTGACAATTAAAAAATATCTTTTGACAAGCCTCAAGACCTTCAATGCAAAGCCATGTAAAAAATGTCTCAATATCTCAGTTATCAAAGTCACGGGTTTAAGGTTTGATAATTGAAAACTTGTATTTCATCACATTTTAATTGTAATAAAAAAAACCCTTTTTACAGGTGTATGTATAAGCGTTGTGAAGAACATGCCATACCTATTTATTTGTAAGGGATTCGTTAACATGGACTGCTGGCTTGCTTCATTAGCTTTCTGGTTATGGTCTTCGTGGAAATATGGAAATATCATTGGTATTATTAAGTCGTTCCTCTCAAATCGTTTATCCTCTTAGATACGTGTTACACTGGATTGATTTTTTATCTGGTGAGTATTTCATTAATGCTGGGCTTTCATAAAGGTTCTATTCTTAGTCTAACTCTTCTGCTTCGATCGTCGGGGCGAGTGATAAATTGATTACCAAAAAATTAACTTTTGACAGCTCTGCGTATCTTCTAGGAACAGTCGTTTGAAAAATATCTTAATATCGTGTCTGTTAACAAGTTGTGGGGTTACGGTTTCCTGGATTGAAAATTTTTATTTCCAAAGATTTTGTTACTTCAACAAAATTGCCTTCTGAAATATTTAGAATCAGAAAAATTGAAAGAGGGCAAATGCCGACTGTTGTAACAAAGCTTCATCTGACGTATGCACACGCCAATTTTATGGAAGAGAGCATAGTAGACTGCAAGGCTGCAATGCCTGTAACATTCCCTCGTACCTTGAAACACAATTAATATCATAATCACCTTCCCCAGTTTCCTAACAAAATGTCTCTGTCAACAGGCATGAAGGCGAGTGTGCGGCTTCTGACTTCACTCCTCCCCTCCCTCCTCCAGCCTCATCCGCCGCCACCAAAGTACATATTAAACTAATTCCCTGTGATGACTGGTGATATTTAAAACAATTAAACAGAAGTACACACAATGTATTAACATGTTTAAGACGCAATATTTTATCATTTAGCACAAATAATAACTTGCATTTATCCTCATGTATTAACATGTTTAAGAAGCAATATTTTATCATTTAGCACAAATAATAACTTGCATTTATCCTCATCACTTCTCCGTTCCCCGAGACAAGTATATTCTCGCAGAAAAAAACGGTTTTGTGTACAAAAAGGCATATTACCATACACTAAAAAGGGTGGTAGATAATAGTTACTGGTGATAACCAGAGTAAGTGCTTGAATAGAAAAAAGTGTGGAATGCTCTCGACTAAGGCTTTACCGCAAAAGGTAGATAGAGAAAGGGAAATGGTAGTTTTTGGAACACGGCTCTTCGTAAATACTGAATATGTCGCACTACAAAATCAAAAAACAACTAAGGTAACGTATCAACTGTAATATGCCATGAAAAAATGGGGACAAAGGTCAAAGTTTTCAACTGTAATATGCCATGAAAAAATGGGGACAAAGGTCAAAGGGGAAAATGCTAAATAGCACAAAAATAAACTGAATTTGTGATACATAAAAAATGTTTTCATCGCTTTTACACTGCGCATGTGTTAAAAAACTGCGACTTTCTCTTTGTTTCCAAACATCATGCTTCCGATTGCGATTGGTCGGGCTTTTCCTGTTCTGGTAATACTGAGTGCATTGAAGATTCACAATAAACAGTTTGTGTCTCGGCCACGTCTTCTTCTTCCCCACATTTTTTACCATTTTCCTTCTCTGTGACTGAATCATTGACTTTATCAGTTGACACATCTTCTGGTGCTTCTGGCAAGATTTCGCTTGTTGCCTCCAGAGAAGATTCTGCACTTTTGATCTCTTTTTGAACCATTCCAGGAAATTCTTTTGGAGCCAATTCATCAATCATTTCTGGAGGAAATTTTTCAACCGTTTCTGAAGCCATTTTACCAAAAGTTTTTTGGGATACCTGCGGGCTCGTTTCTTGAACCACTGAAGGAGAAATTTCTGGGGAGGCTTCAGGTATTCTTTCTGGGTATATTTCAGGAATCATATCTAGTGCCATTCCAATGGAACTTTCAGGTGCCATACCTTGTCGCGAAGATCGTTGCTCCTCTAGATCAGTGAGCAAATACAGTGGATTTTGTTGTCCTTTCTCTAATTCCTTTCCTCCAATGTATGGATTTTCAACTATACTATCATAGGCAGGAAATTCCTACAGTAATTTCAAAAAAGGTGTTTTCAGTCAAAA
>RDPX01000093.1:2238717-2250521 GCA_003991215.1 Morbakka virulenta | reverse complement strand
CTGTATCATCTGCATATTTTATAATTTTCGCATTATTTATGCAGTCACAAATATCATTGAAGAAAATCAGGAACAGTCAGGGTCCTAGTATGGACCCTTGTGGCACTCCGGTACATAAATTTTCTGTGTTGGATAAGACGTCGTTAAAAGATACTGTGATGGTTCTATGAAATAGGTAATCTGTGAACCACATAAGTTTAATGTCATTAATGCCATATGAAGTTAGCTTTGTAATTAGTTTTGAATGACTCAAAGTGTCAAAAGCCTTACTAAGGTCGATGAAGATTGCGCCAACAATATTTACTTTGTGCACGTCACGTCTGATGGAATCGAGAAAGTCTGGAGAAGCAAGCTGAGTAGATCTTCCAGGGAAAAACCGTATTGTGATGGTAAAACAAGGTTTTCAGATTCGAGATGTGACATCAGTTGTTTGGAACGGCTTTCTTGAGGACTTTGGACAGGATCGAAAGGACGGATATTGACCTGTAGTTTTCGAATTGATTTCGAGCAACGGATTTGTGAATCGAGATTACCCGAGCTTCCGTCCAGTCGTTCCGTATCATACCAGTTTTCAGCGAAAGGTTTATTAGATAGCTTAGTGGTGATGATATGACGGAAGCTGCGTCCTTTATCATACAGGCTGGCAAACCATCATTACCGGTAGCTTTCTTTCTTTTTAATTTCTTTAATTGGTTTTCAATTTCAACTTTAGAAACATATTGAAACTTAAAATTACTGTTTGATCGTTTACGTATTTGAGATTGCTTTCGCCAGACAAAATCACAAAGTTTAAACGATTGTGATTTATGATTTTGGACGATGCTTGAGAAATAGGAGCAGAATCCATTGGCGATATCTGTATCATTTAACTGGTTCCCATCGATTGTGAAAGTTGGTAAATTTGATTTCTGCTTGGATTTAAAGGGGAATATGTTCTTTAAACATTTCCAGAATTTATTACAGTCATTTGCATTTTCGTTTAAAAGTTCTCTGTTGTAATTCATTTTTGCGGAACGAAGCATGATGTTCACAATGTTTCTCTTTTGTTGATACAAGTTTTTGTCTGATTGTGATTTTGCTCTCTTTCATTTTCTATATAATTGATCTCTAATGTTCATTTGTTCTTTGATGTCCATATTTAACCATGGACACGGTTTACCTTTAACTCGTTTCACGATCAATGGAGCATGTTTATTGAACGTGTTCGCAAAATAGGATTTCGGAGCTGCCATTCCATCGAAATTTTAACTATTTTCGATTTTCAAGTACAGATTTAGGTCGATGAGAGAAAATAAGTCCCAAAAAACGTATAATAAACACAGCTAAATGAGGCATAAGCGTTCAAAAAAACCATCCAGTTTATCGATTGGAACTATATCTTGCGAAGGTTATTGACGATAACTCCTGTAAAGTAACAAAGAAAGCTCTGGTAACTTTTTAAGCCAGCTGATCAATAAAATCGATGTACAATGCCACTTAAAATTCTTCACTTCAACTGAATGTGTTCACAGCGGTCCTGTAAATAAGAAGGCCATGATGCTTCTGAAAAAAGGCGAAAAAAAACGAGAGGAAGAGTGTTTGGATTGAGGAAGACGAGGATAAAGCTTCCTGTGAAACTGGAAGCTTCATGAGGGCAAAGGGGATCTTTATAGAAAAAGTGACGACGTATATGATGAACGTGGGTGCAAAGTAAAAGTATGTTGAGGCCAGGGTGCAGTAAAGATGCATCATTTCCGCTGGCAACCGCTGAGGAAGAGAAATAACTGAAATAAGAAAAAGACGCAAAAGAAAACAGACAGAAAGGCAACACAACAATTAGACTACCATCACTCACCATTCAAATCGTCCGTTAATAAAATCTGAATATGCGTGTCATTAATTGGGGAGATCACCAATCGAACATTACGAAACAACTAAAATAAAAAATAAAAATAAAAATCAGTCAATAAATAAATAAATAAATAAATAAATGAATCAATTAATTAAATAAATAAATTGTATTTAGCAAACAATTATAGACTATAAATTTCATTATGCTACCCTATAAAAACTCATTGCATCAATGAAAGGAAACTTGTAGAAAGCTCTGAAGAAATAATCTGGTCCTTGATATTCTAAACCATACCCCATCCAATAAACAAGTCTTTTCAAGTCGTATCACCCTGAATTGTGCCGTACTTTTAAAATGCCATGTTATTTGCCTTTTAACCTACGTATGGTGAAATAGGAGTTTTACTTGAAAGAATATCAAGTGGTCGCTTTTTGCCTTTTGTGGTGGTGCTCTTTTTAAAGAACAAAACTCTATCTCCATGCTGCAAACTGAATGAGAAATTTGAGAATTCTGAGAATAGACTGAATAGAATCCATAGATATGGGAGCTTTATCATGTCATCTGCTGTAGGCTTTTTCTTAGCTACAATGCGCGAGATACTGCTTCCATCGTCAGGGTACTGAAGTGATTAGATCTAACTCTTTTACATGTCAACTGTACGGGAACTCCCGTACAGTTGACATGTAAAAGTGTCCCATTTGAAGAGTGGAAAATAGAGTTTACATGTAAAAGTGTCCCATTTGAAGAGTGGAAAATAGAGTTTACAGACTACATTGTCAGGACTGCTCTTTTTCCCACAATGGTGAATCAGAACGTTCCCTGTAGCAAAGTTACAAAGAGTACGAGAGCTGTTCAAAAAAGATTATATTATGAGTCATGACATAGTGGAAGACTACTTGACACAAGAACACAACTTCGACTGGAGAAATAATGTGATTGCTGACGAGGACACAAACACAATAATAAGAAAACGAAGAAAAAAACGTTCCCCACACCACAGTAATCACATCAACACTATATTTTACACTTTTACATAAATCTGCTATAATAAAACAACACAACAAAACAAAAACACGGCAGGTGCAGCCCCACTCCTCAAAATAACTCGTGCCCTGTCAATACGTAGGTCTGTATTATCACCGTATAAACGTAGTTCTGAAAACGTTTACGATTTCTGACACGACAAGTTCTTATATCTTAAGAAACATTAATTCCAACAAAGCTGACGTCTTTGTGGTGTAAGGTTATCATAAATAATTTGCTTTGTACAGGGTGGACCATAAGTCCGTTCCCCCCACCCCCTCCTCCCAAACTCGGTCCCTAATGGGCAAACGAATTTTACTGGTGATAATATTTAACTCCTACAGCTTTCATACATTGTCAGGCTTTGCGTGTGATTCACACAGCAAGTTGAAATACCACACCTTAACGTGTACGGCTCAAGACGAGGATTGTAAGCCACGTATCATATATTGGTCCCATCAGTTATTGTTCTTTATGTCGCAATCTGATTTGTGCCGAGAGAACGACGGTGTGCACACAGACGACATCGACCACTAGACCGTATCATCGCTGAGCAGGTAGGATGTTGTACCAAGTTATTTGATGATGATGTTAGCTAGCAGTGATGCGCGGGGGGGACGGGGGACGGACTTACGGTCCACCCTGTAGATTGACAGCTACTTTACTACTGTGCCCTCCATGTGGGAGAAAGTCATATTTCCTATTAAAACAATTTGATACGTAATTGATTCACAAAGAAAAAGTCTCACACAAACGAAACGTTGCTTTGTTTTAGTATGAGGTCATGCAGCCTGTACTTTACAGCAGTGTTACCTACGGCTCAACTTAAACATCGA
The DNA here is from genome assembly GCA_003991215.1 of Morbakka virulenta. Lineage (NCBI taxonomy): Eukaryota > Metazoa > Cnidaria > Cubozoa > Carybdeida > Carukiidae > Morbakka > Morbakka virulenta. The sequence goes on along the minus strand of RDPX01000093.1, from coordinate 2,246,831 downwards.
GTACACCTATTCTATTAGCAACAGGAAGGCACTGAAGCAAGTAAAAGTCTCAAAGAAACAAACCTTAAAAGAAATCGTAAACCCTGACAACGGTATTTTTATCATATAGATGCCAACAAACCCGTAAAATAACTCTTGTAGCGTGCGTTGTTCTCGGTCTGGTTGGCTACACAAATTTAATCTTACAGATTAAGATATGAATAAACCACACAGAGCTTTTATGAAGTTATTTTCAACATCATGAACTGATCAAAGGGGTATCATTCTTTGAACTGAAATTACTCATGAATCGCTGCTTTTTACTTTGGCCTGCACTCGTTACTCACGATATTCTCGTGAGTTTAGAAATAATATGTTTTAGAATGAAGTGTTGTATTAACATAAAATTGTTTATAAATAAGTTTGTTTTCAAATGTGATAAGCATCTATATAAGTTGTTAAACAAGCAACAAAAAAACTGAACAAGGAAAAAAGTAAACAAATACTTGAAAGTACGTGAGGATGTACGTAAATATCTACGTGAATAACTAATGACTTGGTTAAACATTAAATCAAACTCAAACTGGAATAATTCTTACTGGATTATTGATCATATTCCTTAATGTTGTTTGACATTTTTTCCATCGGAATTTTGCTGACACTGATGCACTGATAAGAGTACCTTAAAAAATAGACTTGAATATTATAAGACCTTTCCGAAACACTACAACTGGCACGATAACCAAAACAAACAAATAACCAAAACAAACAAATAACCAAAACAAACAAATAACCAAAACAAACAAATAACCAAAANGTTTGTTTTCAAATGTGATAAGCATCTATATAAGTTGTTAAACAAGCAACAAAAAAACTGAACAAGGAAAAAAGTAAACAAATACTTGAAAGTACGTGAGGATGTACGTAAATATCTACGTGAATAACTAATGACTTGGTTAAACATTAAATCAAACTCAAACTGGAATAATTCTTACTGGATTATTGATCATATTCCTTAATGTTGTTTGACATTTTTTCCATCGGAATTTTGCTGACACTGATGCACTGATAAGAGTACCTTAAAAAATAGACTTGAATATTATAAGACCTTTCCGAAACACTACAACTGGCACGATAACCAAAACAAACAAATAACCAAAACAAACAAATAACCAAAACAAACAAATAACCAAAACAAACAAATAAACAAAACAAACAAAATGGGTATACAAAAGGAAAATTCTTTCCCAGTAATATCAGTTCCCTTGTTAGTTCCCTTGTTATATTAGTATTGTCCCATACCAGTAAATCTGGATGGTCCTGTGGTACTTTTGTTATTGTTCTTATCGGTATGTTCCACCGATATTCAAAGTTGTCGATTTTTCAAATGTACATTGGATTTCTAGAAACTCTATACAAAAGTTCTGGGTGGTTCTTTCGAATGATTGCTTTAAGAATGTACTTTGCCCATTCGTCATGTCGGATTGGTAGGTAGTATCAAGCAGGCATCAAAGGGTAGGAGCTTATAATCTGTGGAACATCCACGACCAGTGTTTTGCATAATCTGTATTTGTTTGTAATCGATAGGGTTTGACCTTGACCAGTTTGCCGTTTGTATTGCAGGTATTTGGTGGGAATTTCCTGGTCGATTATTGCTTCAAGGTATCCAGCAAATTGTGATGTCATGCCTCTGTTCTTAGTTCTGGAATGGCTTAGCTGTGAATCCACTCTTTAATCTTTTGAAACAGCTCTTTCAAAGTAACAGTGCATTCTCTAATTTTTGTATCTTTCTTCCTCTTGTGTTGCTAAAGCAATGCTTATCTTTTTGCCTAACAGTTTTGGATTTTCCAGGGTGTCGCTAGTAATTTCATATCTTGTAAGACGTCCTTGTGAAAGTCTACTGATGGATTCTTTGTCACACTTATAAACGTATTTCAGTAATTCATTATCTTTAGAGTTCAGTTTTAGGTGTTGGTTGATCGATACTATTTTGCCTTCGAAAAGGTTCTTAATACTTTCAAGCCCTCCACCACCTTTTGTTCTACTAATATATAACTTATCGACATCACAGTTGGGGTGAGTTGTCTGTCATTGAGAGAGTTTTGCTTGTCTTGATATTAAGTTGTCTGATATCTTCAACTGACCATTCAAGTATCCCTATTGATGGTGTGATGATAGGGACAGCAAAGGTGTTGTGTGCTATGACTTTGTTGCAGCCAGATAGTTCTGATGATCATATCTTTTTCACCCTGGCAAGATACTCCTTCGTAATCTTTTCTTTGTTTAGCGGACCTTCGTAGATGATGTTTTCATCGATTTCTTTTAGCTATCACCTTTATTAAGTGGCGAAATGAATAAACCATTAACTGTTATCGGATCACCATCAACGACTTTCCCTTTTTGTATGTGTAGCATAGCACGTTTATCAGCCCCGAATTTTATTCCTATGTCATTTGAATATGTGGTAGTAATACAGAGCTGTTGTTTGAAACCTTTCAAAGTTGTTGAGAATAATTTGAGGTCATCCACAAAGAAAGTATGGGTAGTTTTCTATACGGGTATCCTTTTGTGAACTGCAGTAGATGTGATAGTAGGTTTAACGACAGAACAAATAAGATGACTGATAGACTGTCTCCTTGGTAGATTCCTTTTGAAATTCTAACGCTGATAAGTCGCTGATGATTGATTTGTTTACTCCATCAATGTGGAGTTTCGCAAACCATGATTTAGTAAGGTCTTTGCTAGCATTTATCAGCTGGTCAGGCACTTTTGCAAGTTTCAACACCCAAATTGGTCATGAATGTGGAATGGAGTCAAAAGCTTTCTTAAAGTCTAACCATACAGTGTATGGGTTCCTTCTTAATGATTTACTTTCTTACATAGATTTTTATATAGCAGAAGTTGTTCGGTTGTGTCCAACACACCCTTTTTACAAGCAACTTGTTCTTTCGTGATCAAATTATTTTTGGTTAAAAGTCGATCAGAAAATAATTGATGCAACTCGTACACAGTCTGTACTGGATATTCATACAGGCTATTGGAAGATAATTTTTTGGTACACGTGATTACTCGCTCTTCGGTAGGAGTACTATGTGGGCACTATTGAGCCATTGAGGTAGTGCTTTATCATCAAGGACGAGATTATTGAAATGGTATCTTAATACATCTCTGTAACCTGTTAAGTTTTTGCACCAAAATGGTTTCATTTTGTCTTCGCCGGGTGATTTGTTGAGCTGTAGTTTATTAATTGCTTTATCGAGTCCAAATCTGTCAATGTTATAGTTGGTCGGTATGACATTTTGACAGTATGTGTAATAAAGGCTCTTGACCCACTCAACATCTTGATTGAACTCGGTGTCGTCTTGCCATTTCTTTCCAAAAGTGTTCTACTTCTCCTTTCTTTGGGATGGATTTCTTTCAATTTGGTTTTCAACAAATTTTGGTGTTTGGTGAAACTGTGTTTTTTAACATTGAATGATGGTATGGGCAATTAGTTTTCTTATTGTCAATGTTAGTTGTCAAGTTTAAAACCCATTTCCATTCGTTCGGGTTCAGTTTTAAGTTACCGATTTCAATTATGTCATTGTTGATCTCCTTACATGCCAGTGCTATGGAGTATAAAGAACAATTTACATGTCAGAATGTGGCTTTTTCAAGTGAAGGCAAGTGCTTTATCACAAAATCTTCAAATGTAATTATCTTATTCTTTTTAAACCTGACCTTTGACCTTGTCATATTGAATTCATCAAGTCATTTGTTGTCATACAATTCATAATTTCCTTCATAAATTGTTTACCTTATTTTTTAAAGCAACATGAATAACTTCATTTAAGTTAGATGATGGTTGTCGTATTCGGCTTATATTCATCTTTGTCATTTGAAAATGGAGGCGGATAATATTTTTTAGTAAGCGTTGAAACTATTGTATCAATCTTTTTATTTCGTTTTGTTTAAATGGTGTGATTTTCTGTTCTTTCCCTGGTGGCCCTAATAATTCCTGTGGTAAGTAACTCCGCGTGATGCTTTAATAAAATTGTCTTCATCAGTCTCATTTTCAGTTGCTTGATTAATTCTTGTTTCCGCTTAAGGTGTTAAATAGTTCATATCAGCCTCAGTGGCGCCAGAAATGATACTTTGATAATCTGTGCTCCATTGAATTCCTTTGCTTTTACAATTATTTGGTTTTCAACTCGACTCGCTTGATTACGTAATTTTTTTTATGGAAAGTAAATAAGTTCTGAGTGACTCTCATTCCAACATTTTTTCGTTCAATTCATATAACCAATATTTGTATCATCCTTGGGTTTTAAATAACATTTGTAAANAATCTTTTTATTTCGTTTTGTTTAAATGGTGTGATTTTCTGTTCTTTCCCTGGTGGCCCTAATAATTCCTGTGGTAAGTAACTTCGCGTGATGCTTTAATAAAATTGTCTTCATCAGTCTCATTTTCAGTTGCTTGATTAATTCTTGTTTCCGCTTAAGGTGTTAAATAGTTCATATCAGCCTCAGTGGCGCCAGAAATGATACTTTGATAATCTGTGCTCCATTGAATTCCTTTGCTTTTACAATTATTTGGTTTTCAACTCTTTTTTTTGTTTTCGTTCAATTCATATAACCAATATTTGTATCATCCTTGGGTTTTAAATAACATTTGTAAAGGTCTTGATTTATTTCATATGTCCACATGTTCATATGTGGTAATCATGAACATAGCAAGCAATGGTCACGATTACCACAATAACTAACAGGTTTTAATGCCATGTCCTTTGAAGATAAACTCACCTGCAAACAAATCCAATATTTGTCATTTATATGTAGTTAAATCTCACTTTATTCCAATTTAAAGTTTCTCTCTCCTTGAACACCTTCAAATAGAATCACGGGAATGTTAGTGCGATGAAGAGAAAATCCAGAAGAAAGATTCTCATAAGAAAAATTTCTTCTGCTCATTAGACACGTCCGCACAGTGGTATTAAGGGTTTTTCTCCTCTGTCACATTGGAACCTGTTACTGATATATATATTACTGATATATGCACACCTCTGAACAAATCTTTCTCCTCTTTCATTCTGTTTTCCTAGTCCATGTTTCCCTAGTAAATCACTATCCTATTGACATCCCACTTTTGCATTTAAATCACCCATTGAGATGAAAACCTTTAGAGACTTGCATTGGTGTCTAGCCTGTTAAACTGTTCCATAAAATTTATCAATTTCATCTTCCTCACTCTCTGATGTTGGTGCATAAACAACAATAATAGATCTACTGAATGGCTTTCCTTGCAACTTCACCAATAATACTCTGTCGGATATCTGCTAGTAACCTAGAACACATCTTGCACTTCCCTTGTCTAGTATAAGTCCTACCAGTTTCTCATGCTTTTCACCGCCTGAATATGTCATACGATGTTCTTCACTTCCAAAGTCACCCATACCCTTCCATTTGGTGTCACATACTCCGAGGATGTTTATACCTAGTTTATTCATTTCTTGCTTTGCATTTTCTAACTTCCTACTCTGATACATTGTTCTCACATTCCATGTGTCAATTCTTATTGTATCCTTGTTTGAGATGGCCTCAGCTGCTGGATAACGGTCTCCTGCCCCCTGAGGTCCAAGGGCCTCTCTACCGGACGTGGTATCATTCCTTGAGGAAATGACCCCCTTCACACCGTTAACTTTCATTTTCAATCTGTGCATTACCATGAATATTCCTGGCATCTACATGCAGTGGTTTGCCATTGCCTTCTGCCGGGTGAATTAACCGAGATCACCACCTCCCTTCCAAGAAGATCTTCTGCTTGCTAACAACCATTGTCTTCTGAGGTCGTAGCTCATCCGCCTTTCCCACCAATTTCTTGCTGATTCTGCCGTTGGTCACCACTTGTAACCCTGTAAGGGACCCACCCAGGTGCTACCAGCCGGATCAGCTGGACCTGGGGCGATTCACAAAAGGGAAGGGTCGGCCACACCCTTGTGTCAATCCTTAGACTCTGTTACCCTTAGCAAATAACTACCTACCTAAATAATCAGGTATTAAAGTTGGAGAAGAAGCGAACAAGCAAGCTAGCAATTAATTGTCATAAAATAAATACTAATTACATGAATTAGTGGTCAATGAAATAAGGAAATCAATAAAAAAGTATCAAGCGTTAACATGAATAGAATGTGAAAAATATAAAATATAACAAAACGGCACATTTTTGAAGTTGTGAAGTAAATAATACATATAAATCAACCTGGAAGAAAGCAAAGTAGCTATTTCTCTTACCACAGTGGTCGCAGCAGTCACCGACTGGTCTTACTCTTTGTTCGCAGGTCGTTGGGCATTGAAAACTCTGGCAGATACTGTCTTTAAGCTGGAAAGAATAAAGCATCCGTTAATTTCCAAAAAGCAATAGAGCAAAAGGGGATTTTGTCCAAAATCTGTGGGTAATACAAACTTACCTCAATTTAATTAAGTACCAATTGATACATATAGTTAACCACTGGATCTAATGCTACATCAAAATATGTCTTTTTGTCATAAGTTTTGCACAGGTGAGCTACTTTGAGTCAGTAAATTAACACTTCCAGAAATAAGGGCTTGGTTAAGTTCTACATTTTTAATACAATAGGATAGTAGAAAGATTTAATGGATCAGGGGTGGGCAAACCTATGAATTTCCGTGGCGCGCAAGGCCATAAAATTATATAATTTTTTGTTAGTGTTGTTATAATTGTCTAGCGGTTGCAGGTATTGAATATATTGAATGAAACATATAACTTTATCAACTTGAGATTCAGGAAAAACTTTTTCACTTGGATAACTGCGAGCTGCACTTCGGTAGGCACACCGGTGTGGTTTCACTCCACTTTTGCAGCAAGGACGGCAATACTGACAGCGAGGTTAATTTACATAACCTGTCTTTTGTTTTTTCTCTTTTGTTTCTCTCTTTATTTGAAGAACGCGAGCGAACAAAATTGTTTTGGCAATGTGATATGCATCGCACCGGCGTCGTGTAAATGGGGTCTTAGTCTGTTACGTTGATTGGTGAATATTTCTGTATTTCCTTTCTAGAAAGCATAATAAGTCGTCTGCACAGAATTAAACTTCATCAGAGTTCTATTCTGCGACTTCATCTCGCAAATTTTGCAAAGAAAGAAAATCTAGTGATTCTGCTTTCTTCAGGAGTTCTTTTTTTATTCAAGTGTTGTTTGAAAGATTACAAGAGGAAAGAATGCCAAAAAGCGTAAAATTGACACTGAGTGTCATGTGTTCAAGAAAAGCTGAGGGGCAGATTATTTTGAAGTAGAAAGAAACAACAATGTTCTCAACTATAATCAGCACTATAGCATGCTCTTAACACCTGGGCTTTTGTTGTTTTTGATAATGTTTATGACACTTCCGAATCTTGAATACAGAGGTGATGGTTTATCATTAAAACTTCTAGTTTATGGATAAGGAGAAGGTATTTCTTCATTTTCATTTCGTTTGTAAAGAACTTGGTCGAATGTTCTGCATCGGCTTTTGACATCATTTTCATCAAGGACCATTCTATCCTTTCCATTTTGGGCTAAATGTCTTCGTTAGGTTTTGCATAACAATGTTAAGTAAATGTTCGTGGGCTAAATGTCTTCGTTAGCTTTTGCATAAGAATGTTATGTAAATGTTCGTGGGCTAAATGTCTTCGTTAGCTTTTGCATAAGAATGTTATGTAAATGTTCGTGGGCTAAATGTCTTCGTTAGCTTTTGCATAACAATGTAAAGTAAATGTTCGTGGGCTAAATGTCTTCATCAGTTTATGTGTAACAATGTTGAGAAAGTGTAGAGATTTTGTTTTAATACTTTATAGCATTGGCTTGGTTTCCTCAGACAGAGCAAAAAACTAGAGTTTCTCTACATAAATTACGTTCAATAAAATACGAATTTCTTTTTATATCCAGCAAATAAAGCAGTTAAGTAAAACAACCCCAAAGTAATCCCGGCAGGAATGGACAATTTCGCTTTTGGTAGATTATGTCTAGAACGGATCTAGACTGCTTCGCAAGCTTTGGTGAACTAAATGTAGATTGTATGCCAAGACAAACCACATTAATCACCTCATTTCGCTGTTGAAGTAAAAGAATGAACATTATGTACGATTTGCTTTTTG
>RDPX01000093.1:2200004-2215435 GCA_003991215.1 Morbakka virulenta | reverse complement strand
AGAACATTACACTGATTTGTTTGATAATCCATCAGAAATAGATGAATTAGTTATTGATGGTCTACGTCAAAAGGATATCACTGAGGTGATAATGACAAATTACCGTATTGATGAGACGAAATCCATGAAAGAAGTTAACACTGGAAAGGCACCAGGATCCGATGGTATACGGATTGAATTAATGCTGTTTGGAGGAGACAACCCTGCTGATGTAATTCATATGCTCATCCTTTTTGTATGGTATGGCACTACTGTTCCTCAAGATTGGGTAGACGCAATATTGCTTTCTATGTATAAAGGGAAGGGATTGAAGTCTGAGTGTGGCAACTATAGATGTATTAGCCTACTTGAGGCGGAGGGAAAAGTTCTTTCAAAGATTCTGCCAAATCGGTTGATGGTTTGGATCTGTTCTACTATCATTCCAAAAACCCAATGTGATTTCCAAGCTGGATGTGGGACAATGGATATGATATTCATTGGCCACCAACTTATGCAGAAGTGTATGGAGCACCAGATACCATTATATCAATTTTTATTGATCTGACCAAAGCCTTTGATACCATCAATCATATTGCACTCTTAAATATTCTTATGAAACTTGGATGACCAGCGAGTTTTGTAGCAATGCGTAAACAGCTGCACCATAGGACGAAGGTCCGAGTAAGCTTCAATGGTTCATTGTCAGTACCAATATCAGTTGAGAATAGTGTAAAACAGGGTAAAATACTGGCTCCTACTCTTTTTAAAATCTACTTTGCTGTGATGCTTTTCATGCTTTTAGGGATTGTGATATATGGGTAGGCATACGGTTTCAAACATGAGGCAAGCTTTTCAACCTTCGGCTTCTGAATTCGAAGTTTTCAGAATCTTGTTTGTGAGCTTTCGTATGCAGATGATGATGATCTTGTTACACATTCAGAGGAGGAAATGCAGATGATTATGAACAAACTCTCAAGTGCATGCAAAACTGTTGGCCTCACTATTAGTCTCAAGACGACTTACGTTATGTTTTCACCTCCAGTTGGAGTCCAATATGCTGAACCACAATTCTAGTTTATAGGAAGAGGTTAAAGGTTACTGATAGTTTTGTATATCTTGGTAGTACACTAAGCAGGGATTACACTCTGGATGCTGAAAAAATCACAAAATAGCCAGAGCCATTTTTGCTTTTGGTAAGTTGGAAAAACTGGTATGGTCAGATCGGGGAATTACATCAAAGACAAAGATTAGTGTTTATGAAGCATGTATGCTTACTTCTTTGTTTTATGGCTCAGAAACAAAGACTACATAGAGATATCATTATATGTGTATCTATGTACGTCCTGGGTATGACGTTAATCTGCATCTAATGACAAAAACTCCTATCGGGAGTTAGAAGTGCCCCTTTGCTGTCATTACTCTCAGGTCAACTCTGACCCTGGGTGGTAGCACCTACAAGGATCCCAACTATGAGTTAAAGAGTGTGGAGAAAGAACATGGGCATCTCTACTCCAGTCAACCGCCAAGCTAACCCATGAAAATGAAAATGAAAATGCAATGAACAAAAAAGAAGTTCAACGGCGTAAACGGGACTTGTAGCGACCTTCGCAGCTCTTGTTCTGCGCTCTATAGGGTGGCACCAGCCACGCAGGGCACACCAGATGGTCATCCTTGGACTTCCAGAACAACGAAAACGACAATTCACCTAACACAACAAGCGCATTTTCTACTCGGGAGGTGCTGGACACCTGCATGGAGAAGGAATGGTATTGGATCGGGATCTTAGTAAATCAATACTTTCATTCTGGCCAAAATTAGACCGCATCCTGCTTATTAAGTGAAAAAGCACCCGTTTCAACGTCAATTTGATCATGATATATGCACCAACAGCAGAGGTCGATGATGACATGATTGAAGACTTCTGTGATTTCCTTGACGAGACCATGAAATGCTGCAAATCACAAGAACTTACAGTTGTATTGGGAGATTGGGATGCCAAGATAGGGCCCGAACGGGAAAAAAAATAGTGGGGGCATTTTGTATTGGTGAAAGAACAGAAAGGGGCGATTGACTGATTGAATGGTGCAAAAAAATGAAATGGTCATACCAAAACGTGGTTCAAACACTAGAATAGACCTGATGGACAAACGAAAGCTCTGAAAAATAATCCGGTGAGATATGCTACATAGAGAAAGTACAGAAGCAAAAGAAAGTTGGGTGGAAGAAACATGTAAGGAGATAGAGGAATTTCATCCTTTTCCCAATTTCAAAGAGATGCATAAAACAATCAAGCAGATAGCAGGAAAAAGATCAATGTGTGCAAACAAGTACATTAAAATTGATGCTCTTGATGATGACGGAACTTTTCTTTTTGAAAAAGTATCAACAAGATAGATTGAGTATCTGTGTCGAGATGCTGTCGAGATGCTTCTTAACCTTGATAAAGAAGGAATTCAGCTTGTATGGGAACTATGCACAAAGGTATACGAAGAAGGTAGCTTCCCAGATGAAATGATCTTCTCAATCTTTGTTGCTCTTCAGAAAATTCCAAGTTCATTAGATTGTGCTACTCACAGAAGAATTAGTCTTATGTGCCATTTCCTCAAAATCCTTCTGAAGATCGTCTTTTGTCTAAATAAGATGCCAACTGCTTCCTGAGATTTTATGCTCCCAGTATGGTTTCACAAAAGATTGAGGAACCAGAAATGCGATATTTACGTTACGAATGATAGCTGAGAGATCAATAGAATTCTAGCAGAACATTTACGTGGGTTTTATTGATTATCAAAAAGCTTTCGATTGTGTGAGGCATGGCCAGCTTTTTAAAATACTAGAAAGGACTGGCATAGACGACAAAGACCTCCGTCTGCTAAGCAGACTTTACCATCAACAAGGAACAGCCATTAAACTCCCAGATGGAATCACCAAGTCATTTCCCATTAAACGTGGTGTCCGACAAGGATGTGTTGGATCTCCAGACCTGTTCAATCTTTATAGTGAAATAATAATTCGTACATTAGAAGACATCGAAGAAGGTATTGTAGTAAATGGCGTACGAATTAAAAACCGTGGATATGCAGATGATGATTTTCTCTTAGCAACATCAGAAGAAGGACTGCAAAAACTCTTTGACGTGGTCCTTTCTGAAAGTGAACATTATGGTGCCTTACAGTCAACAACAAAAAGAAAAACTGCATGAATATTTCAAAACTGATTACTGAACCGTGACGTCGCGGTTCAGGAGTCTGTTTTGAAGTGATGATGGTCGATGTAGGCCTGAGATACGCAGACACATTGTTCTGGCTACAAACGCATTTGGTGAATTGAAACTGATTTTGAGAGATCGACGATCTGATCAACCCTGTTGTACGGATGTGAATCATGGGCTATTAGTGCCTAAACAAAACGTGATATAGACTCTGTTAAAATGTGGTTCTGCAGACGGACGTTGCGAATTCTATACATAAACAGAATTACAAACGTAGAAGTCTTAAAACGCGTCCATTGAGACAGACAGCTGTTCAAAGCGAATCTGGAGCGTCAGCATGGATTAAAAGGATACTTCATACGAAAGGTGGAGCTGGAAGATTTTTATCTTGCAGGAAGGATGTTCGGAAAAGAGTAAGAGGTGGCCAAATGAAAACCTAACTGAATAACGTCAAAAAATATCTCAATGCTAGTAATAATCACTCGTGGAAGATCAGGGACAGTGCACGAGACCGATCACCATGGGTTCGTCTAGGCCAGTTTCGGACATGACAGTTACGACAACAATCGATGTATATATATATATATATATATATACACATATATATGTATGCATTTATGTATGTATGTATTATTTATGTATGTATGTATGTATGTATATATTCATCTATGTATGTATGTATTTATGTATGTATGACCGCCACTTATTCTTAATCTGGCACAACCTCCGCTGAACACTCCTTTTCACATTAAGAAAATTGGCAGCATAATGTGACTTGTTTGAAGATAAAGAGCTGAGAACTTTTTTGTCAGCTCTTTTCTTTTTATTAGTTTTCACTAAACCAGTCCCGGTGCTTGGTCATTCTCATTCCCAAAATATCTGCCCCCTTCTCAAACTTAATGTTTTTGAATCTCAAAAATTGATCACAGACTTATCACAAACTGACAAATCTGTTTGGTCAAAAATTGACCTCATAGCATCTCTATAAGTGACATCTTTTAACCTGGAAACATCAATGTGTTTTGGTGCCTTGATCTCATTGAAGCCAATCTTCCAGCGAAAATAAATGTTGACTTTGACCCGAACCATTAGATGATCTATGTCACACTCTGCTTTAAGCATTGTCCTGACTTTGCAAAAATTCCTAAGATCACTGGATCTACAGACTATAAAGTCAAGTAGATGGCCATGCTTAGACTGAGGATGGAACCAAGTCGCCTTGTGCTTCTCCTTTTGGTAAAAGAAAGTGTTGGTAATAAGCAACTTAATTTCAGTGCAGAGTTGGAGCACCAGTAAATCATTCATGTTCATGTTATTAATTCCATGAGGTCCCAAAGGCTTCCATGTTTCACTGTCAGAGGCAACACTTGCATTGAAGTCACCAAGGATGACTACATATTTATCTTTCGGGATGTTAGCAACAAATGTTCTAAATACATGGTAGAAAAAAGTGATATCTTCCTCAGGAGACACACGTGTTGGAATCCTACTGGCTGTTCAATTTTGTTTCCTAATGTATTCTTCACTGCAAAACTTACACCAACTTCACGTATCTCTCTTTCTCTTATTTCCCAGCCCAGAATATGATGCAACCTGACTCCAGCTCTAAAACGTGATCTTCTCCAGCAAAGCGGGTTTCAGATAGAGCAGCCATGTCCACATTTTATCTTGCCAGTCCGTTAGCTAAGATAGCAGCTTTGTGCTCAGATCCTTCTCCATTGTCTATTTGTGTTCTCACATTTCAGCAGCAGAGCTGAAATAGGAGTATTTTGATATAAAATCTTCCTGTATTTCTTTCTGCAAATAAGGACAGCCGTCAGCCACAGAAAGCTGACTGGCAGCTTAAGGCAGCTTTGTTTAGGAAAGATTTTTTAGTTCCTCCCCAGTTTTGGGTGAGTAGTGCTATCCTGGAAAGGCTGCTCAGTAACACGTGGCTCCACCGAATTACACACCTGCATTGGGTGGTAAGAAAAGCGAGGTTAGGAAAAGCCCCATGCCGCCTATACGCAGAATTGTGACCACATGTTTCCAGTCTGTTAGGTCTATATGCAACGGCACTCCTCCATCGCCATAGGACTTTCCAGTAAATTGATATTGAGGTCTGAAGGAATATCTGTATGTTTTGAAAGTGACAAAACCTTCTACAACAGAAGAGCCAATCTCTCGGTATCAATTGTCTGGTTCCTGCAACATGCAAGACTAGACAGCTGGTGACATTTCAACTGCAGGTTTTTTATCAGAGTATACCTTCTTCTAGGTGAAATACCAACCAAGGCTAGCAAGCTTCACCAGCCCAGAGCAAACCAGTTTTAAGGCGCCAGTAACTCGCCTTCCACCCTTTTTCCTGTTAGCGTGAAACATATTCGCCACGAGAGGGTTAGGAGCCAGCTTTACTTGCCAGAGGATATTTTAGACACAGTTGCTGTGCCATTTTATAGACTACAGATTGCTCACATTCAAAGTCACCCCGGCGATACCAACCTGTCTGAACAAATGCAGTTAGTTGGCTTTCAACAGAAAAGACATACAAATGTTCTCTGACTTGTTACACCAGGCTCTTAGTCCAAGACCTTCCTTGACTAAACCACTTTGGCAAATGATGGGGCCAACTTCCTGAAGACCCCTGATAAATAATGGGACGCTGGTTTGAGTATCTTCAGGATCTCTTTGGCAACCCTTCTGTTGCGGATGATACTGCTGTGGATGGTGTTACACAGCGAGATTTGCACCCCAAGCAAAATACTGAGCCATCTCTCACAGAGGGTATTCGAAGCATTAAACAGACAAGCAAAGCATCAGGTCTTGATGGCATTCCAGTTTAATTGCTAAATCATGGTGCTGTAAACGTTTACAGGGGAGTACTCTATCTGCTTATGTCTGTTTGAAATAATAATCCAATTGCTCAGGACTGGATTGATGCCATTTTATAGTCATTCTATACAAAGAGAAAGACAAGAAGTCAATTTGTGATAGCCATCGCGGAATTTCATTGCTTGAATTTATTGGAAAGGTGTTTGCGAGACTGTTCTTGAATCGGTTAGAGATTTGCGTTTGAAAGGAGGATAATAATGAGTTCCAGTCTGTTTTTTGTGCTGGACGTGGAACTGTCGACATGATTTTACGCCTCAGGCAGCTCATTGAGAAACGTAAGGAGAAATATCTACCTCTTTGTCAAGTATTTGTAGACTTAAGCAAGGCTTTTGATACGGTCAATCGTGATGCTCTCTTGAAAGTTTTCGGCAAATATAGTTGCACAACTGCAGTTGTTGATAGAGTCAGACAGTTACATTTTCCATGAAGGCTAGTGTAAATTTTAATGGTCAGTTCTTAGAAGAAAATTCCAATTAACAATGGGTTGAAACAGGGAGGCATTCTTGCCTCAACTCTATTTTCATTGTATTTGACTGCGGTCCTGTGTTTGCTTTTCAGGACTGTGACATAAGAGTTTCTTTCAGATTTAGAACTGGTAAAGTGTTCAACTTGAGGAGATTCCAAGCCAAGACTCTTGTGCAGGAAAGTTTTGTTATGGAGCTCCTGTATGTTGATATGGTGATCTTCTTATTCATTCTGCTGGTGCAATGCAGTCTGTCATGGATCGCTTTGCTGATGCATTTACTCTTTTTAGTTTGACAAGCAACATTGATAAAGCCCAGGTAATGTATACTCCTAGAGCTGATGAGCTTTATTTAAAGTTTGACATTTTTGTTAAGTGAACAAGGCTTGAAGTTGTCAACCATTTTGTTTACCTGGACAGTGCTCTCTCAAATAATGGATCCCTCGATCTTCAAATCAAGAAAAGGATCAGCAAAGTTTCAGATTCTTTCGACAAACTAGAAGAGAGAGTTTGGTCTGATGTTGATCCCACTTTAAAAATCAAACTTTCTGTAAACAAGGCCTGTTTGTTGGGCACCCTTTTGTATGCCTCAGAGACACGGACTCTGTATGAGTCACAAATCAATCTGCTTGAGAGATTTCACCACTTTTTTCTCAGACACATTCTTGGAATCAATTGGGGAGTCATACCCCGACACTACTGTCTTATCCAAAACAAACGCTGTAAGCATATCGTCAATGGTGATAAGAAGCCAGATGGACTGGGCTGGCCACTTGACACAAATGAATGACTTCAGGTTCCCTAGTCAATTCTTAGATGGTAAAATGTCATCTGGAAAAAGAAGTCGGTGTAAGCCAAGAAAAAGTTTCAAGGACAATTTTAAGGATAACCTGAAGTATAAGGAGATTGCTGAAGACAGCTGGAAGGCGTTAACGGCTGATCGTGATTATTGGGAAGGCTTAACCTTTCGAGGTTCTAAATTGCATTTGGTGAGCAGAGTTTCTCGTGCTAAACTGAGAAGAATCTACAGGAAGCATGAACTTTTGCCAGTTGGTTGTGGCCTCCATTGGCCTTGTAAAGCGTGTGGTCGGTCTCTGTTGTCTAAGGCAGGACTGGTGAATTATCAGAAGTCTCATCAGACCACTAGACCTAGAATCATTTCTTTTGTGCCTCTTTCTGCTACCTTTTCTGAATCCTCTATTTACTCATGTCCGTACTGCCTTAGAATCTGCAAATTGTCTGGTGGAGACAAGCGACACCTCAGGATTCATGGAGATGACTATCTCACAGCTGCCACCCCCAAGGGATCACTTGGAATTTCACGCCGGTCAAAAATTGTGAAAATCGCTTGCAGGTTTCAAGAACCGCTTGAGACCTCATGGACGGAAAGAGCGAGTAGAAGAAAAAAATGAAGGAATGGCACTTTTCTGACAAGGCGGACCAATCATCATGAATGCTTTTGTGTGTATGTCTATGTGTATGTTTGCTTGTATGTATGTATGTAGGTAGGTAGGTAGGTAGGTATGTATGTAGGCATGTATGTAGGTATGTATGTAGGTATGTATGTATGCATGAATGCATGTAACAATTTGTGACCAAAAATCAACTTTACAATATTTTTGAAGGCTGAAAATTGATACCTTACCATGATAATTAATTACAAAAACAATTTCAAGTAAAATGATTACCTCTAAAATAAATCCTAATTTTAGTGGCAGTGATAGCATTAAAAGATCAGATTGACCTTATTTTCCTACTAGTCCCTTCAGAGATGATTTCTCAGACTGGAAAATGTGTCGGCAAAAAATAAAATTTATGAACACCCATCAACTTAAAAGTGATTTTGCTGAAATAAAATTTAAATGGTACTGCAAAATTATGATCGAAAAGAAGGTGTGCATGGTACACATATATAATCTTTCTTTGTCTGTATATTTGTGAAAAAAGTTTTTTTAATCTTGTGTTTGAATATGTTGATATTGTTTGTGGATTTTAAGTCAGATGTTAAATTATTATATATTTTTGCCACTGGCTAACATAAACATTTTGTTTGGCGTTACTCTCACATAAGGAAATTTTCAATTTGATCTTTGACCTTCGTTTTTGGTTGACTAGATAGTATATTTTGTAGACATTAGCTGAAGTAGTTTCTTTGAAAAATTCCATTATCATTTCATTGTGGTATACACAGAAACCTACGTTTAGTCCTGGTGGCCACCTAATTTGTCATATAAAAAGGGCATATGTCTAGCGTAGAGTTCTGAAGTATTGGAACAACTAATATGAGCTTACCAAGTTCCCTACTTTATTTCATTTTCCGATTGTGAGCCGTCCTTCATCTTTGATATTAAAACCACAGAACGTTCTTTGTTGGCCCCTTGAAGGTGATATCTGCTCGTAAAATGTCTTGCATTCGGAAAATATTTACGGAAAACTTTGTATTCAAAACAGAGCTTTCTGGCTGACTTGTTACATTTACTTTTATACTTGTACTCTTTCCTTTATTACTTGGCTACATGATACCATTTTTAGCCTCGAAAACCGCTCCAGTTATCATAAAATAAACAATTACAGAGCCCATATTTAGCGCAAGATTAGAAATTAGTCCGGCACCAAATACATTGCCCGCTTAACTTTCGTGTTTTTTCATCCCCCTTTTGGCCCTGGCTACTGCCTCATTGATAACGTGGAGAAATAACATAATCGTTGTCCTCCACAGGGCTGAAAAATTTTTTGTGTATGTATTTTTTCTTTCTTTTTTTCCTATTTTCTATTTTTTATTTAACGGTCTATTTTTTATTGGTTTTTTTTCATTTTTATATATTCATCTTCTTTCATTCCCTTCATTTGCTCTTTTCGTTCTTTCGTACTTGCTTTTATTCAATTACATTCTTTCTCTTGCATACTTGTTCTCATTCATACATAAGCGCCGATTCAAGTTCAGGGGTAGCAAAGGAGTTATGTGTGTGTTTGTGTGTATCGGTGTACAAGAGTTGTGTCTGTGTGTTTGTGTATGTGTGTGTGTGTGTATCTGTTGTGTACGTGTCGTCGTTGCGTGTTGGTTGACGTGGCGTGTTATGCAGGCTATTAGTTTACATGTCGGGAAGTGATTTTTAGTGGGATTTTTTTTTGTTTATTGTGTTGTGCTATTGTTGTAGGTACAACAAATGCAACAAAATTCATCATCTCTTTCCGCACGAAATATAAAAGAGACGAAAAGAATAGAGACTCAAGGAAGATCCATCAACAAACGTCTTCAAATGTGAGTTCTTTAGAAAACGGAAACATGGGAATTCTCCTACAAACAGCCAAAGATGATGTATCTAAAGAAAGAGATTCAGGTAAATACATCTTTGATTTCGGTAGTCAAAGAACATATGTCACCAACGAAATGAGAAATAAACTTGATTTAGAAATAGAACGACATGGAAAGTTGATTTTAAACACTTTCGAACATTCTGAAAGTGAATTGAAAGAGTTCCCTATTGTGAGACTTGTGTGAACACCGCCAACAAGCCAATCGAGATCGAAGCTATCAGGATACCGAAAATTTGTGCACCCCTGACAAATGAAACCACCAAGTATTATGTTGAAAACCACAGTTATTTACGAAACTTGAATTTAGCAGATCCTGATGAGTTCATACCATCAACGAAGAACAAAAGGAAAGAAGCAGATGAAAATAATTACATCTACGATTTTCATTGAACTAATACAAAACTTGGAAAAGATTACTGGAGATGTGAGAAAAGGCAGCTGTGTTCAGCCTTGCTGATAAATATAAGGCAATCATCGATCTTGAAATATTAGATCAGTATAAGGAAACCCAAACCATAGATGTTGATGACGAAACCGAAAAGAACGAAGAGGAAGAGGAACTAGAAGCTCTAAAGAAACCGTCCCGAGCCGAAATGTATGCAGCTATGGGGTTGCTGCAGAAATACAGTTTATTCGAAGAGGAGGAGGTGGCATTCAAGATAAGGAGACATCTTGAAAAATTTAATATGATATATGATGAAAGTGTAGAGCGTAAAAAGGAGCAAACTGCCATTTAAAAGTTTTTTAAGAGATTTTAATTCTTATTGTAAAGTTTTGTAAGGCCATTATCAGTTTTTTTTTCTCGGTCATGATAAAAAGCAGTTCTATCGAAAATAATGTTTAATCAATTTAAAACCTATTTTAAACCAAATTTAAACCCATTTTCTAAATGCCCGCTTTTAACGAATACCTCGCTTTAGCGAACTAAATTGCTCGGTCGCTTCATGATTCGCTAAAACGAGGGTGAACTGTATTCTTCCGGTGAACACCTTTTTCCTGCAAATTTAGATGTACTAAATGCTAGAAAAGCAGTTGCTGAAATTAAGGATGAAGCGGTTGAAAACATAGCAGCAAGTTTGCGTAGCATATTAGCCAGAAAATTGACGGAGCTAAATGAAAATACTTGCTCTCCCCTCCCTCCTGTGTAAGTACTTTCAAGGACTATTCAGATGTGTCGACAAAAGCAATTCGGCTTTCCGGCTAATCTAGTGGCAAGACATGGATTTCAAATCCCTGACTAATACGGTAAACTCAATAATGGCGAATACTTTCTAAGATATGATTAGGGCATTGACAATCATTAAAGAATTCAAACATTTGCATCAGAAAGAGGATATATCATCATATTGTCATCGGGCATGTGATGAAACATTCAAAATTGTTCCAGAACAGTGGTATCAACTAGTTTGCATTCAGGTACAAGTTAATGATAGACGTTTCCCACGGGTCTTTGCATTACTACCGAATAAAATCAGTCAGACACAAAATTTTCAATTGCTCAAAAACTGATTCATGAATCAGTTTTCGAGCAATTGAAAATATTGCAACGTAATGTAAATGCAATTGATCTCATGGCAGATTGCGATTAAATAGTCGAATTTATTGCTTGCTATGACGTGACGAACATGGGAGTCGTAAGAGGGCGTGGTGCAAGACGAAGGAGAGATCCACCTATTTCCCCATCAGATGTATGGAATGTTTATGAGCGTATTCTCCAAGATTTACCCAGAAAAAACAATGGTGCAGAGGGGTTTCATTCGGCTTCAAAGCCTTCAGCAGGTGGAGCACATTTAAACATTTGGAAATTTATCAAGGAAGGAAGAAGAAGGATTTATTAAAAGTAAAATGACTCAAATTCTTCGAGGAGATCCGTCATATTCTTGTTCCTGATATCAGAAAATCACCGAACATCTCAAAAGATTGGTAAATGAATATAAGTCAACGAGGAAAACAGAGTTTTTGAGAAAGGTGACTTATAATTTGCACCAATTTTAAACAAAAATTTTAATTCCTTTTTTATGATTTCATTTTCATTTTAATTTTTCGTTCTACTTATTTTACATATGTGTTACTATTAAAATTATGAACTCTTATTTTTTGTATTTATTTCCCCTTAAGGTTTTTTTTCTTACATTTCTTACCTTTACTACTCCAAGAGAACTTACTCTAAAAATACTCAAAGAGCAGTAGTTATGTTTGGAGTTTTGTAATTATTGTACACAAGGGAGAGTTGTTACAATATTTAATTTTCTATTGGGAAAGTTATGGGGAAAGAGAGAGAGACAGAGAGATAGAGAGACAGAGAGACAGAGACAGAGAGGGAGAGAGAGAGGGGGTTGGAGAAAGAGTACAATTTCATAATGTAACCTATTCCAAGAATTTCTGTGCCTTTTGATGTCCTGTTGAGGAAATAATATGAATTCTCTATTTAAAATCAGACCAAAAGTCGTTGTACCAAAAGTCAATCGGACAAAAAGACATTGGTGTAAAAGACGTGGACGAAGTGTCGTTGGACAAACTGATGTCGGACGAGAAGTCGGTACACGCTGAAAAATACAATTCAATCTTTTTTTCCTCCTGGGATATATTTTTTGGGTGCTATATTTGGGTCTCTTTTAACCCAACAGAGGCCTCCATATCAATTATATTAAAGCAACATGACAACAAATTTCCTTCCGTTCTTAATATATATTTGTTGGATGGAAGATATCTGTTGTTGGGAACTCGAAAGGTAGTGATTTGTTCAAGTGTAATTTTATTCAATGGGTTTCTTTTTAAATAGGCCTTCGTGACTTGATTCCATCTGATTATTTAAAGGTTTTAAAAAACTACTTGTGAAATTAACATTTACCTTGGTTTTCGGATTCAAAATTAATTGAATAATGTGCGGCAACGAAAGTAATCAAGCGACTAAATGCCAGCAACAATCCCCCCTCCCCCCCATATATTTGGGTATCAAAACCACCATGATTACCTTTAATTAACTCTACATAAAACGGGGAAAACGGCATAAAAATAGTCTGTATAGATCATTTTTTTAAAGTTCCAATTATATATATATATATATATATATATATATATATATATATATGCTGCACTGATGAACCCACAAAGGGCGAAACAGTACTGTCTGTAGCTTGAGTATTACGCTCCCTTACGAAAGTTTGGTTGAGCACTCTATCTGAGATGGGAACCTGTCGTTTGCGTAATGCGGAGCTCACTGCGCATGCGTAGTTTGAGCACTCTGACAGGATCCCACAATAACTTCTTAAGCTGTGCTTGCTCCGGCAACATGGCCTGAGAGTTATGTCTCAGAAACTCTGTGCTGCACTGATGAACCCACAAAGGGCGAAACTGTACTGTCTGTAGCTTGAGTATATATATATATATATATATACACACACACACTTGACTAATCGAGTTCACATTTGATCATAGTGCACCTATACGTATCATACACAGTGTGATTAGGTGCACATCAGAGCTTGAACCTGAAAGCTCTGCTTCGTGATCTGAAGCTTTAGGCGAGTCACCAACTTCACTGGATGATTGTGATTCTTCTTTCAGCTGAGAGGCGCTTGGCACTGGTAGATCATCATCATTGTGTAGTACTGGTTGAATAGCTGACCTGAAACAAGATGAGAATCGACTTCCATGATGTGCACATTCTCCAAATGTTAAAAAGGAACTTACAAAGATTGTAATTTTTAAACAAAGATTAAAATTTTCAAATGAAAGGAACCTAAGCTAAGATATAGGCTTAACCAGAAAATGTTTTATTAAAATCACACAAAAATGTTGTAGTCTACCTGACGACAGCATATTTGGTGACACGCCTCGCATTACAAACTCCACGATTGAATTCCGTCAAAAAAAATTAGCAGTCAGAAATGTGATCTGTTGGTTCACGCCAAATCATGGGAGTCGCCAACTTCATCGACTTTTGATGTCCACTCTTCCAGTGATGTAATCGAGAGGAACAAGTTATACAGCAATATCGTGGAGCCCATGTTTTATCCAGGTCAGGTTTAGAATAGAAATAACTTTAGTTTACTCTAATTAAGGAATTTGTAAATCACTTGCGTTGAGACACTGCAATATATTTTCCACAAATATTACAGAAGTTAGCTGGATGATTCTTACAAGGACGACGTGACTAGGCAGACATCATGAATTCTGGTACAGCAAAGTGATAGGAAAGTGCTATCAAGTAGGCAGATTAGGCGACTTTTGTAAGTGTGATGATCCCTAGCACCTTTGTATTTGACGAGAAAATCAGGCAGTAAATAAACATCATTATTAATCGTTACATCATTTGTCAACGTCAGGCTGCCTATGTAAACATTTCCGGTTGAAATTCAAAAAGTGTAAATATGATCCATCGACACGAATCTTTGTGGATTAGGCTACACGTTCTATCATATTGTGAATCAGACTATTACCGTGCTTCTGTAAAAATACCACTCAATACAGAATACGTCAATGGATCAGAAAATACGAGAGTCAACCCAGATCCTTTGTGCCTAGGCCTACACCTAATTCCTTTAACTTCATCGGGTATCTAATGGAAAATAATGAGGAAATCACTGTAAGAATCAACCTGCTATTTACATATTGGAGAGATCCATTCAAACTGTGCAAAGATATAAAAAGATCAGAAGATACATCACCCAGCACGATTGCCTAAATTTATGCAAATTTCCATCCAAAAAAAACCTTCAAAGGTCTGTGAAAAAAAATTCGTACGCCAGAATACTTTTTTATTATCATATTCGTAATCAGCACCCACGAATTGACCAAAATGCACCAATTTGATTGAAGTGGGATTTTGAGTGCAGAGCAGTGTTATCTAGCATTTGTTGCTTTACAATTTCTCTACCATGTAACTGAAAATTCCGTGCATAACTCAAAGAAATAAAACTATGCAATAAAGGTCACTTTTATTGTAACAAATCGATAAGGCGTGATCTAATTGTAAAATAATCCTCTTTGTATTTGAATGGATAAAAAGCAATGAAACTCTTTTTTCCCCACACCTTGACAACGTTGAACATTGTGCAGTCAGGCAAGGTAAGATCAGAAAATAATTATGGAAAACGAAGGCAACTGCCAAATGTTATTGCAATCAGAAGAAACTCATTTGAAAATGACAGGTAAGTTTTTAGTCTAAAACTATATTTGTGCATTTGGCTGCTATTACCCTTTTGTAATTCTAGATTTTTTTTTTCCTGAAGTGTTCTTAGCTTTTTAATACAGAATCTGTCTGTTGTAAATTTTTGAGAACCATTATTTTCAATGGTTTTAAGAGAAAGATTTTTCAAAGAACGTGACTGTAATATAACAGAGCCTAGGGTCTTTCATTGATGGAACCCCTGGTAAACAGTGGGCCCATTTTGTTTTTCACAGATATCCATCTATGAAAGACCCGAACGGAAGGAGCAGATCACGCAAAAGAGGGACCGAACGCGTGCAAGACACCATAATAAGCAAGACATACGGAACGCCCCCCCCGGACCCTTCCTCGGAAGGTACCTCATTCCGTGTTGGTCTTCAACCCAAGCCCAAGCCCCCACACACTACCAGCCCTGCGTG
>RDPX01000093.1:2173607-2185140 GCA_003991215.1 Morbakka virulenta | reverse complement strand
AGGCTAAAACCGCCTCACGTAGAATTAAGTGTCAAGGAAGCCCCAGGCAATTGTAGGACGTCTTCCAGGATATCTCTGAAATTTCCTGGTCGGGTAATATTATATTCTGCCTAAATCTTGTTTAAAAATTCTAAAATCATTCTCTTTTCTTAGAATGGCGGGGAGCTCATTGAAAACAATTGCTCTCTGATAGTTTAAAGATTTTCTTGCTATTTCTAGTTTTATTTTCCGTATTTCAAGAATATTTCCTTTACACTTTATCAGAACAAAGACACTTGTGGACAAATGTACATAACTTCTTGTTGTTGGTTGATTCGATTTCAGGTATCTTCTCGCCATTTCCAATTATCACCTGCGCCCATGTTTCAAGTTGTGAGATTCGATTTTTGATGTATGGAGGAGTCGAACCATGCAATGACAAAGAACAGTATGTAAGAATAGGGATGATAAGAGACTGGTAGATGGTTTTCGTAGTTTTGGAATCCATAAAGTTTCTCATTTTTCTTAAGAGATGGATTCTCGATGAAGCTTCATTGATCGTTTTCGATAGATGTTGGGTCATACTAAGTGAAGTAGTTAAAGTAAGTCCTAAGTACTTTTATGATTCAGTGGTAGCAATAGGTGTGAAATTATGTTGTACATGTAAGGTTTCATCTTCCAACTTTTTTATTCATTGACTTGTCCCAAAAACCATTGCTTCCGTCTTCCCCTTTTTACAGTTGATAATAAGTTCGTTCTCTCTTAACCAATCTGTCAGTCTTTTTGAAGGTGTTTCTCAACGAGAACTTTTATCTTTATCAGCAAAATCTATCACTGTATCGTCGGCGTACATTAACACACTGCAAGACGACAGGGTTTGGACGGCATCCTTAAAGTGTAGTAAAAACAGCAGGGAGCCAGTATCGATCTTTGTGGTATGCCGCAGAAGATTGAGTAGGGTTTTGATGTTGCATTTTGATAAGAAATCTGCTGATTTCTCACAAAGAGGTAACTGGTCAGCCATTCACGTTCGATTCCTGAGATACCATATGATGCAGGTTTACTAATGATTGATCCATGGTTAATCGTATCGAACGCTTTACTAAGATCAATATATACTGCACCAGTAAACTGTCCCTTATCCATTGCTCGTCAGATCTCATCAGTAAAGAATGCAGTTGCGTGCTCAGTTGTATGATGACGGCGGAAACCGAATTGTCTATCTGATAATAAATTGTTCTCCACAAGATGGTCCATGAGTTGCTTGTAGAGAGACCTTTCGAAGATTTTGGATAGCGCAGGGAGAATGCTGAATGGTCGATAATTATTGAAACTGTTAGATGCTCCTGACTTGAAGATTTGTGCTACACGTGCTAGTTTTAGGTCAGTTGGAAACATTCCTGTTCGTAGGGAGAAGTTAATTACATATGCTAAAGGTTTAGCAATCACATCAGCAGAGTCTCTTAGATAGCATGTCGGCAGATTGTCAAGTCCAGTTGTACATTTTCGTTTTAGTTTTTTGAAACACTTTAAAACTTCTTGTTCTGAAACGTATTGGAACCGGAAGGGCGGGACATTGTTAAAACGTTGACTCTCGTATCTCCGAATAGAGTCTCTCAATGGGAAAGCTTTTTCCTTCAGTTTTTTATCAATTGATGAGAAAAATTTACAGAATTCCTCACTGATTGAATTTTTATCGCTGACGAGCTTCTCTCCATCTTTGAAGGTTTTTGTTGTTGCTGTACTGGTTGAATGTTTAACCGGAAATATTTCTTTGATAGTTTTCCATAGAGAGTCAGGCTTATTTCAGTTTTCTTGCAACTTTGTTTGAAAGTAAGAGCGTTTTTATCGATTCAACTCAGTTTTGACGAAATTTCTCTTTCTGCGGTAAGCATACCAGTCACATTCATGTTTTGACTTTTGTGCTTTTCCCTTTTAGCGGGTAGCGGGGTGGAAAACATTTCCACCAATAGGAGTTGTAAGGCGCCTCCTTCCCTCCGCTAGCCTGTGAGAGACCCTTGGGCAAGGTCGAGTACCCACTTAGCCCTCCGATCAGGGTACGTGAAGGCATGGCAGGCAGGTGACGGATGGACTGATGAGCAACTGGAAAGTACTTCCAGAACTGGTCAACTTCTCCTTTGTGTTAGGCAGATGATACCAATTCAGGTACAGTGGCTAAGACTACCAGCTCAGTATAAGCACTGCTCCTAAAGAAAGTAATTGCAGCCTACTATAGGTACACTACTCCAAAGAACACCATGGTTAGACAATTCAATTCAAACTCGGTCAACAGCGTTAAGGGAGTCTCCAGTCAAACTCGCAATTCCTCGCTCGGTAGGGTTGAGCACGTGCGACAGGTGTCACCCGATCGTAATCCTGCGACTGTCTCCAATAAAACCTATTTAAGAATAGGAACATGGAATGTACAGACACTCCTCCAGAATGGGAAATTAGACAATATGAACCAAGAAATGAAAAGAATGAAATTGAATATTCTCGGACTCTCAGAGGTGAGATGGAAGGGAGCAGACTCCATTAAAACAGACAACTTCACAATCATTTACTCGGGAGGAGATCAATACCAGAAAGGAGTCAGTATTATTTTAGATTCTGAAACTTCAAAGGCCATGAAAGGTTTCTGGACTATCAATGATACAGTCACGTTAGTCAAGCTTAAAAGTGCTCCATTCGACATCGGGATTATACAGGTATATGCTCCAACAGTCGACAGGGACGATGCAGAGGTTGAGGAGTTTTATGAATCCATTGATAAGGCAATGAAGCAAATGAAGTCTCAAGACATTGTAATCACTATGGGAGACTTCAACTCAAAGGTTGGCAATAAAAGAGAAGCCACCACAGTTGGTCCTTTTGGGATTGGAGTGAGGAATGAAAGAGGTGAACGGTTCGTTGAGTGGTGCATGAAACACAATATGGCTGTTATGAACACATGGTTCAAGAATCATCCAAGGAGATGTTGGACTTGGAGAAACCCAGACGAACAAACCAAGAACCAGATTGATTTCATCTTGATACAAGAGCGTTTCCGGAACTCCATAACATCCTGTAAGTCCATGCCAGGGGCAGACTGTGGAAGTGATCATAATCCAGTAGTTGACAAAATGGGACTGAAACTAAAAAAGCTCAAGAAATCGAAAAGAGCAGCAAAACTCCAATTGAACTTATTGAAAAATGATCGGGACATGAAACAGAGATACACGATCGACATCAAAAATAGATTTGGAGCTCTTGACCAACTGTCAAATGTTGAAAAACTTGGCAATTGATAAAAGACAGTATCACTGAGAGCGCGAGAAAACATATACCTGTTACGAAAAAGAAGGAAGACATAAAGAGAAGCCACCACAGTTGGTCCTTTTGGGATTGGAGTGAGGAATGAAAGAGGTGAACGGTTCGTTGAGTGGTGCATGAAACAAAATATGGCTGTTATGAACACATGGTTCAAGAATCATCCAAGGAGATGTTGGACTTGGAGAAACCCAGACGAACAAACCAAGAACCAGATTGATTTCATCTTGATACAAGAGCGTTTCCGGAACTCCATAACATCCTGTAAGTCCATGCCAGGGGCAGACTGTGGAAGTGATCATAATCCAGTAGTTGACAAAATGAGACTGAAACTAAAGAAGCTCAAGAAATCGAAAAGAGCAGCAAAACTCCAATTGAACTTATTGAAAAATGATCGGGACATGAAACAGAGATACACGATCGACATCAAAAATAGATTTGGAGGTCTTGACCAACAGTCAAATGTTGAAGAAACTTGGCAATTGATAAAAGACAGTATCACTGAGACCGCGAGAAAACATATACCTGTTACGAAAAAGAAGGAAGACAAGAAATGGATGAAGCCAAAGATTCTAGATCTAATGGAAGAGAGAAGAAAAGTTAAAGGTGACAAGAGGAAATATAAAGAACTGGACAAACTGGTGAGGAAGACCTGTAACACAGCAAAGGACGGATGCTTTAATATGCAGTATAATATACACAAAAAGGGACAACAAACCTATGTACAAAGATACAAGAACTTGCAGGGAAAAGATATGCAGCAAAAACTGGTGGTATCAAATCTAAAGAGGGTGACATTCTCATGGAAAGAGAACACATTTTTAACAGATGGTCCGAATACATAGAGGAAATTTATCATGATGAAAGAGGTCCGCCACCCGAAATCCAAAACACAGATGGTCTTGTGATACTAGAAGAGAAGGTATGCAAAGCTTTCAAGAAAATAAAAAACGGAAAGGCAGCAGGTTCTGACAGCATTCTATTTGAACTTATTGCTGCCTTAGATGAATTGGGTGTGAAAACTGTCACAAAGCTACTAAACAGTATATATGATACAGGCACTATCCCAGAAGACATGAAGAAATCAGTTTACATCGCGCTTCCCAGGAATCCAGGCACAACGGACTGTGATCAGCACCGTACAATCAGCCTAATGAGCCATCTCACCAAAGTTCTCTTGCGTGTTCTCATGAACAGAATGAGGCACAAAATACTGTCAGAAATATCTGAAGTACAGTTTGGTTTCATGTCCGATAAGGGTACAATAAATGCAATCTTTGCCTTGAAAACTGTCACAGAAAGGTCCATAGAGGTACAGAAAGATCTATACCTGTGCCTCATAGACTATTCCAAGGCATTCGACAAGGTGTGACACACTGAGTTGTTAAACATTTTAATTGGGCTTAACATTGACGGAATAGACCTTAGAGTCCTCAGAAACCTTTATTGGGAACAGGAAGCAGCCATCAGAGTTGACAATGACTATAGCGACTACACATCAATACGCAGAGGAGTGAGACAGGGATGCGTTTTTTCGCGAGACCTATTCAATATTTACAGTGAAATGAGTTTACTAAATCCATCATGTCATTTTCAAAATTCTCACGTTCGTCAAACTCTCGTGGCCATTTCCTTGTATTAAATCCAAACTTTTCTTGAAAAGGGAGGTTCGGTTCCTCATTATCATCATTTAGGAAGAACAGGGCTTTCCATCACATTCTTTTGATGAAGCTTTCTATTTTCTCTATTAATTTAAGCTTGTAAGTAGATCATGGTGGTATTGGAATGTTGCCTAAAGAGTAGCCAAAATTCTAAAAGAGTAGACAAATGTTGTTATACTTAGGCTTTTAGACAGAGCCAGACATTTAGTTGTACTGTTGTAAAAATTTTTATTTTTCTTTCCTGCAGGCCGTTGTCTTGAGATTGGTTCAGGAAACGGATGTATAAGCTGTTCCTATTACGTAAGAAACAAAGAAATAATCACAGAAGTGGTTGCAACGGATATTAATCCAGCTGCAGTAGAAAATACCAGAGAAAATTTCAATACCTATGGTGTGCCAGGCAAAGTATATTGCGGGGACCTATTCAGCACGATTCCTCCTGGTGAAAAATTTGATATCATATTCTGGTATCATCCTTTTATGTATGTCCCAGAGGATGAACCTGTGACCATTCTTGAAATGTCTGCAGCAGATCCCCTTTATGGTGCCATTCGTCGCTTCTTCAGAGAATGCAACGATTTTGTAAGCAAAAATGGTAAAATTTATATAGCTTACTCCTCTGAAATTGGAAACTTTCCATTTCTGTTAAAAGTAGCGGAAGAAGAAAACAAGAGTCTAAGTCTCATCAAGAAGTTCAGAAAATTAGAGGAGGGGAAAGCGGAAGGAATTAGTCTTGAAATTTTTGAAGTATGTGAATTGAATAAATGATGCCTTATTTGATAATGATATTTCTCACTCCATTGAAAAAAGTTACGTTATTCAACATCATGACTCACTAAGACGATCAAAATCAAGCGAGTATCTTCGTTGTTGAAGTTTTTAGATGGACAATAAAATAATAATGATGAAATAGACTTACTTTGTTTGCAATTCCTTTCTTTTTCTTTCCTTTGGCTTTCAAAATGAATGGCCAAATCAATGCAGACGATGTGTACACCCTATAGAGGACACCGGGATGGCTTGATTTGATTGATCTTAGACGTGTCGGTTCAATATATAGTCTTCCGTCGATTCTTCGGTTCAGTGGGATGCAGTCAGATAGCCTCTACACGGGGCATCCAGAAAAATGTATTTTCAGGCTGATACTCTGTACCTACCTAGGAAAGTTCAGGACAGATGACCTTGGGATTAGCGGTGCTTTATCGCTAAGCTAGCAGGATCTTGTCCCCTCACCTCCCCAAGAAGAGAGGATTTGTAATGTCATGTCTTTGTAAATGATGTCACGCGAAATACAAATGACCTTTCCTAGTTCTAAAAATATTTTCAAATATAGTGAAGAACAAGAGTAGAAAGGTGTTTCATGTTACAGACAAATTTAAAAAAAGGAGGAGGAAGAGGAGGAGAAGGGGATAGCAGGGCATGGCATTTGGTGTCAGTTAATCAGGGCATTAGAGGGAGGCTATATGCCATTCATTACTTGTTGACATGTGCTTTAAATTAGCATTTTATTGAAACTATATGTAAATATTGATAAACAACAAAGTTTAGCAGATGCATTAATCTTATTCAACATTCAAAAATCGTCTTGGTTTAAGGCTTTCTTTTTGTTTGACCTACGTTTAGTTTCAATAGGTTTGAAGCAATAAAATGATTCAAAGATACACCATCAAATGAAATGATTCTATCACTATAGCAACAGAGAAAAGGAATGCGTTTCAAGGGTGGAGTCTTAGCGCTAGACTTATAAGAAACGGAGAAAAACGTATAACGTATGTGGGTTTTTTGCATAAGATAATAGTTTAAATTGTTATATTAATATTGATGATAGTAATACTACATGTCATAAACAAGCCGATGTTTCTTGTATTTTCATCCCTAGCTAATCTTAACAAATTATTGGCCAAAATCACGAATCTCTTATTAACACCATAGATATATGTATATTTTTTTATATATAAAGTCTAGTTAATTATGTAGAAAAGCAAAGGGGATACCATGGAAGAGGTTCAGTGTGTAGTGACATCATACACAAAGACTTGATATCTCCAGTCTTCTTTTTGGGGGAGCAAGGTAGATAAAGGTCAAGAAAAAAGTTAGAAAGAGTTAATATATCAAATTTAAGATTAGGTTTACAGAGAGGGTGAACACCGGGCAGGTTATTTAATAGAAAATAATCAACGAAAAAAACTAGGAGCAAATGCTTCGGATGTTGGTAAAGCCCATTACTAAAGGTTTTGTGTCGAAGATAAATCGGTTTTACATAAATAGATTTAACTAATTACTGTCATTCTTAAATAAAACGATCAAGGAAGAAGATACTTGGAAAGAAACCAGAGTTCCAGTAAATAGCGAGAGAGAGTTGTTTGCTTAATAGCAGTGCCTTGAGGACTACCTATTAGAAATAGCAATAAGAGCACAAATTCATGCGCAAAAAAGTACTACAACTCTTCCAATATTATACAACTGTTGACAGAGAAGTGTCACAAAGCGCTACCAAGGAGTTCGGGTTCTTTACCACAAGCGGAAAGAAGCAACTAAAAGACTGCTCAATTTGGTGCTTTCAACTAATGAAGAACAACTACAGGCCTCAATCTGGGGTCATAACACTTAACATGGTTTTCTAAGGAAGAGGGAAAGAAAGCTGGCAATTCAAAACTCTGGTCTGGAAAACAAAATTTCTAGGCACCTTTAAACACGAAAAATAGGAGAGAAAAAAGTAACACGGCAAGGACGATAGAATTATTCTTACTACTACGTAAGGTCTTTGTTTGGGACACCATCTTTAAGAGTTTGTGAGGAGCCCAATGCTTGTCTTGGTCTCCAAGTGGTACTTTGAGATAACCCAAATACACACTCTTAACAAAGTCAGTAATGTTGCGCCTCACAGATGTAGGAAAAAATATTTGGATCACTTGAGCACTGTCTTCTGTGAGATGTAGAGTTTATTGTTGGGTCAGTAACACATCCTGCAGACAAGAAAAATTTTGTTAGCTACCTGACTTGTTCCTTGAATTTCTACCCAACCTCCCACACCTTAGGCATTCTTTCACAAAAAAACCCAGCAGAATAATATTAACCGATAACTAACTAAATTTAGTGATAAAATCAATAAGAAACACTACCTGCAAACAAGTGTTGTGTAAGTTGAAATCTTTTTGTTTACTTCCGTACAAAAAAAATGGTTATGCATTTGCTAAGAAAACAAAAATTTTCTTCAGTTTATTGGGAGACTAAATAAAAAGTAAATTTACCAAAACGAACCGCATAATCCGCCCTTTTTATGCTACACTAATTGATAGGATATTATATTCTTAAGATTTCATGAAAAAATATAAATATGTATAGCGCACAACGTAATGTGATGGAGAAAATCTAAGATCAGATTTGAATGCAGCACAGTTGAATTAGTCTAAAACTGTTCTTAAATTCCATGCCAGAGAAAAACAATTTTTCTTTGTTTACCAGTGTACTAATTATGTACTAATATACTACTAATTAGTACTAATATATTATTGGAATTGGTTAATAGTAAATTAAATAGTTTGTACAAAAAAATTATAACAACATATTTTTTGCTGAAGTGATATATCCTGTATTAGGAGTCATTATAAATAAATAAATAAATAAAAAATTAATATACAAAGTTTCATTTGACAACAATATGATCTCAATAGGATCAACAGGTGAAGAACTTACGTCAAGACTTAAATGACATTTATTAAATAATAAAAGTCAAATATATCAATAGAGAGACAAAACCCTAAAATAGATTTAATTATTGAAGCTCCAAATAACGATAAAAAGGTCTCGAAAAAAGTTTAAAATGCATGCATAGAAGAATACGTTGGAAAATATGGAAAACTATTGCTAATCATTAAAGCCAATTTTTAAGTTATCTGCAGTTAATTACCATGGCACGTTCTTGCCTGCATCTTGCATCTCTGGCATTGGTAGTGCGGGCGTTCCATATCAATAGATTAAGGAGATTTCCTTTAGACCCACGCATGTGTCTTTGGCAGACTACAATGGACATTGCGTTGATGTAGAAGGTATTATTGACTTACCGATCGAGGTAAATGGTATTTCTGTCACCCACCCATTTTTCGTGGTACGTAGTGGAGCTAGTTTAATAGGAAGGGATGCAATAGAGAAATGGCAGCTTCTATAGTACCAGTGACCGGTAAAATGAATCAAATGCTATTTTGCCGGGATAGGTGTAACTAACATTTCATTGGTCGATCTGGTAAAGTCACGTGACGTGCAACGTTTCCGGCTATTTTACCGGCTAAATAAAGTAACTCCTATTGTGCCGGTAACTGGTACAACCGGTGAAATAATACAAAATTGTATTCTGCATTGTCAGGTGTAAGTAACATTTCATTGGTCGATCTGGTAAAGTCACGTGATATGTGTGCCCCCTCCGGTATTTTTTTCACGGCAAAATAAAATATTTTCTATTGTGCCGGTAACGGGTAACGTTACCGGCATTTTTTTCACGACTAAATAAAGCAGCTGATATTGTGCCGGTAACTGGTGAAATGAAATAAAAACTATTTTGCCCTTTTAGGTGTAACTAACATTTCATTGTTCGATCTGGTAAAGTGACGTGACGTGCAGGTGAGGTGCAGTCAATATCAAAAGGTTCCAGTTCTACAGACTGCATCCGCGAATTGCAGACCATCTTGGATCGTGTATAAGTAAAGGAGATGTACCACAGTGGTAGATTGAGGGTCGAACGGTTATTGTTTGAAAAGATGTCAGGAAAGGGACTATAGCCAGCAACTATAGACCAATGACCTGTCTTCCTCTCATGTGGAAGTTGATGACGTCCGTCTTTGCTGCCAAGATATATCAACACCTTAAAAATCAAAGCCTCCTTACAGATGAACAGAAAGGATGCAGGAAACAATCACAGGTAACGAAAGACCAACTGTTGGGAGATAAGATACTTTTAAAGCACTGTAGAAAGAAGCACAGGAACCTAGCTATGGCATGGGTGGGCTACAAAAAAGCCTATAATAGGGTCCCTTATTCTTGGCTTCTTGAGACTATGAAAATGACAGGAGTTGCTCAAAATATTGGGAAAATGCTCTGTAATACTATGAAACATTGGTCCACCAAACTATCTTCGAATGGACAGGAGCTGGGCAAGGTGACAATCAAGCGAGGAATTTTTCAGGGTGACTCGCTGTCGCCTCTCCTGGTTATCATCAGCCTGATCCCTTTGTCAAGCATACTGAGAAATAGTGAATACGGCTACCGCATTGGCAATGATGAAGTGGACAATGAGAGATCGAATTACGCACAGGGTGTACTGGGAGGTTTACCGAAGGTTTGGAGCGGGGGTAGGAGAGAACCGGTTGCAGCACACCTCAGAGAATTTGATACCAGTTGGCAATGGTAATGTTGTGCTGTACCGGAACACGGTTTAGTCAACATCTCCATACACGATAAGCGTGAGAGAACCTGGACGCTCATTGATGTTGCAGTGCCAATGGATGTTCGAATTTTGATCAAATATGGGGAAGAAGCGAGGGGGGTATAAAACTCTGCAAGATGAGCTTAAGCGCTGTAACCGAGCCATAGTCAACATTGTGCCGGTAAAACATGCGAACATTACCACCTGGAATATTTGAGGCACTAGAAACATTTCAGATCATTAATATTGCCGCAAGTGCTCAGAATTCATAACTTTTGGGCACCGCATCAATCTGGCGCCGTGTTCTGCGCTTCCGAGGTCCTGGTCCGGACATGAGACGCAGACATACTTACCCTAGGTTACCTAGTGACGCAGTGGCGTTAAAAAAATAGTAAAAAAAGTAATATACATATATATATATTAAGAATGTAAAATAACTTTGACCCCATCCCATCCTTCCTTTCGTGAATGTGTAAAAAAGGCACTTTGATGATCGTAACATGACGATTTAGCTCTTCTAACAATTCCTGCTTGAAAATGTGTGCCATTAAGTTGACTATGGTTTACTTTAATTGCATATCCTGTTTTTCTTTACCCTTATTGCTATGTAATTTGGTACGTTCCTAGTAGAACAATTTTTAACCGGTGTTATATCGGTAAAGCTATTTGTCGTAAGCTGAGATTGCAGACTAATTTAAGACTGAAGAAGAAATTGCAGTTCACAAGTTCGCTTAGGAATACTTGCCGGTGTTCGTCAAATTAGAACTAGAGTTTATAATCGCGACAACGAGCAATGACAAGAAAACTTTCCTTTTTAGTAATCCAATAAGTTTTATTGTACTTATGGAAGGCATTTATAAAGCAGTTTATTATTTACAACAAAAATAGGGATTTGAATTGTTCTATAAATAAAACCCACCACACAAATTAGGACGAAAATTAAGCTATCTGCATCAGGGCGCCATTTATCTAGGCACAACAGTTTGAGTGCATATATTATAAGCATATTATTTCAGTGATAAAGTACTTGACTATCTCCACCCATTCCCCCCACCCCAGCGACAAAGATTACGTAGACGTTCGTCCTATTAAAACTTCCTCTCCCCGATATAGTATACATTAACCGAAAGAGCATTTATTACTCCATAGTCGGTGTACGTCTCTT
>RDPX01000093.1:2154821-2165569 GCA_003991215.1 Morbakka virulenta | reverse complement strand
AAAAAATCCAACCAAGACAAAAGTTAATTGTTGCATTTTTAGATTATTCAAATAATTCGAATATTCAAATGTAATTAAGTGCTGTTCTTTCACATTGATATAAAAGTTACACACAATGGCTTTTATTTTCAATGGCCTCGCGAAGCAAGTTACGTAATCGAAATAATTACGCAAGTTACGCATTTTGTGAAGTTATGTAATCTCGTTCGTTTTCTTTTTTTTCTCAACTTTCATTATGATTTTCCTTTGCGTCACACATACTTATAAAGTTTCACAATGAAAGGAATCTATTTATAAAGTTTCCACGTTCAACATGTATTTTAAGTACGCGCGCTGATTGGTCTCCTCATTCGAATCCATTCAAAAATAACTTCCGGCGCAAAAGTTTCTTATTTTTCACAACAACTCTAAACTCGTGTGCGATTGTGTTAGCTGTGGTTTAGAAGTGTAAAAAAAAGAAGAAACGAGTGTAAACAAGTATAACCATGCCAAGAGAATTTCGAAGGGCTGAAAGAAATCAGTATAGTAACGAAGAGAAATTGGAGCTTGGTGAACTTGTAGAAAAATGTAAAGAAGAATATGATGAAGAAGTTAGAAAGAATAAAGGTAAAACAAACCAGAATTTGTAAGAGCACTTAAACTTGCTTCACGTTGCTTCAATGACCTACAGTACGTTTGGTGTTTAAAAGAGCAAAATTTGAAACCTTCCTTTCATTGGTCAATCATAAAACGTGTCAAGGCGTATTCAAACTTAAAAAAAACGTGCCCATTGTGCCTGCAAGAGAAATTGGAAATCCTTAGTTACGAAAGTAAATCTGAATTGTTAAACAAACGAACCGAAATTGTTTCCAAATGTCGACACATGAATAAATACACCCTCGCAAATTACAAATCAAAAGACTGCCAATAAATAATGATTTTCTTATGCCCGTTTCCTGTTTTGTAGTTGCACGCTTAATGATTCTCTTGTTATCAATAGTCACTTTTCAAAAGGTCAGGTTAGGTAATTGTTTGTATAACATCTTTGTAAAAAAAAAATTATTTTCAAGTAATTATTTGTATACAGCTGAAGATTGTGAAAGACATGAAACTCTGAGTGCTGTAAAGTTAGAGTTTTTCTTACTCATACATCTGATTATATTATAGCTCCTACGTTTTAATGTGGTAGAGCACTGTTGTTGATGACATTTCATATACATTTGTTAATTCTTCTTTTCCTTGCGGTCTTGTTCCATCACTAGGACGGGTCGGCCGCTCGACACTATCTAATGTTAATATTTATTTGCATATAATTTATATATTTAACTACTAGACATCATTCTTAAGGAAATAATTGATTGATTAATATGAATAATTGAATAATTGAAGGATTAATATGAAAAATAAGGATTAAAATGAAAAATAAGGATTAATATGAAAAATAAGGATTAATATGAAAAATAAGGATTAAAATTAAAAATGAGGATTAATATGAAAATAAGGATTAATATGAAAAATAAGGATTAAAATGAAAAATAAGGAATAATATGAAAAATAAGGATTAATATGAAAAATAAGGATTAAAATGAAAAATAAGGATTAATAGGAAAAATTAGGATTAATATGAAAAATAGGATTAATATGAAAAATAGGATTAATATGAAAAATAGGATTAATATGAAAATAGGATTAATATGAAAAATAAGGATTAATATGAAAAATAAGGATTAATATAAAAAATAAGGATTAATATATAAAATAGGAATAAAGCACTGAAGCCGTTAAGATTGGATGTCAATCCAAACTCTCCAAATGCTGCTAAGGAATGAAGACATTGAAATGAACATTTGACAATTTTATTACTGAATCTGGAGAGGGTGCATCAAACAAGTTCAGATCTATAATTAACTTTATATCTGCTGATGTTTTTGATCATGTCGAGAAATGTACAACCTGTGAGGAATTTAGCCCTATGTCAAAACACCAAATAAAATCTTTGCACGTCATCAACTAGCTTCTCGTAAACTAACGCCAGGAGAATCTCTCGGCGAATACTTGGAAGCGGTTAAGAAACTAAGTGAAGACTGTAAATTTGTAGCCGTTACTGTTGAAACCTATCGGTCGGAGATGATAAGGGACTCCTTTATCAATGGATTACCTCACCTACCTTCCCAGAACGGGAGGATTGTCCGGGCCACTCTGATTTGTTGTCTCCTCCACATGTCCCGATCCATCATTTCTGCTTGCAGTTCTGTAGCACTTAGTCCAGCGTCTTCACATAACAAATGCATATATGTTTTGCAAGGTCTGCCCCTAGACGTATGACCATGCCTTGGCTTCCAAAGTAGCAGGGATGAGATTTATTCGTCTTTGCTGCAGTAGCAATGTCCATCAAATTTCATTCGTCTTTCCATTATTGTGTCGCTAACTGCCCGTATATTTCAATACAATTCTGCTAATGTCATATGCTCGGCCTAACATTTATTGTG
The DNA here is from genome assembly GCA_003991215.1 of Morbakka virulenta. Classification (NCBI taxonomy): domain Eukaryota; kingdom Metazoa; phylum Cnidaria; class Cubozoa; order Carybdeida; family Carukiidae; genus Morbakka; species Morbakka virulenta. Next base: position 2,163,101 of record RDPX01000093.1, on the reverse strand, counting down.
AATTGCTCTCAACATCCTAGTGTAGGTACCATCAAGCTTTTTCATTTGATCTTTGAGAAGTGTCCAAGTAGTCGCTCCAAAAATTAAAACTGACTCAACCACGGCTTGCAAGAAGTTCCTTTTAAGGTTGTTAGGTAGGGTCGATTTCCAAATACGTGTCAATTTATCAACTGCTTTCCAAACATTTCGGATGCGAATATCAATATCCTTATCTGTTGAAGCAATCTCGTTTCCAAGGTAAATAAAATTATTCACTTCTTCCCTAGCATCCAAAGAACTACCTGTACAACAGTGGCAGGAATTCTCACCAGATGATTTACATTCTATCCTATCCTTACTATCGACAGCAACAAATGAAACACCCAATGATCAGCTCTTCGATTTCAAACGAAAGTCCAGTCAAGGAACGTCGTTGCTTTCCTGGCTATCTCCTGTTCCAGTTTTCTTGATGAAGTTTGTACGTGCAAACAAACAAGATCACTTAGTCGAAGAAGTTAAGTTGACCCATGTCAACCCCATGTATGCTTAGGTCTGGCACCAAGATGGTTGACAGTCAACCGTATCTCTTTCTGACCTTCCGCCATGCCCAAGATGAACTTGGCGATGATGCAACAGGAAAAAGTTGTTCGGCGATCGTCACGAATTAAGCTAAAATCGCAAATGTATGGTTTTAAAGACATGTAAAAAATCTCTGCCGACCGGGGGAGAATCTCATAATATTTTACTCCAGTTTATTTTGACTTTTGCTTTAGGTACATATATACACTACTGCCAATTTTTGTTGGATAAAACCACTGTTTGATATACTTAAGTGGTGCAAAAGGGTGTGGGGTGCCTGCTTACCTAGTTAAAAACAGGGTTGACTAACCACTAGAGACAAAAAGCAAAACTAAGTAGCCTGTCTATGACCCACCTCATTACCAAGCCTACATCGCCTCCTCTTGGTGTTCCCTGGAAATGGTTTCCTTGAGAATTCCAGCTAACAAGGCAATGGCTAAGGTATGATAGTCCAAAACCTGTCACCAAAGGAGTAGTTCCTCATAAGGTGCAGTGTGAGAAGGTGCAGGTGCAAGTAGAGAAGAAGTAGTAAGGTGCAGGTGCAAGTAGAGAAGAAATAGTACAGATGTTTGGGTCCTGTGGAGGAGATCAATGAGGAAGAGGTAAAGAGAGCTTTAAATAGGATGAAGAATGGAAATGCAGCCAGCCCAGTGGAGGATGGTATCCAAGTAGATATATGAAAATACCTAGGAACCAGTGCCCCTGCATTCTTGACATCAAAGTTCAATGCCATCTTTGTAACCAAACACATTCTAGGAGACTGGCAAAAGAACACCACTTTACCTATTTTCACGAACAAGGGAAATGTGCACAACTGTTCGAACAACAAGGATATTAAACTCAGGAGCCGCTCAATGAAGCTATGGGACAGAGTGATTGGCAGCAGGATCAAGAGGGAGGCAGTGATCAGTGAGGATAAGTTCCGCCTCATGTTAAAAAGGAGTACAACAGCTGCCACCTTTATCTTGTACATGACAGTAGAAAAACATTTGGAAAGGCAGAAGGATCTTCACTGATACATTCATCGCCTTAGAAAAAGCCTATGATCAGGCACTGCATGAGGAAGTATGGTTTGCCATGAGAAAAAGAAATATCACACCAAAGTATGTGAAGTGCATACATGATACATACAGTTGGTGAGAGACAGTGGTGAAATGCATGGATGGAAAGACTAAGCCATTCAAAGCTGAAGTTGGATTACGTCTATATGCAGCTTTGCGCCCTTTCCAGTTTGCAATGGTCATGGATGTGCTCACTAATCCTACCAAAAGGTTAAGCCCTAGCAACAGTAACAAAGAGGTAAAGGAAAGGAATAAAGCTTGGTGGGGCAATTGGCCAGGGATAACGATGTGCAACAACAGAGTGCAGGTGAGAGTAAAGACCAAACTATACAGAGCAATGGTGAAACCAGCAATGATGCACAGCATGGAATCAGTTCCTTTGGCAGTAGGACTCAAAAAACAGATGAATGTAGCCAAAATGAAGGTACTTTGATGGTCTCCTGGTGTTACCTCAAGAAATATGTTGTACAACAAGGTAGTGAGAGACAGACTGGCCATTGGAGAAACCTCTCTGAAGATAACAGAGTCAAGCTTGAGGTAGTTTAAACATGTGGAGAGAAGAGAAGAGGTCTAAGTAGGAAAGAGAGTGTTGAGGATGGACATACCAGGAAGGAGAAAAAGTGGAAAGCCAAAACAAAGGTGGATGGATAACATCAAAGTTGATATGATGGAAAAGGGGCTTAGATGCAACGACACCCAAGACCACACCATACGGATATCAAAAATTTCCTGTCGTGATGCCTGATAACAGGGAATGGTTGAAAGAAGAATAATATAGATAGATAAATGTAGACGCCATTTTGATTATCGACTGAAATATAATATGTTACGGAAATGCCATGACCGACAATAATGTAAACATGATGTAACAAAGATGGCGGGTGAAGTAGCGTATGCAACATCTCCCTTCCTGTGAAATAAAAAAACCTAAATAATAAGATTGGTGTAACTTTATATCCTCATCTTGTCTTATGACATACCAAAGTCCTTAAATCTTGATGGGAGAGTTATTTTCTGTCTTGGACGTTCTGTGTTATACTTAGTCACAGTTTTTGGTGTTTCTACTAGTGTCTGTTTCATGGGCGTGATTCATAAATCTGATTGTTCTGTTGTAGTTTGAGTTGAATCATTTGGCGGACTGACACTCTGTGTTGGTTGGCAACGTTCTGCAGATTTTGTTGGTTGATAATGAGCAAGCACTGGTGTGCGTATGATGAGAGGCTTTGATGGAGCATCTGCTGCTGTAACATGTACTCTGTTTCTGTTTCTGTTAGGTTGTGTATCACCATATGGGTGTAGTATAAAATGTGATTTTTGTAATTTGATGTTTGGGAATTCACGTTGAATAATATCCTGAGAAATTGTGTTGCATGTTGCAGCAGAGTCAATTTGGAACTTGAGATTTTAAAAATTTGAACCAGTATATGAGCAAGGTAGTTTAGCAAAATATTTATTACCTGCTGGCGTGTCCTTTTTAGTGTGATTTTTAGCATGTGTGGTGCTGTAATATAATGGCTGTTCATCTGTATAAAATATTGGCTGTTCATTATTGCTCATAACTTGCCCTGTCTCATTGTATTGGGGTTGAAATTTTTGCTTGTTGGTTGTTGTGTTGAAGTTGAAGGGAATGTACCGGTCGACTGTTTGGCTTGGAACGCGGTGAAAAATTACCTGTCAGTTAGCTTGCTTTGTTTGGTGACGTTGTTCCATACATACATGTGCAAAGTGGTCATAGCCACCACATTTTGAGCAGGTTCGTCCATTGGCTGGGCAGTCTGTCCATTTGTGTACGCCTCTTGTATCTCCACACCAGTGGCAAGTGTTTGGTTCTCGTTTAAGTTTCATATCTTAATTTTTCTTTCATGTTGGTTTGGATATTCCTGTACCAGTCCACTGAACGGTTTCTCCGATTCCTTTAAATGTATCACTGATGAGTTTATTAGCTATTTTGGCTGATTCCATGGATTTAGCCTCGGCAACAATGTCAGCTAAAGCTTTTGGGGTGCCGTCCGGTTTAAGGTGAGTTTTAAGTAGTTCAGTTCATATAGTACTGTCACACAGACCAAATACAAATTTGTTTCAACACATAATGTCCATATTCAAAAAGACTTCTAGCTTGTCAGATTCAAACTTCCCAGTCATGTATTGTCTCATTTTTGTTTTGCGATGTGTGCCAAAATTTAAATCTATCAGTCATTAATATGACCCGGAACTACCAGTATTGTGTGTTCCAAGTTTGTTCATCCATATCCATGGCTTCCTCTTATTGTTCGATGAGATAGAAGGTTCAATAGTATATCTAATTACTTGTAGAGCCTCATCAGGTAGTGCTGATCGTAAGGTTGAAATCTCCAGAAGAGGCTTTTTGTAATGTTACTCTTTTTCTGTCTCTGGATCCTTTTCCAAATCTCTGTAATCTGATTGTATACAGTAATCGTGAAATCCTAACTCAAAGTTTTTAAAATTTTCTGATATGTTCCCAGATAGTTTACGTTCTGGTCTCTTTTGAGAATTCATTGTAAAATAACAGGAGTAATAACGAATAATAGTATATATTTAATCACTTCTCACACCAAGTTACAAGTCAAAGGAAGTGCAAACACAGAAAAACGTGGACACAATTTTGATTATCAACTGAAAAATAATATGTTACCAAAATGCCGTGACCGGCGATAATTTAAACGTGATATAACAAAGATGGTAGAGGAAGTAGCGTATGCAACATTCATATATACATGGTAATTGCTCTATCTTGACAGATGATTGCCGTCTATGACCTCAACTGTTGTCAGTGAAATTTCTGTATTTTCTTGCGTGACCTCGTAAGTGACTTTGAAAACCAGCTTCTGATCTGCAATGCTTGAAACATAGGTGACAGATGAAAGAAAAAGCTTCCAGTGGATTAACGGTATCACTTTGTGATATTTGGTGTCTGTGTACAGCCATGTGTGTTTTGAGACCTGGCGCTGATTTGCAAACCTTGCCACACATCCGACATGACAGACTGTGTGGCCTTAGAGGGAGGTTAGAAAGTGGCATTGATCTGACATGGAACTTCAAATGATTGACAAAGCCAGCTTTTGAAAGAAGAATACGATCACATTTGTCACACTTCCAGCTCTTTGTGTCTTCATTGAGGTTGTTCTCCCAGCCTTTGCGCAATCTACGCTTTAACCGTTCATGTTCCAGACGACTATTTTCAAACAATGCACAACCTGATTTCACGTGCCTTCTCCAAGTGGCTCTTTCCAAGGCTAGCCTCTCCCAGTTTTTAAGGTCTATTCATAGTTTCTTTAGATTTTCTTTGATACAGTCTTTGTACCTTCTTCTAGGTTTGTCCTGTGGTCGCTTTCCAGTCAGGAGTTGCCCATAAAACAGTTGCTTAGGTAGTCTATCGTCCCCTATACGAACCATATGGCCAGTCCAGCGCATATGATTGGCGATGGTCATTGACTCGATACTTGTGTATCCTGCTCTGACAAGGACTTCACTGTCAGGTGTTTGGCTTTGCCACTTGATATTGAGTATGCGTCTCAAACATTTGTGATGAAAGTGTTCAAGTAGTTTGAGATATCTTCGATGTACGGTCCATGTCTGACAAGAATACAAAAGAGCTGTCAAAACACAAGCCTTGTACACGCAGAGCTTGGTTTTAAAGGTGATGCCGCGATCTGTCCAAACTCGTTCTTCAAGCATTCCAAAGGCAACAGAGCCTTTCTGTATCCTCTGGTGTATTTCTGCATCAAGGGAACCATCTCTTGACAGGGAGCTACCAAGATACACAAAGGTGTCTGCCAACCTAATGAACTGCCATACACATGGATATCTGGTACAATAAATGTTTCACCAGGTGCTGGTGTGTACATGACTTTTGTCTTGTTCAGGCTAATTTTAAGCCAAACACAGTCCATGAGGTGGAAAAACGATACATAATGAGCTGCATATTTTCAGCAGAACCAGCAAGAAAGTCAACGTCATCAGCATATAGACGTTCTCTGATTAGACTATGACAGACTTAAAGCTAAAACTTCTCAAATTGAAAACACTTCCAGTAGCTCTAAATTGCAAAAGAACACCTATATCACAGTCATGGAATGCATGTGAAAACATTACAGCAAATATATGAAAAACGTGTTGGTGCCGGAATGTCCCCTTCATTAATATCGTTATCAATCGGAATCTCCTCAGACAGTTCTGCATTGAAAAGTACACGAGCTTTCATGTCCTCGTGCATCTGCTTAAACATGCTCACAAAGAGTGGTGGACACCCTACTTTCCCAAGTATTATCCACAAAACATGGCGGCTCACAGTATCGAAAGCTTTTGTTTAATCAACAAAGGTTTGATACAGTGGCATTTGCTGCTCAATGAATTTCTCTTTGAACTGACGTGCAGTAAATATCATGTCAATGGTACCTCTGCCATGTCTTAAGCCACTCTGCGATTCAGGAATGGTTGTCGGACAGATGTCTTCCATTAGCCTGTTTAACAGCAGTCTTGAGAAAACTGTCCCCACATCTTCTAGGAGTGTAATACCCTGATAGTGATCACATACACCTTTCTCTCCTTTCCCTTTAAACAGAGACACTAAGATACCATCTATCCAATCCCTGGGTACGTTGATACCATGCCAGGTCTTCGTAATAAGACTGAATACTGCATTGGTCACATTTTCACTGTTAACAGCAGAGTCAGCCAATTCCCTTTTTAGACCAAGTAAAGGAAAACGACTTACAGGCAAATCCTAGCTTGTCCTGCACCTCCTTGTGTTCCTTTTTCGCATCTTACAACTTGGTGGTGCAATTCTGCTGACATTGTTGGTGGCCTCTCCATGAAATTGTTTTGATTGAGTGTGGCATAAAGGGGGGAATCCCCTATCGGTAAGTAAATTTTTGTCGACATATTCCGAAAAACGACGTTTATTAACGATTACTAACGATTTCTTGACCATCTCGTTATCAGTTCGTCTAATTGGTAAGAAGTGGTCGGCAAATCAATTTGCGTGAGAAAATGAGAAACCGAAATATTGGCCGAATATTTTCGTTCTCATTTTCGTTTTGTTCCGAAGCAACGAGTCTCACAGTGAGGCAGAAGCCACATTGCACCACGAAGTTGTAAGTTATTGATGTGATCCTCAAGTTCATCATATGTAATAAGGTATTTAATGTGGAATGAACATGTTGGGAAAAAGATACCCAAGGAAGTACAACATAGTGAAAGTTGTACAGGACAAGCTAGGCTTTGTCTGTAAGTCGTTTTTCTTTACTTGGTCTAAAAAGGGAATTGGCTGACACTGCTGTTAACAGTCAAAATGGTGTTGAAGAAAAGCAAATTTGGTGCCAACACTGGCAATACTCTTCGAAGAGATCCCAAATGCTATGAAACGATACTAAGGAGAGCATCGTACATTTCAAAAAGTGTAGGCAGACCCAGTATTGAGCATCATCATGGAAGCATAAAGTGTCAAGTTGGTGAGTAATGAATTTGATCTTTTTCACGTTCAGCTCATTAGATTGAAGGACGCTCAGTGAATGTTAATCCAATTGAGCTAAAAATGTTTTTATCTTTGACTTCTGTTTATGATTCTGTTAGCAAGGAAATGTAGTAAAAGTACAAATCACATAAACTTTGTGAAGGTTAAAGGGTGACGTTTGTTTGGTTTATTTTTTTCTCTTCCTTGCTGCTTTGCTGCCTTGGTGAGACATTTGAAAGTTCGTCATGGTGGTGATTAACTAACATTGTAACAAAACAAATGATTTAGGAAGTAAAAAGATTTTTAAAAAACTGAACTGATCTCCTGCACTGCTGCAGCGTGTGTCTCATTGACTGGTAGGACAGTTACCCCATCGAGTTACAATATTTGGTGCTTGTAATTTATTATCAGAGGAGATAGGCACATGGGGAAAGGTGTGCTTAACATGGAGCTGCGTGAGTAATGATAAGATTAGGATTGGACTCTCGCAGGAGGATGTACAGTACCGACGCAAATTGAAAGTCAATTTTTAATTGTTAAAATTTCGGTAAGAGTTCAATTCATTGGGTGTCAACCAAATACGTAATTTATTTCCATGGATGTATTATTGTGCAGTGTTTTTTTTAAACATTTCACTTGCCGGATTTTTTTCGTTGTTGTTTTCCTTCAATAACATAACCTCTTAAAAATACACTATCTTTCACATGGTAAAGTTTCGGTCTTTTTTCTTCCGAAGCCCAAAGAAGAAATATAGAAACGAGACCTAGTGAAAGATAGGATTAAATTCAAATACTAACTCTTTTAAGCACAACATCAAAAAAATTTTCTTTGAAAAGCTCCAGAAGAAAGAGAGCGATATCTACGTGTATTACTAAATATTCTATTTTCTTTACAGCACGGTTATTGATATTGTTTCCATTGGGTAATCGTAGATTGTTATAGATATAGGGCTACTCAATGTCTGTCCACTGTTATATGTTACATGTCCATTTACGTTACAAGGGGCCATAATGAAAATAAGGTCTTCATGATCTGTATTATGCTACCCCTGCCACCGTTTCTCTAGATTACCGTCCCGCCTGTTTGTTTCGTTCTTTTTTGTTTCTGTTTAGTCTTATTTTTTAACTATTTTGGATAACATCATGTATTAGGTTTTTACCATTTACCTTTGAACATTTGTATTTTTTT
>RDPX01000093.1:2132481-2145126 GCA_003991215.1 Morbakka virulenta | reverse complement strand
AAAGAGTTGGGCATCCCTGATGTCTTGGGTGGACTCCAAACATCTACCATCATTGGAACTACCAACATATTGAGGAAGGTGCTTAACCTCTAAAGCTACTGGTCGGTAGCCTGGGTTAAGTTTTCTCGTCCGGCAGGTGAATACCATCTCCCTGTGCTGGCTGTCATGCTGGACATGAACTTTGTTTATTATTATTATTATGTTGTTANTTGTTGAATGCATTAAAAGAAGATTCAATAAAATAACTTCGGTGACCTCCAACCTCCCCTTGTCACCACCAACGCCACCTACGAACTGTATCAGACAGTCCCATAGCGGTAGTAATAACAGATTAATACTACTAACTACTGGTACATTGGTAATGTACAATAAACCAACTGAACGAACCCTGTTCCTTCACAGTAAAACAACTAGTTGACATAAGCAGTAGTACACTAGTTAAACGCACACAGAAGTACTAATACAGTAGTTACCATACACAGTTGTACAAATAATCAAGTAGAACAAAATACTTTCCTTAACTTCACTGGAAAGCACATCTTCCCAATACCATGGCATGCAGACGTCTGTGTGATTCCCACCCAATGATATGCACATGCGCATATACCATCAAGATGGCAGCAATACCATATCAAGATGGCAGCTCATGGAGAATCTCACAACATATTATGAAACCATCATCATCAATTCATTTTAGATCATGTCTCCAATTGAAATGTGTTAGATCTCCCCAATGACTCCCTTCAATTCTTCAGATATTTCAAGATCTCTTATGCCCTCCATTATGCAGTCATTCCAGGTCTTTGGGGGTCTTCTACAGGGGTTTCTTCCTTCCAGCTCTAGATTTTTGGTACTAGTAATTATGTGCTCTGGTGGTCTGTGTCTGACATGACCATACCATCTTAGCCTTCTTTTCTTTAAGATTTTCTTAACATCAACAATTCTGCATCCCTCCACTACTTCCTCATTTGACAGCCCTTCCTTCCATTTAATTCCAGTCATATATCTGAGCATGTGACAGTCACAGCTTCTGATTTGGTCTTCTAGTTTCTTAGATAAGGTCCACATTTCTGATCCATACAGGACAGGTCTGATACAGGCTGAGAAGGTGTAAGGTCTACTTCTTAGGGGAATCTTCTTATTTTCTAAGAGGTTTGCTAATTCTTTCCATTTCCTCCAGACTGTCCCAGTCCTTGTTTTCACAGCAGTATCATATCCTGGTTTGCAGCTCATATTGTCTCCCAAGTAACAGAATTCTTCAACTACATCTAGTTCACCTTCAGGTGTTTTCATTTTTGTTTATGGTTCCATTCTCAGGGTTTTACAACTTTTGCATCTGAAAGTTGAGCTGTCTTTTGGTAGTCTTTTCATTCATGTACACCTCATATGACACCAAAGTCTGCAGTTTGAGCTGAGAACAGAATTTTGTCTAACTCCCTCTTTACAAACCCCACATAGCCATCTAATTTTTTTTTCTTCTTGTGGATATCTCTGGTATCATGGCTTTTGTTTTTCCTATATTTACTTTATGTCCTTTGTATTCTGTTGCTTTTTCCATTTTTGGAACCCCTCTGCTGCTGCTTCCTCTTGTTCTGGAGCAATGACTAGGTCATCTGCATAGAGGAGTTCCCAAAGATATTTTTTATCATCCCCATTCATGGATGTGCCCTCTTGCACCTCTTACACATCTGCAGTGGTGATGATGCCCACCTTGCAATTTCCCCCTGTTTCTTCAATTACTAGGATGAAAAGGAGAGGGCTAAGAGCTGATCCTTGGTAACCTCTACTTTTATTTCCAACTCTTCTCTTTTTTCTGATGGGTTAAGAATCCTTGACCTTGAATTTACATAGAGAGCCATCACTTAGTTTATCAGCCTTTCTGGAACTTTTTGTCTTCTTAGCACCCATCTTATAGCTTCTCTGGGTACTTTATCAAAAGCTTTCTCCAGGTCAACAAAAATCTGGGCCAAACTTATTTTCTTTGCATTATACTTCTTTTGGACTTGTCTCAAGATGAAAATTGCATCAGTTATAGACTTCCCCAGCTGAAAGCCAAACTGAATTTCATTGATTTGGACAATCTCTTTAAGTCTCTTTTTGAACTCCCAGATTTTCATGCAATGTTCCAGTAACCAACTTCCCCAATAATTACCACAGCTCAGGGCATCTACTTTACCCTTGAATATAGTGACTGTGTGGCTCTGTCCCCAATCTTCTGGAATTTTCTCTTTTTCCTTATATTCTTTGGATTCCTCTGTCTCTACTTTTTACCAGTTTCTGAAGGTTCTCTTTTTCTCTTTTATCACTTCTTTCATTTCATCATTCCACCACCATGTTTCCCTTCTGTGCTTCAAACCAGATGTAACCCCAAAGATGTTCTTTCCTGTTTTCATGGTAGCTGATCTAAATTCATTCTATCCCTGCTTGCCTCCAATTTGAGCTCTCAAATTTTCTTGGAAACCAAGTCTGTTCTCTGCTTTCTGATGTTATTATGAAACCTTTTTTTTTTTATTTAATTTTCAAACGGTACTTGTAAACAAAAGCTTTTTGACAAAGATCTATCATCACTGATGCACCATGACATTAATTTAGTAGTTGGTTATTAATATTAATTTTACATAAGTACTAGAAAATTGTAATGATTATTTATTTTATTTTGCTAGGAAAGGAATTAAGAGAAATCTGATCAAGAATGAAGGAGAGGTGGATATTTCTTATGAAGTTGAAAGTGCACCAGCTTATTATGGATGGCCATATCACCATGAATCAAATAAACACGTACAAATTAAAAGGATGGAGAAGAAGCATAGCAAAAACAGATCAAAATCACGGATCACTACCAAGACTCGATGGAAGAAGAGTTTAGATAGTGATAATTTAAACTGTCTTTATGTTGGTTCATTTAATGATAACAATATTGATATTGAAGAATTAGATAATGACACTCCTGATCATCTTGGAAATGCATTGGTTGCCCAAAGTATTAACAGCAAGTTTTGTATTTTAGACTTTCATAAAATTGATAAGCAAAGGAAATGTTCAAAGACTCACAGAAAAGCAAAGAAATTGAAATTAACAGAATTGCAAATGCAGAGTAATATTTTTACTGGAATTAATAATTATACATCACAGGAGGTCCAAGTGTTTCCAAAGGGTAGTGTTATCTATGTTGACTCATTGCCAACATTGATTAGTAATGTTTCTAATAAGCCAAGTGATTCTAATAACAAAACAGATCATGTTGAGGACTCTAGTATTTTGAAGGAGGTGCTTAAGACCAAAACAGAAAACATGTTCTTCTCAGTCAAATCTCATCAATTAATACTGGAACATCTTAGATCAAAGTTTGGGTCAGCTTATTTAGAGGGAAACTCCTCATCACAATGTTTTGCAATTTGCATTGGACAGTGCAGCCCCCTAAAAGTTGTTTTGACTGAAAAGGGTTGTTGGACTTCTACTGTTCTTGTGTTTAGTGTTTGTAGTCCAGAGACTTGTGACCTGCAGCTGGATAGCATGCAACAGGGTGAATGGATAAAGGGAAGAGTACTAGCTGAGGATCAATTAGCAGAAACAACTTTTTATGACGTCTTGAATTACCACAAAAGCTTATGTGGTCAAGTGTGTTTTGATACTTTGATGGATGATTTTGTAAGCAAGTATTATGCTTTGAGAAGTCAAATGAGAGTTAGGCATTTCAAGAAAAAAGTGAAGCCAACTGTTGATTTTTCATCCATCATTAGCAAATTTTCTAAATGGTCATGTACTGAAGTGAACAAAGACTTGCTTTTTACATCTGCTGTCTTTGGTAAAAGTATGAAAATGCACGGTAATGATGATATGAAAGCAGAAATTAAGCTCCATAAGAATATTTCATTAGACACTGAGTGCTTTATTTGTTTGAAGTTATTTACCTTTAATGGCTACACATCACTAAATCAATGTGCACACCTATTTTGTAACACATGCTGGTCCACTTACATTTGTGCAAAAGTAGAAGAAGGTTTGTTGGAAGTGCAGTGCCCAGAGACAGAATGCAAAAATATTGTTGATATAGTAACCATTTTGAATTTTCTCTCCAATGCCCAAGCGATAAATTATATGAAAAGAATCTTTGAAACATATGTTTCATCACAAAGACTCATTAAATGGTGCAGACATTGTGAAACATTGTTTTCATTACCTTCAGATGATGTTTACTCATTTGAAAAAAGAACTTTTCTTAAGCAAAGTTTGCAAAGCCCATTGCAAGATACTCCAATCATTCATTGCAGATGTGGACATACTTCATGTTTTTCTTGTGAAGATAACTTTCATTGGCCACTTTCTTGCAGTGCATACAAAATGCATAAAGTGACGACTGCAGCAGATGTTAAATACTATTTGGATTCCAATGGTAATCCTTACACCACTGAAGTAGAAGTAAAAGAGTGCCCATCATGTAAAATGAAAATTAATAAGAATCTTGGATGTAACCACATGTTTTGTCGCTGTGGCACTTCATTTTGTTGGAATTGCTTACAGTTAACTAGCCAACACAAGGCAGAGTTGTGCAAGGTGGTAAAAACTGAGAAGTTTGTGTTTTCCAGTCTTGATCTAACTTCTGTCAGCCACAGACAGAAATCTTTTCTTCTAACTCTTCAATACACTGCTCTTTATAGACAGTGGGTAAGACTGAAAAAGAAGATTAAATTACCCCATCTTTCAAGTTTTGATGTTACTAGCTGCAGCAATAATCAACAACCTCTGTTAGAAATGGGGCATTGTGATATTTTATCTCAAGTCTTCATATTAGCATTTAATGTTGTGCATATTCTTGAGCACCTTGCAGTTGCAAGACTTTATATGAAATCAAAGAATACAAGCGGTACTATAGCTGCAATGTGTTCAAGATTTGAGTTTATTCTGGCAAGACAAAAATATGAAATAGAAAGGGGACTTTTTGGTCATTACAATTTAAAGAAGATAGTACAGTTTAATGACAGATTAAACACATGTTTGTTATATTTGAATCAACTTAGACTCCCAAAAGCAAGTATTTCTTTGTAATTGACTTGTTGCTAACAGTGAATTGTGTTACAGATGCTTTGTATCTGCTGAGTAAACCTTGGGTTTTAGGGTTGATTCTCCATATGGGCAAAAAATTTTAAACTCTACAGAAAAAAACCATCAGTTATTACCAGGACGGGTATCTAGCCAAGAAATGTCTTACTTCTAGAAGAAAACCCCTTTGAAGGACACCTTCTGAGCCCAAGAACTGCAGGGAAAACGTGATATTAAAAGCTGATCAAAAATATTTGTATTGGTCTCTCTTTAATTATAGCCGTGCCATTTACAGATGAAAAAATATAGTAATAGTTTTTTGCCTTCTTGATGAAAGTTATGTAACAGCTAGAATGTACATATGTTTGTGGTATATAATTGTTTGTTATGTATTTTTTATTGTTTTCTACTTGTTAAATATACAAATATTTTTACATGTATATGGTGTCAGAAGTATTAACAACAGTTCTGTTATTAATGTGCTACCTGATAATAGTGTGATGTAGCCATCAAGTGTGTGCCTGATGATCATAACGTATGTGATCCATGCTAGATATATGTGACTGTTAATAAATGTGATAGATATTTTCTTCTTGCCCCAACAATTGTAATGATTTCTTTTAACATTTTGCTTCTTTCTTTCTGTATGTACATTTAAGATTGCTTCAGAAGTTTGAGAAGGAGTAAATCCTTCTTCTCTTTTAAGTTGGTTGAAGCAGTGTATGTGTATGCCAATTTTCAAATGTTTGCTGTGTATATGGAGTGATCCTCTACAAAGTACAATATCAAATTTGCCTCCATTACTTTGAATTGTATATGCATATATTGACAAATGCAACATGCTAGCATGTAAACCGGACGTTAAACCGAATATGATGATGATGATGATGATAGTATACAGAATATAAAATACAGCTGTTGAACAACCAGAACTCTGCCTCCCAAAGGTTTTAAAGTTCCATTTGCTTCAACCCAGTTCATTTTAAAGTGATTGACATTTTAAATGGAATTCAATAACTGCCATCAACAGTAATTGTTGTGCTGAGTATCTTGGGCTTGTTCACCATTAAAAAGAAAGAGTGTTATTTCAAATACCCACATTTTTTGTGTTTTGATGAAGACGTCTTTGAAAAGCTACAACGAATTCATTTTATGTTGTAGTTTTTGGAAGTATGGATCATAATATTCATTAATACATGACATCAAAATGTTTTTTGATTGACTGGTGCATAAATGACTATATCTATTTATGGAGTTTGTTTCTTTATTTTATAACGATATTACTTTTTATCATGCCCACGGGTCATCATTTGAAAATATACAAGTAGTGTGTTTATATGTTTCCTCTTTTTGTTATTACAATGTTACTTTTTATCCTGTCTAAGGGTCATCTTTTAAAACAATACGAGCAGGGTGTTTATGTTTTCTCTTTATATTATGATGATAATCCTTTTCATCATGAATAGGGGTCATCACTTAAAACTATACAAGTAGTGTGTTTATATGTTTCCTCTTTTTGTTATTACAATGTTACTTTTTATCCTGTCTAAGGGTCATCTTTTAAAACAATACGAGCAGGGTGTTTATGTTTTCTCTTTATATTATGATGATAATCCTTTTCATCATGAATAGGGGTCATCACTTAAAACTATACAAGTAGTGTGTTTATATGTTTCCTCTTTTTGTTATTACAATGTTACTTTTTATCCTGTCTAAGGGTCATCTTTTAAAACAATACGAGCAGGGTGTTTATGTTTTCTCTTTATATTATGATGATAATCCTTTTCATCATGAATAGGGGTCATCACTTAAAACTATACAAGTAGTGTGTTTATATGTTTCCTCTTTTTGTTATTACAATGTTACTTTTTATCCTGTCTAAGGGTCATCTTTTAAAACAATACGAGCAGGGTGTTTATGTTTTCTCTTTATATTATGATGATAATCCTTTTCATCATGAATAGGGGTCATCACTTAAAACTATACAAGTAGTGTGTTTATATGTTTCCTCTTTTTGTTATTACAATGTTACTTTTTATCCTGTCTAAGGGTCATCTTTTAAAACAATACGAGCAGGGTGTTTATGTTTTCTCTTTATATTATGATGATAATCCTTTTCATCATGAATAAGGGTCATCACTTAAAACTATACAAGGAGTGTGTTTATATGTTTCCTCTTTTTGTTATTACAATGTTACTTTTTATCCTGTCTAAGGGTCATCTTTTAAAACAATACGAGCAGGGTGTTTATGTTTTCTCTTTATATTATGATGATAATCCTTTTCATCATGAATAAGGGTCATCACTTAAAACTATACCAGCAGAGTTTTTATATGTTTCATCGTCATGTTATAACGATATTACTTTTTATAATGCCCAAGGATCATCATTTAAAACTATACAAGCAGTGTGTTTATATGTTTCCTCTTCAAGTTAATAAGGATATTCCTCTTTATCATGCCCAAGGGTCATCGTTTAAATTATACAAGCAATGTGTTTAAATGTTTCCTCTTTATGTTATAACAATATTACTTTTATCATTGCCAAGTGTCATCATATAAAATTTTTCATCACTCTCTCTAAATCTTTTCTCTTAATGTTAAAACGATGTTACTTTTTATCATGCCCAAGGCTCATCACTTAAAATTATCAAAGCAGTGTGTTTATACGTTTCCTCTCCATGTTATAACGATAATCCTTTTATCATGACTGGGGGTTATAGCTTAAAACTATACAAGCTGTTTGTTTATATATTTCCTCTTTATATTATAACGATATTACTTTTTATCATGCCGGGGGTTACCAGTCAAATCTATACAAGCAGTGTGTTTAAATGTTTCCTCTGCATGTTATAAAAATATTATTTTTTTATCATGCCCGGGGGTCATCATTTAAAACTATACTAGCAGTGTGTTTATATGTTTCCTCTGCATGTTATAAAAATATTATTTTTTATCATGCCCGGGGGTAATCATTTAAAACTATACTAGCAGTGTGTTTATATGTTTCCTCTTGATGTTAATACGTTATCACCCGATGTTGATGTTAGGTTATTTATAAAGATGGGTCAAAACTGGAAAAGACGCCATGATTTGGAATTGAAAGTATTGAAAGCATCTTGAAAAGACAAATTGACAACCATTTTAATATTATGAAAATCTCTCATATTATATGGATCAGCGTGATAAAACACTTCAGAAAGCCAAAAAAAATCAGAAAGCCCTATCCTTGGGAAAGAGGTGTAAGAGACTTCGAAAACAATTTATAAATAAATTAAGATCACTGTAAAAAAGGAGTTCATAAAACCTACTCAATGAAAATCAAAATGATGCGGAATCATTTTGGAAAGCCAATGATCAAAACGTTGCCATGAAAGTCGTGGAGTGGAAACAAAAAGCATCGAGTTTTGTGAAATACTTTGCACCTGCTGTTCAAGAGGGAAAGAAATGCCTTTTTGAACTATACTTGGAGGGTATCTGGAATATTTTACCCAAGGTCAAACCATTTATTAAAATTCCAGTATGTTTCTGTTCTGTTTGTCCAAAAAGAACTACAATCCTGAAATGAAAGAGATCGACTGGATTAGACAATTTAATCCCTGATGTTGCGGAAATAGATGCTAGAGATGTTGATGTTAGGGTAGGTGATGACTTAAGAATTGGTCTGGAAGACGATGATGAGTATTAAGTGATCTTCTTCCTCATCAGAAAGAAGATCAGTTAAAACACCAGAACATCTCTAGCATCTATCTCCGCAACAACAGGGGTTAAATTGTCTAATCCCATCGGTCTCTTTCATTAAGTACCCATATAGATCAAGACAAAAAAATCACTCAAAAAAACTCGGTATAAAACGTGCCATAATAAAAGCTTAATATGACATAAACGTTGAAAATAACTTAAATTTCTCAATAGGAACTATATTCTGCAAGGGTTAACGATTATGTTGTAGAAGACCTCTTCTGACAGTCACAGCCATATCTAATTCGTTTTAAATAAAATCAACCTTTTAATCCTATTATTTTCTAGAAATTGAGATGACGAAAAGCAAATAAGAAAAAAAATGAACGTTTCTTTTGCTGGTCATGTGTATAATAACTTCTGTGAATACTAAGCTATCGAAATATTATATAAGAACCATTTCAAAATTTGAGAGCTAGACTTAACGTGTGTGACAACAAATTTTCCCGTCAAAGAATCCAACTTTTTAGACCTTATCTCTACGTGTAATGAAATGACACGTGTACCACTTATTACCATTACTATCGATACTAGTTGCCAGACGGTCGTTTCCTATGGCCAACACAATCTACTCATTTACCTTTTATTTTAATTTGGCCTTCCATTGCAATAGAAGGTATACCCTCTGGAAAATTCGTCTCGAAAAGCAGCACTATTGAATTTCTTTTGCAGAAGAACACATTTTGTGATGGCTGTTGTATGTTTCAAACTGTTTAAAGTTTAAATATTCCTTTATTAAAATGATTACAGGTGCAAGATTTGGATACTAAGCTTTCCGCACCTGACAGGGTAGTAAAATGAATAAACTAGTTTAGGCTGTATTTTCTCCCACTCTCCTTACAGAGAAAAAAAAAACAGTGAAAAATACTTGGCTCTGGTAAGGGAGGAAGAGAACCACCTCTCTTAAATTACCTATCTGTTGTACTCAAACCAGGAAGTATCCTAACTGCTCCCATTGCGATCACTCGATTGACGCATGATTTCAAGTTTAAATGAATGTGAATCTTTCTGGTTACTGAGACATCTGCCTAAGGCATCTATATTTGGTGATAATTCCTTTTGTTACACAATGCATATTCTCTATTTCAACCTAACATTGCTTGTGGCGGCCCCGAAAAAAATTGTCATATACAATATTGCTTGCAGAATGTTGGTTCAGTTTTATCCATTTTCTAGATTGAGGATGTTTAAAAGAATAAAGGCTTCTGTCAGCACATACTATTGTTGGGAGTCCTACCGGTTACTCATCTGCCCAGGATAAACTCGGCATCAATGGGGATAAAAACTCCATATTCCTTAAGACCACAGAAATACCCAACGTCACTACCTGATATACTTTGTCGTACCCATGTGTACGTATTATATATTATGTAATATTACAATAGAATATATCATTATATATAATTTTACTATATTATCTTATACTACATTATATTATTTATATTATGGTATTATATAGTCATATGATTATTATGTTATATTTTATTGCTAGGATAAACTGCTCATCTTCATTTCTGGTTACCTAGGATTACTAACCTACCTCTAGATTAATTATCAGACGCTTATCTTCATTTTTGCAACCTCTTGTGACATAACAAGAATTCCCATCGTGTGGAGGGTAGGAAAAATAGCTAAAAGCCTGTAGACAGAACGTTACACCCAGCTGGTATTAGAACGAAGAGCATTTGTTGTAAGAACAGAGAACTTTACCATCTTCACGATAGAAAAAAGCAGGCCCATTTAAAGTCCTGCTTGGGATACACAGATAATGATCCGTCTTAACAAAGCAATGTCATCTTCACCTCGTGACTATAACCAGTTGGCTATAGTTCAGTTAAAGCAAAATTGAAAACAAAACCAATATTTGGTTAGGATCTCGCTACCCTAAATTTCTCCAAGTAAAAATTTACAATTGGCTAAATGATTTGAGAGGAGGAGACCTGAATTGTGCACAGTGACAATATGAAAGTATTGACCTGTTGCTCAGTTGACATAGCTGGAAGCATTTAAACCAGGTTTCTCGGAGGGAAGCATCTGAAGAAAGTGGGAATGATTTCCTTAGAAAAGACCTCGCAATAGCCAAACCAAGTATTAGCAGTGAATGCTTTGAAGTCAAGAATTCACATTTGGATAGACTTGATTTTCAAGCCAGTGTCGGCAAGCTTTAGACTTTGTAGTGCTTAAGAAAATTGATATATTTTGTTCATTTGTGATACCTTAAACTTGTGGCACCTCAAATTAAAAGAATGTTATGTTTGATAACAAACTAATTTTTATACAAAAAACACAACTTATTCGAATCTAATTAATAGTCTGTAACTTGATTTAAATGAAAAATGACTCAGTCTCTTTTTGGCCATCATGAGATAACTTGTGTGTTTTGCTGAGGTGTTTCTGGGTCATTTTAATAGCAGTATCCTTAGAAGGTTGAAGAAGTTGTTTAAAACAAAAGATTTTAAACACAGAAAAATAGACTTCAATTTAACTTCATCATTTTTCAACAGGCATTTTACCCAGCACAGCTCTTTTAAACTTCGGTGTCTCTTTAGTCAACGTATCAACTACCACAAAGATAACAGGGCTACATAAAAATATCTAATTTGAAAAATTCTTTTAATGGTATCTGGTACATATCCCCTACAGAAATTTGTTTAACCTTGTTTCTTATTGTAAAGGGAATTTTGAATGGTTGGTGAGCAACTTCTGTCTTACTCTCAGACCGATCCAAATTAGGACATAACTGGCTTTTCTTAAACGCACTTTCTTTCTTTTCACATTTTTATTCCATGTTGTTTCAGGGAATTTTTTGTTTTGTACATTTGTGTTACCTGCACACTTCTATATACACATTTTGGAGTTTTATATTGTGAAATCCGATAAAAATCGCCAATGAAATGTATGCATGTATCTACTGGGTAGTTAATAGAGAATCAGGGAACTACATTATTCTTTGCAATTAGCGGACACCATTGGGGCAAGAGCAAGGTGTCCGCTAATAGGAAGTGTCCGCCTTTTGGAAAGTTTTGCGAAATGTTAAAATGCAGGCATGAGTCATCTAATGAGGTGGACGAAAATGCAATAGCTATCATTAGAATTGATTCTTTACAAAAAGAAAGTATCGTTGGACATGTGCCACAAAAGATTTCAAAAATATGTTGATTATTCTTGAAAGTGCCAAAACACTTCTATTACCACTAAAATTATTGGAAAGAGGTTGAATCGTGGAGGTAGCAATGGTCTGGAGATCAAATTAATTTACCACATTCATGGACAAGAAAATTTAATAAGCTGGGCTGTAAAGAACCTCGAAGCTGTAAAAAGCAAAGTAGATGGCAAAGTGTCAAAATGTTTGTAATAAATATTTGAACAAATATTCATTTGTCTCTACTTTTTGTTCGCTGGCTCCTAACTTTTTTGTATTGTCCGCTAATTGGAAAGAAAAAAAGCTATATTCACTATTTTGTGGAAAAAATATTGTCCGTTAATTAGAGTGTCCGCTAATTAAGTGTCCGCTTGTTAGAAAGTTTTGTATGAGACTTTGAGCAGAAAACGATCGGGCAAAAATATTTGTCCGTTAATCAGAGGTGTCCCCATCTAAGAGTCTTCGTTAATTGGAGAGAATACTGTAACTCCTCTTATTTGTGTGTGTGTGAGAGAGAGAGAGAGAGAGAGAGAGAGAGAGAGAGAGAGAGAGAGAGAGAGAGAGAGAGAGAGAGAGAGAGAGAGAGAGAAATGAGAGTCTCAAAACAGCTAATACTTTTTTTGTTTTTTTCATTCTGTTATTTATATAAGCGTGCTTGAGTTGTGTGAAGTGAGAGAGGAGAGAGAGATAATATTTTTATATTATTTCACATGCGTACACACT
>RDPX01000093.1:2101857-2132468 GCA_003991215.1 Morbakka virulenta | reverse complement strand
GAGAGAGAGAGAGGGAGAGAGATAGAGAGAGAGAGAGAGAGAGAGAGAGAGAGAGAGAGAGAGAGAAATGTCAGTGACACATCAGTCTGCAATTTTCTTGTTTTTTTTAATTGGTAATTTTAATAACCGTGTTGGAGTTCTTTGAGGTGATTGAGAGGGAGAGAACAGTTTTCTGTTTCAGTTTGCATGCATTGGAACAATGTTTAACAAGAAAACACACAGAGAAACAAGACAAAGTTTATATTTAGTGTTCAATAAAACAAATTATATGACAAAATCAATTATAATTGTCACAGTAGAGGGAATTTTCTCAGGTTTATACTTTCGTGTAGTGTCTAATCCAGTCAATGTATTTTCCAGTAGGAGCAAAGCCGGTGTAATATTTACAGTAGGTAATAACGAAACTGGCTATACCCTGCTGCACCCATCTTCCGTCCTTTTCTTGACAAACTAACGGTCCTCCTGAGTCACCACGGCATGCATTTGTAAGACGTTTCTTTCCGAAACCAGCACACACAACATCAGAGTTGAAACATTTATCGATGCCCACAACAGGTAACATTGCCTGCTGTAATATTTTAGCAGCGTTTCCTGGGTGAGTTATAGTTCCCCATCCTATTAATTAAAAGAACAAAATAATAATAATGACAGTCGAAAATTGTTAATCCATGATACAATATATGAATAGAATATAGTAAGCATGTTACCTTATGTCTTGGCTGTCGTATGCAGGCTTTTATTAGCATATAACAGGAAAACTGTACGTTTAAACAGAAGCTTTAAATTAAAGTTCGAACTATTTAACTATCAAAGGCAGTGGACAAATAAATTCGAAATTTTCCCTCTACTGCCTTTTCCGGATGAAGAACAAACCGAGGTACTGCAACTATTTTTAGTTTATTAGAAAAGAAATGTCAGAAGTGGTGCTCTAATACACAGGTTTTTTTAGTTTAACTTCATTTCCCCCCAGCAATTGAGGCTCAGACCTTGTCCTCCAAAGGGTTTTAACAGTGTGGAATTGCTTGGCCGGATGCCCTTCCTGACGCCAATCAATAATATTTTTTCTTTGTAGAGTTCTACATTCTCCTCACCTGCTCGGAGAATCGAATCTCTAACCCTTTGACAGCGCTACTGCACTAACCATTAAGCCACGGCTCCTGTCGAATATGCACGGACCAACCAATTAAACGCAAGTCAAAAGAGCTTCATAATTTGCCAATATTCGTATTTGCTTGTAATGGTCTTTTTCAAACTGCTTCATAAATAGCAAATCGTATTGGAAAAAATATTTATGATGATTCATTTGTTACAACGAAAAATAGAAGAAAGAAAAAATTGAGTAGAGAATCTGACTGTAGCAAGAGAAAAATAACTGTTTCCTAGGTGTTAATTTGCTGTCAGTTTTCTTTTGTAACAATTTTACAAATATAGAAAAATCTCGAAATATTCCAGAATTTAATTTCTAAGTGGAAATAAATTGGGTCCTCTTAACTTTGTCGAATGCTATTTTTACCTCGGTAAAAATTTGAGTTACAATCAAGGTAGACACATTTTTTTAAAAATTTGTAATAGGAAGCAATGCTATTGAGCATTCTCAGTTAATATCATTACCACCAACATTCATTAAAAGAAGTAAAAATGGGAGTGGCAAAATAGCATAACCTGTATGGTGTATCAAGCCTAATTTTCATTCATTTTCATTTTGTAATGTGCGGCTTTTTGCGATCGTGAGAAACAGCGAAAAAAGGGTAATTTTTATCTGCTTGTAAGAGATACGTTTAATTTGGGCTCTCAGCTCATTTAATGTTTCTTCAAAGAGTGTGATTGTTTAGTGATAATCTTCTCAGATGATCGATTGGAAAAGGTATAATGAGATTCTGTTTTTTGAGATGACAATTTCTTTAGACTCGGCTGAGAATTTGCCACTCGTGGCCAGTGGCAAAAGTCGCAAAAAGTCGCGTGCTACAAAAAGGCCTGAATGAAAATCAGCCTTTAAGGTTCCTCAGTAATGCAGAAAAAGTAGGAGTTTTTTCACCTTCACCTTTTCAAGAAAACAAGCTTCTTTGTACAAATACATAAAAACAGGTTTCGTCTAAATTATAGTGACAAAGATAGAAAGAGTGAAAAATGATGATTTTATAGAGCTTGGTCAATAAGGTGACCTGATACACATTTTTCATATACAAAGATTTCCGTTCTGATTGCCATTTCCCACTATTCGTTATATTCAGATAATGGACTTCTTACTACTCACCACAATAATTACCAACTATATTCCTGCAGTATTTGACATTCCCTCTTCCTTTATAACAGTTTTGCATCGCTTTTAATCGTAACGGTCAACTGTAATTCATCCCCATTAACTCATACCATAATACTTTAGTTGCATTCATATTACCTCATACTCTATCTAATGTATACTCACTCTAAATGTGTCTTTTAATATATTTATCGGCAAGAGATAACTTCCTAAAGAGCGCAATAGGAACAAAATGGTTGTCAGAGTTAGGTTTTTGACTTTACGAAAATATAATGTGAAATATTTTCGAAATCTTGTTAAAGTTCATTAAAACATTTTTAATAGTTATTTGTAAAGTCTTTTAATGGTTCTTTCTGAACGCCATTAAAAGGGAAAGTCTTTCTTTTACATAGTTAAAAAGTGTAGAGAAAAGTGGACGGTTCAAAATGAAATTTATGCTTCTTAAAATATTGCGCACACTTTTAACAATATACCCCTATCTGCCATGGAGAAAAAAAGAAAAATATTCAATGTGTTGGGTGTAAGAGACATATTTTAATTATTCCCCATGACATTTGATCTGTAGGCCGCTATCTTTAAAGTCACAAACACAAATAACAACATAGACAGTAAACATAGCATCCATCACCAAACCTGCATAATATAGGTTTCTTATAAAAAAATTCAATCGGCATCCACAGAGTAAAAAATAAAATCTGATGTTAAAAATTAAAATGGGACATGCATTTTGGACTTCGTTTTCTCGATATTTTCCCCGTATCTAATACGGATGTAAAGAACTTAATTATAGTTGAGCCTGAAAATAAATTCTGATGATAGTATGACAAAGGGTGCCATGCTTCCTATCTCTTAAGAAGAGGCAGAAAATAAGGATAAAAACAAGTCTACCGATCTTGCATCAAAATGGGGACATTTTTCTAGATTCCATCAAATTTTCCACACTTTTGTTTGATTCAATAAGACAGTATTGGCTGAGTGGTTAGATTAACCGCTTGCTTTCAAGAGGTTCAACCTCAGAGTCTCAGCCACTTGTCTGCAAGGACAGGGTCCAACTCGCATCTTCTTTTCTATGTGGTATTCTACGTATGTGTACATGTATTCGGAGATAAAATCGGGGAAAAGGTTTTAAAAGTACAAACTCGAATACAGACAAGTAACCACCCCCCACCCCTGTATTGAAGTGACTTTCAGCCTTTCTTAGCGTGAAAGAAGAAAAAAGCGGGGGAAAATTGGTTTAGTCAAAATGTTACTTGTTTCACCAATTGCGGCCATAGTAATTTGAGTCATTGGTAACAACGTAAATATCGTTTTCGTACAAACCAAACAACATATCAATTTCACGCAATTTTTAAAGAAGCTCATTCTTTCTTCAAAAATGTTAAAAACGTGTGTTGAATGAGAGAAGACGCATTTGTGGCCTTTGTGGGCCTTGTTAATGTGACAACGTGATAAGAAATAAATGGGAATAGATCTCCAACCACACTCCAAAATTAAGAATTGTATATATTCAAATACACTCAACGCTGTGTCCCCCCCCCCTGAAAAATAATAAAACCATTCAAATACTTTCCTTCACCAAACGGATGAGGAAGAAGGAGGGTTTGGCGTGGGGCTACCAATCCCACCCACTGAAAACACTACAGAAATGCCAACAGCAGACCAAGAGACTTCGAAACGCCAAAAACAGACCAAAACATTTCTATCCTGGGAGAGGAAGTATCCTTCAAGAGGACGTATGATATCTTGTGGTGAAAGTCGAGAATCCATGGAAAGCTACAAGGCTGACCTTTCCTCTATCGACTAAGGCCAGCATCAACGTGGGTACATAGGACATGAGAAAAATGTATAAAACGCGTAAGACAGCACAAGTAACAACAGAGGTGTAAAGCTAAAGTTTCACACTGTTCTGAATCAACGAGACGCGGCGGACACAGTCAGGACAAAGAAGACTACTCACTGGCGAGACGTTTATGTATTTTGGCCATGAAGAAGAAAATGCTTCACACACAGAAAGCGTCGCACTCGTGTTGTCAGGGCAAGCACAACGAGCCCTGATAAGGTGGGAAGCACACTGATTGAAATGATTGCTTAATTTTTCAGAAAGAAGGCAACGCAAGGCAAGATGGATAAAAGTTCAGTGCTACGCCCCAACCCATGACAATTGCAGATAAGGTAACTGTCAATTCTACAACAGACTGGAAAATGTCCTGGCCAAGTATTCAGAGGAAGATGTTAACATTCGTATGGTTGACCTTAATATAAAGCTCGAACACAACAAAACGGGATATGAGATAATGATGGAAAGACATGGACTGGAAGTTGTGACTAAGAACGGCGATACATTTGCGGACTTGTGTGCAATATAGAATTTTTTCCCACAGGTGCATAAGGCCACCTGGGTATCGCCAGACCTTCTGACTGAGAACCAGATAGAGCACATCTGCATAGCAAAGAAATTCAGGAGGACCTGTATGATGTAAGAATGAGAAGAGGAGCAGATGTTGCATGTGATTACCACTTGCTGACAGCTAAGCTGAAGCTGACGAAAAACCAGTTCAGTACAACAACGAAGAGATCGAAGAACAACTTCAGCTTGCTGAAAGATGACAAAGTAAAAGAAGAATTTAGACTGTTACTCACAAATATAAACCCTTACAAAAAAGAAACCCCCAAAGAAAGAATGGATATCACAAGATACCCTACACAAGGCCTAGAAGAGAAAGCAAAAGGTAGCACAAAACAATATTTGAACAAAAGCAGCTAAAGCCAAGGCTCAAAAATATCTCACAGAAGACAATAGAGAAGAAAAGAGGAACATAAGAGAAGACAAGCGCATGTACATACACAGGAATATCATGAAGCAGCTATATGACACTACAAAAAATTATCAGGGAACTACAAGAGACCCCAGCAACCAGTCAAAGACAAAGATCCGATTTCTACCCTAGGCAACATGGTAGAACAGTCTCTAGAATAGAACTCCACACTGTATGTCAACGTAGTTTATTATGAAACGCTCTGGAAGCGTCTTCGCCATTATCGAGTGCCAACCAAGCTGGTTACTTTTACCAAGAGATCCTATAAAGGAAAGACATGTCAAGTAGTTCAGAAGGGACAATTAACAGACAGCTTAGAAGTGAAGACTGGAATTAGACAAGACTGTCTACTGTCACCTTTTCTCATCCTATTGGCAATTGACTGTATCATGAAAACATCAACAACAGGCAGGTTAAACAAAATCCACAGAAGTCTGTTCGACTAGTTTGATGACCTAGATTTCGCAGATTATCTGGTCCTGCTCTACCACAGCCATCAGCAGAGGTATTGATAATAAGAGCGATAAAGATTCAGACATCAGAGCAAGAATTGGCAAAGCCGGAGTAGAAATCATGGAGTTAAAGAACATCTAGAGCTCCAAAGCTGTTTCAAAGCCCACAAGGATTCGGCTGTTCAACTCTAACACCAAGTCAGTCCTACAGTATGGAGCAGAAAGATAAAGTACAAAAAACACTGCCATCAGGATAGTCGAGTCGTTCATCTGCAACTGCCTGAAAAAAACCTCCAGATACGCTGACCTGCCATCATCAGCTACACGGATGGCAGTGCATCAAGCAGTTACCAGCAGAAGACGAAATCAGCTGTAGAAAATGGATTGGACACACTAAGAATGCCATCCAGTAACATCATAAGGCAAGAAGTTCTCAAGTGGAATCCCCAAGGAAAGCGGATGAGAGGAGTGCCTAGAAACACTTGGAGACGAGACCTTGACGCTGACAACAAGGAAATGGGGAAAAATTGTAGTCGACACCCTATGCTCCAGCAGGAGTAAAGGGCTTAAGTTAGTAGATACCTAGATTGTGCAAAACAATCAAGGTATCTATATAAATCAGGAATAAATCATATTACCAAAAGGTGAAGCAATAGTTAATCATGTTTTTTTTCTAGGAAGATAGAAAAGAAACTGTATTTTAAGTTTCTCTAGTGGCAAAGAGAATCACAGCTTTTCTTCATGCAGGATATGCTATGTCATTTATAATAACAAATGATATAATATTTTTTGCGATAACGATTACTTTCCGAAAGTTGATATGAATTGTTGTACATAAAAACTTTCTCTTATTGCCATTATGTCTTCTCTCAAGTTCAATACTAACTCTGAAATAATTACTACTTGGTTTTTGTATTACATTTAAAAAGTATAATTTCGAAAAAAGATGTTTGTAAAGTTACCTGACAAATAGCACCTTTGCCCAGTCGGTGGTCTGTATCCACTTGGTGGTAAACACACTGTCTTTACTCTCTTATTTAATTGTACTGGCTTTTCAAGTTCCAACAATGCTATATCATTGCTTAGATATCGTTTATCGTATCCATGATGCATAATTATTCTCTTGACATTGATTTTCTGAATGTAAAAAAGTTGTAATTGTACATTGGAAATGCATACAGCCAAATGTACTATCATTAAGATGATAATGTCACTATTATTATTGTAACTACTATCTACTCACACTGTTAATTAATCATTGTAAGTAAATGTTGTTTAAAGAAATATTCAAGTTTTGTAATCAAGGCAGCCAATGGAAACCATCTGTGAGGTTTGACCTGATAATAAATATAGGAGATATAATAAAATAAATAGTTTCAGGTTATTATTACTATTAATATGGTGATGATGTTAATTATTACTATCATATACATTAGCTCTTGCACGCTACACATGAAGACATATTACATTTTTAATTTTTCTATGAGTTTCTCATTTAAAATTTATCCAGCGCCTTCAAATTGTGTGCAGATCAGGTAGGTTTCCCAAATCTATAAGATATATTTCACCGAAATTGCCCTGACACAGTCCTTAAAGAAAACAAAAGTATCACAACTTTCGAAGGTTACACTTGAAGACATAATTCCATTTTTAATATCTCTCTGTAACTTTCTCATTAAAAATTGTCCAGTACCTTCAAGCTGTATCCAGACTAAGCAGGTTTCCTCTATCATTCAGAAATATTTCACCGGGACAGCCCTAACGTAGTCTTTACAGAAAATTTGAAAATCACTGCTGTCGAGGTGACATGTCTTTATGAAACCTATACCTAATCGTCGCGAGAATGCAAACACTCCCGTTAACAAACAATTGGTGCTTTCTGAACTCCGATGTGAAAATTCTCCCTTATTCGTATGAAAATAGCCTGGTGATGGCCAAGAAAATATATCAAATCACCTAAATCTAACCTGCGTTACAAAAATTCTTCAAGAAGTATCGACGATATTTCATACATTTCAGAGGAATCAAAAACTAGATGCATAAGAAACTATTATCATACGGATGAGCAACAAATAGCTTAGCTGAAAAAGGAGGCCTATAAAATATAGGGGTATTTTCAAAAATCTGATTTGTATTATTTCAACCGGGTATTTTTTTTTACATTTTGACATACGCTTTACATTATTTGATAAATTTATAAAATTTAACAATAAAAATATCAATTATCATTATTATGACACCTGAAAAATTTGTAAGTTTCTTTAAAGTATAAAAAAGGCATAATGTTAAATTATTACTTCTTATTGCAGAAATATTAACGATGAGCCTCGGCTTAATGGTTAGTGCACAGTAACCAAGAGGTTCCAGGTTTGATTCGTCGAGCAGGCGAGGAGAATTTGGAACTTCACAAAAGAAAAAGCCATTGGTTGTCATCAGGAAGGGCTTCTGGGTAAGAAATTCCTCACTGCCAAAACAAAACTCCTCTGAAAGACACCATCTGAGCCCTAGTTGGGAGGGGGGGGGATGACGTCAAAACGAAAAAAATATATAATAATTTAAAAAAAGCAGTTATATTAACGACGAAATTGTTGACCATAATATTACCAGATCGGGTCTAAGACCTCAAGCAGAGAGAAAATTTCATAGTACATGTGTACTTACTAACAGTGCTCTTTTGTATCACTCTCAAGCACCATTTGCTCTCCAACATTTAAAGACATTTAGCAAAGCTAGTCCCTCTGCTCCTTAAGCTGCGGCTATAAGAGTGATCAGCTTCAGACTCAACTTTTACATCCTTTTACAAAATAATGTGTTTACTTATTCACTCTCTTTAGCACTGCAGGATGGTCATCAGGTATAGTCCCATCTATAAAATGCCATTGACAATACCTTCCTTTTTAGTCCTTCCTGCCATCTTAACCTATAACGATGTCATCAGCCTACAAAAGCTCGTCAGGCACCCCTTTTTCTGACTGTCTAGATGATCGTGTCAATGACCACTGCGAAAAAAATAGTCTAAGTGAAGAACACTGGTGAAGAGCTACCTCTAATGGAAATGCGACAGCGGTCTCCAGCGCTGCTTTGGATGAGGTTTCGGCATCCTTCATACCATTTTTTTGTTACTTCTCTCTTTTTCAAGCACCATTAAGTTAAATCCCTTGAAACCCTATCATATCCTTTCTCTAACTCGATAAATGCAGTGTACAGTTGCTGGTGTTTTTTCCGGGGTTTTTTTCTCCTCTGCCTCATCACAAAGATGGCATCCGTAGTTCCTTTTCCTGAAGTAAGTACACACTACACTTCATCTACCTTGATAATTTCCCTCAGTCTCTATACAATATTTGCTCGTAAATCTTATTCCCCTGCAGTTCCCACTCTCCAAGATGTTTCCTTTTCCTTTGCAAATCAGTATCATTATGCTTTTCTTTCAGTATTTCGAAATAACTTCTTCAGTCCACAGCCTGTTCAGCCAACCAGTGACCCATCTGGTGCCTAAATTATCAATGTGGCAATTTCTGATAGTCCAGCTGCTTAGATATAACGCTTTTTTCACTTTTTCTTTGCTTATCGCAAGCCCTGGTCCTTTAGTTTTAGCCTTTTAGCCACCTCTTTAAGTTCCTCTTTATCGTTTTCTGTATTCAGAAGCTGCCAAAAATATTCATTCCATCACTCTCTTATATGAGATTCTTTTATCACAATCTTACCTGAACCATCCTGTATGGCAAAAATTTCTCCAGTATCCATCTTTGTTTGATGTCTTGCTTTGGAACTTTTGGCAACCACTCACTTTACTTCACGATTGCTGTCCTTATACTGTTGAATGGCATCCTTACTTCCTCCCTTTTTCATACTCTTGAGTATTTCCCTCTTTGTCTTCATTGCAGTCTGGGAATATTCTGACAACTATCAACTATTTCCGTCTGTTGATTTCAGTGTTTTTTATACCATACACTTGAACAGACTCTTCCACCATGACCTGCTTGGGTTTTTTCCAATGATTTTATACAATGACATTTGCTTCAAATTCTTCAATCCTCTTACTGACACCTAGCTTAAATTGCTTTGCTGCTTCTTCTTCATCCAGTTTTCAGACCTGAAATTTACCCTTCCTTCCTACCTACCTTTTCCTCTTCCTTCTTTGTGTCATATCCATTCCAAGCAGTTGATGTCGAGCTACTAAAGCCTCCCCTGTTATGTCTTTGCAGTCCCAGACCAGGT
Source organism: Morbakka virulenta (assembly GCA_003991215.1). Lineage (NCBI taxonomy): Eukaryota > Metazoa > Cnidaria > Cubozoa > Carybdeida > Carukiidae > Morbakka > Morbakka virulenta. The sequence continues at coordinate 2,122,722 of RDPX01000093.1, read as the reverse complement.
GTTTGCCCTCTTGCTTCGTCAGGGCGTAAGCTATCTGGCTTCGATGTCCTTAACTTCTGTATGTAATCAGATGCTCCCCTCTTTTTTCAAACCAGGTATTAACAATCACCAGGTCTAATGCCTTAGTTGATTCCAATATCCTTCCTTCTACCTCATTTCTCATTCCAAATGCAAAGGGATCTTAATACCTTTCAAACCCAGCCCGACCTCTTCCAACATGCTCAAAATGTCCGTCTTCCCGTAGTATACCTCTCATTAACTTTTCCAATTGCTCTAAAAAATTGCTGCTTCTCTTCGTTTGAACAACTAGGCTGTAGTGCATACCCACTGATGATTTTCACTATCCGATTTTTAAGTATTAACCCTTAACCTTTATAATGCGGCCACCCACTTTCTTAGCATCCAAGACATTCGCCTTCTTCTCCTCACTCACAATAACACCAAGTACATTCCTTCTTTTCCTTTCTCCTATCTCTCTTGCTCTATCCTCCTTCCATTTCGTTTCTTGTACACACATAACATCAGTCTTCCTTTCCGTAATGGTCGCTGCTATCTTTTCACTCTTACCTGTCATTTTAGTTTTTACAAAATCAAGTAATAGTGTTATTACTACTGCTGCTGCTGCTCCTGGTCCTCCTGCTGTTACTAATGCTGCTGCTTCTACTAGATCTATTATTATTATTATTATTATTATTATTATTGTTAAATTATATAAACTCAAAGCAGTGAATTTTATTTGCTATGGACGAATCGCATGAACGAATGTCCATGAACTCACAGGTATCTGAATCTGTGTAATTACAAACCAAGTACCAAACTTAATACCCTCGCTGTCCCCAGTTTAGCTCTTTTCTGCACATGGTCAACATATATTTATATTCGCATTTCCTTGACAAAGTTCTCAACCCCAGTTATCATTGTTCCAAGTGCTTCAAAGATAATTGAGATTACACTCAATTTCACTGCTTTCCCACAAACATACAATTTCACCCTTTAGTACTTTTTACTTATCAAAGTTATCTAGTTCTTTCTCACATACTATGTCATCATCAGGTATCGCATCCTCGACGATTTTAACTTATGTTTGTTCTTGCCCACTGTCCGGTGGCCGGATCCATCTCTTTCTCGCAATGTATCATTACATCCCAGCAGATCATATAAACAATATTGTCGATGATCTCATTAGGGTAACAAGGTCTAAGGATCTATCCAAGGTTGTGGGCGACCTTACCCTTTTGTGAATTGCTCCAGGTCCAGCTGATCCGGCTCCTAGCACCTGGATGGATCCTTTACTCAGGGTTACAAATAATGTCCAACAGTATACCCGGCAAGAAATTAGTGGAAAAGGCCGATGAGCCAAGACCTCAGTGAATGTTCATACCATTTCTCTTTGTACTCCATACCGTTCCTCCTGCTTAAGTCTAATTGAATACTAGTTACACCGTCGTGTCTTCCTTTATATTTTTTTACACTAACTTTTGATACTCGCTATTTAAATTCTGCACTTTCTCACCTCTTTTTCCACACATTCTGCATATTGGACCGTCTGCAGTTCTCTCAATTTTATGTTTAATGTAGTTTGTTTGTCCTAACTGCCTGTTTCTGTGCGGCACATACCAGAGCCTCTGTCTCTATTTTCAAGTCGCTTTTTGCTAGCCAATTCCATGTCTTCTCATTATCTGCTATATTGACAGTTTCTCTTGCAAATTGGCCATACATATTTTATTCCAACCATCGTTGTTTACACACCTCCCGCTTTTGTCTTTTAGACACTTTCTTCTCCAGGGTTCTTTCTATTTGAATGGTCTCGGCTACTGTCAAATCCTTTATAAGCATTTCTACAGAATTCTCAATGAACTGTCCGAGACTATTCTCGTTGTTTACACACCTCCCGCTTTTGTCTTTTATACACTTTCTTCTCCTTCTTCACCATTAAATAATCAATTTTGTCGAAACTGTTTGATTCTTTGCTCATATCACTTAATTTGTGCACTTTTGACAATCATTTTTTGTTTCAATTCTTCCATTACAGTGTTTAACCCTTTCTATTACACTCTATATATTTTTCTTCTAGTTTCCTCAGTTTAACTGTTTTCTTTGTACCTGGTTGTCCCTTCGATTTTTCATCGAGTAAACTCACAACATGCTTCGGCTTTTTACTATAATCTCCAGTCCTTTTCTTCCACCTCGGCTCCTTCTTTTGCCTCCTTTCAAATATCTTTAACTCCAATTTACTTGCAACCCATACACTTTGGGCTCTTATCAAGCTATTCGTTTCAGTGATGTTTCTAGTCTTTATGTACTTGGTAGCTTCATTAGCCTTCTCGGTTTCTTTGTTTTGGTGATTTCTTATCGACTTTTTTGAAGGATATGCTATCACAGTTTTTCCCTTCTCTCAGAATTTCTCTGAGCTCATCTATAATTTGCTTTTTTTCTGATTTTTGTCGTTTTCCTCTACTTCTTTTATCTCTATCTCATTTGTTTGGGTAATTGTTTCATTTCCTAAATCAATTTCATTCCCACCCTCATCTATGGCTCTCTCTTCATCCAACACATCATTTAATCTCGTTTCATTGGTTTGTGATTTTTTTTTCTATTCCCCTTCTATTCGTTTCAAGTTCTAAATCCGATGCCCATCCATTGACTCTAATAGCCCTTGCTTGATCACACACACGTTGCTCAGTTGATTCAAACAAACCTCTTTCTTTCCACTCATGAAAATTCTTTGTCTGTGGCCTCTGACAGGCTTACCCTCTTCAGTAATGGGTTTACTGCGATAGTAGCATTCCATATCGATCCTCTTTACTTCCTTAGTCCACATTAGCAGTCACAGGATGACGTCTGAGTCCCCACTGCTGAGCCGGGTAACACTTACCGGGCGAGAGTCCTTCACTTACAGTTCCAGTCTCATTCACACGTTTATTTTCACTATTATGATTTTGCATTTAACATTCATTAGAAGATTAGTGAATTTAAATTTGCACTACTAGTAGTATTTTTATTGAGACACCATCTCTGGGAGAGCTGCTATTCAAAGCTAAAGACCCAATCCTGACCATAAAACACAGCTACATCCGACCAGACGTCAACCTGGAATATACAACTGTGGTTGCTTTAGTGATCTGAGTTTTCCTTCTCGTAGGACGATTGCCAATCAAAGCTGACGACCTCGTCCTCACCAGAAAGAGGAAAGGAACAAACTTGATTCCACCGGACGTCAACCCGGTATCTCAAGGTCTCGGAGTTGGCTTAAAGGTGCTAAACCTTGCCCAAGGGTGACCTGGAGGTAGTTGTGGCAAAACGTAACCCAATTCGCCCACGTCCTTACTCCACAACCGGATGCAGTTTATTGCCACACCCAAGACAAATCATTATTATTATTATTTTAATTATCTTACCGGTGAATTGAAATGTTCAAAACGTTCAAAATTTTTCCTCAGTTCCTTCTTGGATGCCCAATTAAAAAGAGATGAACACACCTTTCCATTTTTCGCCGCCATGTTATTAAGAAATCGACGAACTATGAGACGCATGATATTTTCTGCTTCACCGTCTCCATTGTATCAGTGGCGATAATTTTTTCAAAGAATGTCCGTACTTAAATCATGAATGCTAGATATTTGTGTTGCAGTGCTTAGAGGTAATGTCGTATCAGAGCAATGGATTGAAGCTACCACCATTTTGATCCATAAGAATTGTAACCCCAGTCTACCTGAGAACTTCATACTAACTACCTTGGAACCCGCCTTTTATTATTTCTAATCAAGAACCAATACACCAAGACCCAGTACTAAAAGATCCCTTTCCCATGTTATGAACATTTAAACATATAGCTGAAATGAGTAATGTTATTAACCATTTAAGAAAAAAACACAAGAGAACCTAACAATTACCCAAATAGACCTCAAACATTTGAAGAAGTCCATCATTCAGTAATTAAAACTGTTTTACACTATAATCACATACCAGATCAAATCAATAGTATCATCAACTCATTTTACTGTAACTTTCATTCATCAATGATAACGACTTGTGTACAATATACATTGCAGTATAAAAAGGTATTTTTCAAGGGGATTCATTCTCAACATTAATAATTTAATCTAGTATTAAACACATTCATTCAATTGAAAGAGATAGCAATCTAGCTGTTTCTTTGGGTTGAATTGATGCTTATGCTAGCAGATATTGGCTACCATTGCAGAATGGAACACAATGGTACATGTTTGACTGTCATTGGTGTTAATGAATGTACATAAAAAGAAATAGCAATATCAAGTAATGATGACCTCTGAAATATTATGAATATTTTTTTACGATTTTACGGGGTTATTTTTGAATGATAAAGTGTGGAAAGCTTTCATACCTGTTCTGTATTTTCATTTCGAAAGCGATCATGCTCTCCAGCAATGACGTCCAATGCACTTGAATACTGACCGTCCACGCAGTGACTTGCTGTCAATACCCAGATTGGAGAAATAAGAGTTCCTCCACAGAAATGACTGGTGCGTCCACGTCTATTCAAAGAAACCATCCATGGCCAGGCACCAGGATAAGCATCAACACCATTAATTATTCTGCTTTGAGAGACTGATGAAATACCACATTTTCCCTTCCTACTTTCAGTTCCATTTCCACCTCCACCTCCAGTTACTGTTAAAATGAAACAAAAAAAATTAGGTCGAACAACAATGAATATATGTAGTACTATGCCAGCTGCTTCTTGGTGATTATATTTTTTTCATTGCCTTGAATTATTTGTAATACAGAATAATACAGATAAAATATTAACTTTTCAAACATCTGAGTTATCTAAAATCACGATCTAAAATCAAATGTTTAAAACTTCCTAACGAGCCATAGCCACATCTTAAATTGTAATAAACTGATAAAACATCACACCAAAAATTCAAAGCATTAGTGTAAAGCTATTGCAATATCTTTTCTTCCATAGCTGCCAACTCCAAATCAAAAGACAATTAAAAGCGTCAACTGCCTTAAGGTGAAGAACACAGAACTGATGACCTATCTGTGCTGTTTATCACGTAGCGTTCTTCCCGGACAACCTAATTTTCAAACATTTTCATTATTACATAAAAAATAATGTAAGTAATTAGTTAGCAAATCTGATGTATGTCTATAGACCTGTAATGATAATGATATAAGAGCCTCGCCAAGTGTATTAAAAAGAAATTCTTTATGAAAAGCTGGGGAACTCTCTTATTATCACAGTATTTGCTACTTTGGGAGATATACCCCACTTGTGGTATAGAACTCAATGTACAATGTGTTTAGTGTTACAAGAGACAATATCGGAAATGTCTTGCAATAAATCACTTCTTACAAAATTGTTTTGAATTCACCAGCCTACAATTGTTGCTCCTGAGAACTATATAATTGACTTCTACAATCATATAAAGAATGTTTTCACTTCTGTCTGTCACAAGATTTCCTTAATTTTTAGTACTGACAGAGAATCATTACAATGCACAATAGCAAATGTTGGNTCAAACATTTTCATTATTACATAAAAAATAATGTAAGTAATTAGTTAGCAAATCTGATGTATGTCTATAGACCTGTAATGATAATGATATAAGAGCCTCGCCAAGTGTATTAAAAAGAAATTCTTTATGAAAAGCTGGGGAACTCTCTTATTATCACAGTATTTGCTACTTTGGGAGATATTACAGGACAAACATTGATAACAGTATTTATGTAAATATGTAAATAACTGAAGCTTTTATCCTGTATAAATATTCGTAAATAAATAAATAAATAAATAAATATACCCCACTTGTGGTATAGAACTCAATGTACAATGTGTTTAGTGTTACAAGAGACAATATCGGAAATGTCTTGCAATAAATCACTTCTTACAAAATTGTTTTGAATTCACCAGCCTACAATTGTTGCTCCTGAGAACTATATAATTGACTTCTACAATCATATAAAGAATGTTTTCACTTCTGTCTGTCACAAGATTTCCTTAATTTTTAGTACTGACAGAGAATCATTACAATGCACAATAGCAAATGTTGGGAATTCCATAGAGCTTTTAAAATTGTTATTTGAATAAAATAATATCACTGGAGATCAATGCAGAAAGTAAGACAAAACATGAAAAGGCAGCACTGACAGCGCTTGCAAAGGAGACAAAAACTGGGGAATAGAATAATACCCGAAGCAGAGGATAGAGAAAGAAAAATCAAAGCAGTGACACCCAAAACACAATTATTGATATCATTAGTGAGCACATTTGTAGTAAAATTGGCACTTTAATTCAAGACTTTGTAGTATAAGTACTGATGATTGACGTGACACCACACATCACAAAGAAAGAAGAATTCAGCATTTGTGTGCGAATTATTTGGTACTTGTTCAAAGCACCGTTTTGTATGCTTTCGGGGGTTGTAACATCTGCACTGTAACTGAACGATTGGATTTTAGCTACTTTCAAATCAAATTATATTTCATTGGCAAAACTTGTTGATCAAACGTACGTCGGGGCTTCGAGCATAAGCGGTTGCTATAATGGTTTTCAAGCAATAATCATAAGAACGATTGGAGATCACGTGATATATGTTTATTGCTACGCGCCTGCTATCAGTTTTGTGATTTCTAATAGTGCTGGTATTGCCGTTGGATCTTCAAGCCTATTTCAACGTTCAATGGCAATTCATGAATTATTTGATAAAATTGTAAAAGAACTGGATGTCCTAATTCGTTTTCTAAAGCGTGTCAACACAGAAAGGTGGAGTTTAGGAGAAATATATCTGGCAAAAGTGCTTCAGCCTTACAACATTTTTAATCAGGACACTGAAGAAAGCCAGCACAACTGATTTTTATAATGCCAGAAAATGTTCTCAAGCTTCTGAGTAAATGGCCAATTTCGAAAAAGTAATTTTTGGTTACGGTTGTCCTTTTCAGATAAATTTTTGCTTTAATGTTGGTGTATTAAGCAAATATTCACAATAGCCGGAAATCGACTTCAGGAAAGCCTTAAATATGGTAGATTTGGTAGCATTTTTATGGGGCTGAACTAAGTCCCTGAAAATCCTAAATATATATATATATATATATATATATGTATTTATTTATTTATTTATTTATTTATTTNCTTCGAGCATAAGCGGTTGCTATAATGGTTTTCAAGCAATAATCATAAGAACGATTGGAGATCACGTGATATATGTTTATTGCTACGCGCCTGCTATCAGTTTTGTGATTTCTAATAGTGCTGGTATTGCCGTTGGATCTTCAAGCCTATTTCAACGTTCAATGGCAATTCATGAATTATTTGATAAAATTGTAAAAGAACTGGATGTCCTAATTCGTTTTCTAAAGCGTGTCAACACAGAAAGGTGGAGTTTAGGAGAAATATATCTGGCAAAAGTGCTTCAGCCTTACAACATTTTTAATCAGGACACTGAAGAAAGCCAGCACAACTGATTTTTATAATGCCAGAAAATGTTCTCAAGCTTCTGAGTAAATGGCCAATTTCGAAAAAGTAATTTTTGGTTACGGTTGTCCTTTTCAGATAAATTTTTTATTTTCCCTCAAAGAACATTTTGAAAGTGAAGGTGATGTTATTAACTGACAAGTATATCGAGTACGACATGTTCGAAGAATGGACGGTGAGGATTCACACGATAAACTAGCATTACATCCCTGTTCTTTTTACAATCGCAACAATTTTTACCTTGCTCTTGAGACTGTGATTTCATCAATGATAAATCGGTTTGAAAAGAATTAACTGCATTCTACATGTTTTTTCTCTTTTCACTAGAAAATTTTTACGCAATACGGAAAAATTTTAATTCAACGTACGATATCAAAGAGAAAGTGAGAAACTTCTTTGAGACATTTAATGTTGATCTACAAAGAAATGCAGCAGAACTATTAAGTTTTTAAAGTGTGTTTAAAAAATTTGAATTTGAAATTTGAAATGGTTTTGTTAGAAATATCGAGGAAGAAAAATAAGGTCTGATAAAAGCTTCTCAGGTTGCCAAACAGTTGATGGCAACCTGAGAACAGGGTAACTATTAACAGAAGTACGAAAGTTAAACAGGTCGGGCTCCTATAAAGAGACTGTTCTACCTGAAAATCACTCCGGCTGAAAATTTCATATAATAAATATTATAAAGAGTTTTTGCTGTTTGTTTCTGATATCAGTTGATTGTTAAAAACTAATAAGGTTGTGCTGCTTGTTTTGAATTTACACCTATTCAAATATCCCATTCTATAGGAATAGCTTAACTATCTGATCAATCAATAATAAGCTATTCTGTAACTTTTTCCAAACTTTAGAATAGAACTAAATTCGATCAAATTATAAAGGAAATGCAATACTTACCACAGTGTTTCGTGCATGTTTTCTTACAATACTTTTTCATATAATTATTCCAATTTTCCGGCTGATAACAATAATGTTTATATTTTTCACATTTGTCTTGAATGTCCTTGCAATCTGTACGATAAAAGATCGATGGGTTATTATTTAGGGTGGTAAATTTTAACTTAAAAAATATTCAGTATTACAATGCTATTTACTCATTTACTTAACAGTATAACTATGGCTAGATATGTCAAATGGTATTTGTATTCTTAGCACAGTACCTTATAGAATGTTTCTTCTGACGACATAAGCGATAGTATGTAGCCTCATGCGTTTCGATTCTTATCCGTACGGAAGCTCAAGCGCAGGAAGTGGTGATTTAAACAGACAACAAGCTTGTTAGCAATAGGGGCATACTTAAGGTAATATCTATAATTAATAACTGGTTAAAAATAGGAAAGAATATTGTGCCATAAAAAATACGTTCCGGAACTCTCAAAAATGATACTTTCGTGATGAAATGAAGTTCCATAGCGTTAATGTATGCGGTGGTTCCCTCGGGAAAACTAGTAATCCAATGTATTGAACCTTGATGTTGCTGAATTCATGTTGGTATAATGATGGTTCTGTACAGATTGTATCTGAAATTGGACAACCATGAAAGGAGAACAAAAAAATCTAAGACTAACTTTGCTCTCGCAGGATACCCATGTGTTTAGATCATGCCTCTTTCAAATCACATGGAATACATAACGAGAAGCGATCAGAATTGATACATGAACTTAGAGGATCCAGTCTTTGTAAGCAGTAAAATGTTAAAACAAGAAATAATAAGTCTCAAAGTAAGCGAAGTTAATAAAACACTGTAGGGTTCTTGTCCCAAACTTATAAATCACTGACCCAGTGGTGCAATGCAGTTTAAATGAGGTTTCCACTTTGATTAAAGGTATAACGGGAAATAGATAAAACAACCGTTTACAGATATGGAATTGGTGTAAGGAATGACAGAGTTGACAAACCCTTTCACTGTTAAAAGACAAACAATCAAATCGCAAAAAGTTTTGATTGGAAAAGCACTCAATACGCCCATACAAATGGAAGAATGTATGAAATTTAATAAACTTTATCAAGATCAACCAGTATTAGGTACAAAAGAGCTATGAATAACACAAGAGCATATTACAGTGGGGGAATATAACGACAGACGAATGACGACAACTTACTTGCTAATACGCAAACTGTTTGTTTGTCTCATTGGTCAGTAAAATTTACAGAAATGCATTTAAACGTCATTTATATCTTAAAACTCGTCTTTCTTCTTTCTTCTTTAGAATTACGCTCTTTATTGACACACTTTTTATGATGCTTGTTTCTGATAAATCTTTTACAACATCAGTCGCTTATAACTTTGTTTCAGAAGTGGAAGATAATAGAAATCAAGAAGAGCTGCAAAGAGAGGAAATCCAACTAAATATGTGTTTAAATGTCAACAAATTCAACTATTCAAATAAATTATTTTTTCGTTGTGAAAACAAGATTAATATGCTAATTAATGAGGGCGGATAGATCACTTGTGAAATAATGAAAAACAATTCTTTCACCAAATCTTTCAGCCCTTTCATCACTCTAGCGATTTTCTAATTATTTTTGTTGTGCCAAATGTTATCAAGTCGACAAGTTAATCAGTAATCAAGGAAACAAACAAAAGGTATTTTATATGTGATATGCACTTGGAAAATTCTTTAGTTTGCGATTTAAAAAGGCTTTTATTCTTTCAAATTAGGACTGAAAAAAAATCTCTTGAACATATGATTATATATATATATATATATACATGATGTAAAAATAATTTCATTTTTTCTTACACTAGACAAACACTAATAGGAGAATATCTCATTTTCTCTCCCATAAACGTGAGTGAATATTTGGGTACTTACCATTTGAGATGCTTCCAGGAATTGCCACTGCAAAAACCACCAGACAAAACCAACCTATCATGGTTCCTTACAAAGAGTATCAAACCAGTTATGTCTTCTTTGAACTTCCCTCGAATATTCTCAGTGCTGGTTAAGGCCATACACACACACACACACATATATATATATATATATATATATATACACAGGAAATGACTAAAGAAAGTATGCCAACATTTACTTGAGTAACTAATATATTTATTTTTTATTTCAAATTTTCTTCTGTCTANTTTCTTGATAAAGTCTGTTGTAGACAGACGAAAATTTGAAATAATAAATAAATATTTGATTTACTCAAGTAAATGTTGGCATACTTTCTTTAGTCATTTCCTGTGTCAAATATTATTGTTATTAGCTGAAGGAGTTTGTCAGTGTTGGTTTGGCATATTTCCTGTGTCGAATATATATATATATATATATATATATATATACATATATATGACCTCCTGTATGATATTTACAATTATTTACAGGACTCGTAGCCGAAATCAAATACAAAAACCTCATTCTTCACAACTTAAGAATAGTTTTGAATCAAAATAAACAATGTGTTTGCGAATAAAATAAACTTTTTTAATGTTACAATGCTATATGAGTAAAGTCGATTAATACCATGGATTAAAATACCTTAAAACAAGAAGTACCTCTTCCTAAATCCTTTTAATGCCGGCAGTGTCTCTTTATTCAGCTGAGACATCTGTTTGTTGTTTAATACCTTTTTGAAGACGCATTGAAATCTCGTTGTTTGTATAGCACTACACTCTTATCTTTCCATTGAACAATAAATACATAGTTAAATATAAACATGCACAATGTGACCTTAATTAAAACAAAAATTTAATTAACACATTGTGCACACATTGTTCTTAATTAAAACTTCTCTAAAACAAAAATTACCTCTTAGTAAATCATTGTAAGGATAGAGAGCCTCCCTTTACTAACGTAAAACAAAGATGTGCTATTTAAAACATTTATGGTGACAGATATCAACCTTTGCCTAGGACATTAAATACCTAGTGAATTACAGGCATGAAGTCTTCCAAGTACTATTATTCATGTACACAAATGAACGTGCTCTTTTAAAGAAAAAACTTACTGCCACTTTTTGATATATTCTAGTTAAATTACAGACGTTGATTTTCACAGACTGAAATCGAGCGCACAAATTACAGTATTCACCTTTCTAAAACTCCAAATTCTCTTTTGTATATTTAGTGATTTTTGACTTATTTGATTAAAAAATTTCTGTTTCGGATCGTACCAAATGTTACAAAGAATTTTCTTGTCCTTTATGTATGATTAACACGAGGTATTTAACTATACAGACCCTGGATAAGAAACGCAAAATTAATTAAAATATATGGTATATGTTAAATGGTCTGGTTAAGAACGAATGCCAAAACTCAGTTTGAAAAGCATGTAACCAGGATATCCATAGACACTGGTTCAAAACAAGTTCAGTGCACACTTTTTTTTACTTTCCTACAATGAAATTTTCTCTGAAAAAAACCCAAAGTTTCTCACCAAAATTTGAACAAGTACACATAACACTACAAAACATTTATTTTCAAACTATCTCAGTAGAGCAAACATGTAGATGTAGATATTGGCTGGGGTGTACAGGCTCGAGCAACAACCATACATGATTTTTAAATAAGAAAATTTATACATACCAGAATATAAGAAAGCACATTTTTGGATCAAATCAAATATACAAAGGCACTATAAGTAAAGATCATAGCATATTACCAACTGCTTAACAAAATTCTTAGAAAAATAAACTTCGAAGTTTCTGTAGCCAAGCAAAATACACTTCATCAAATATATCTCATGAGTTGGATTTTGATCAGAGAAAAGATGAGTCAGAGCGGACTCACGAAAAGGTGTGCTGCGTCTCCTTCTGGATAAATTGATACTTCTCATGGGAAAAATAGCATCTAACTCTTGAAGCATAACCACACGCTGATGAAATGCTGTAAAACTTAGTTAAAAGTGGAATAGTTGCTTTACAATTTTTCAGCAAAAGTCGAAAATATATTCTATTTTCTTCGTTTCAGTGAGTAAAGAAGATACACCAACTCCTTTCGACATATGAACTGTAATATTTGACGTAAAAAGACAAAGAGAATAAGCAGCAGGATGGCGAAAACTGAAAAAGATCTAAACAGAACTAAGAAAAGGAGCTTTACAGAAAAATGATTTCAGAGTCAAATACCAGCACAATATGACGAGGTAAATTATGGTTTGCTGAAGTGTAATATTGTCCAGAGGAAGACTGCTTCAATTTTTTCACAATAAGAAGAAATGGTAGAAACAAGGGCAATTTAGGAAAACAGAAGATTAATAGCAGACAATATGTGCCGGCTATTTTGTAAGCAGAGAGAGACAATGCAACGTCTCCTTTTTGAATACAAAAATCTGCCAGGAACAGAAGAAATTAAATAACACGATGATATCTTGATAGTATCACCGATCCAGTGGTGAAATCAGCAAATTACCATGCAAGGCGTTCGCGGTTTAAATCTAGCCGATTTCCCTGAAAGTACTGCATGCAATTTCTTTTTCTGTTTATCATCATTTGCCTACTCCGCCTTCTGCAGATTGCGGATCAACATGTGATACCTATCTCCATAAATTTTGGTCTTTGACTGCGGTGTTCAGTGACATCAGGTTTCGTCCAGTCCTATAGCTAATGTTTTCATCGTTTTGGTTGTTTTCCACTACTTCTTCTTCCTTCTATCATTCCTTCCAGGCAGATTTTGCTTACACCATGAGTACAGCATTTGTTGTGACCGTAGAGCTTCAAGGCCTTAGATTTAGTTGTGGATGTGATGGGAGTGAGTTTTGTTTACGAAGAAGGTCTTCAATTCGCGTATCATCAGACAGTCTTTTGTTTGTCATGAATCTCATCATATGATTTTGGAAAACGACAAATTTTTGCAATGATTTTGAGGTCCAGTTAACACACTCTAATCCATAATCTACTGTCGGTAACACGTAGGTGTTGAAGATCTTCAATTTTAGTTTATATGCTATCCTTTTCGAGGTAAGCATTGCTTTATTCTTGTTAAAGGCTGCCCATCCTAGGCTGATGCAATGTTGGACAGCGAAAAGTCCGTCATTTTTAGACGAGAGTTTATTTAAATTCAGTTACTCGAGAGATTTCATTGTTATCAATGGTAAGAAGGAGGTCTGTGTTGATTTTATCAATTGTCATGCACTTAGTTGTGGAAACATTAATTTTCAAGCCGACTTTGGCTGCATATTTAGTTAGGAGATGGAGGAAGGTTTGCAGTTCGCAACGGGAGTTACTTAAAACAGCGATATCATCTGCGTAACTCAGATTGGAAAGAGTGTGACAACCAGTTGAGAAGCCAGATGTGCATTCATGTTTAACTTGAAGCACGAGTGCTGCAATGATGATGCAGAATACAATACCAGATATCACATCACCTTGGTTAACTCCTTTCAGAATGTCAACACATCGTGACTTTCCAATGTCTGTTTTGATATATGCCTTTGAATGATTGTTTCAGAAGGTTGATGTATTTTTTGTTGATCGATGTTTTCTCTATTAGGCTCCATAGACAGAAAAGTTTGATACTGTCAAAGGCTTTCGTAAAGCGAATGAAAGAAATATGGGTAGGATTGTTGAATTCTATAGACTTTTCGATTATCTGTTCCAGGGCAAATATTTGCTCAATAGTTCCTCTTGCCAAGTTATTACACCGCTTGTGTATTAGGGAAAGACGCATACAGACGCATGCATCTGCTTTGGTTGGGGTTGCAATTATATTAACGAAGAGTTTGTAGACGTGGCTTAGTAGGCTTATCGGGCGATAATGGCCACAACCAAGTCGATTACCTTTCTTGTTGATCACGACAATGAGAGCTTCTTTGAAAAATTGTGGTACTATTCCTGTTGTCAGGATGCAATTGAATAGGTGGCATAGTGCATTGAGGAGAGGTTCACCGCCAGATTTTATATACACAGAGTAGATATTATCTAGACCTGGGCTTTTCCCATTTTTTCAGGTTGCTGATGGCAGAGGATATCACATTTTATAAGATCGACTGAATTTCTTCAGAAGTGTATTCATCGGTAGCGATTTGGTATAAGTTGTTGAAATACAGTTCTTCATAGAACTCTGTCCAGTGTTCGAGAATCTACTCTTTGTTGATTAGAACGGCTCCATTTCTGTCTTCGATGCCCCAGCTTATGGCATTAGGTTTTGCTTTAAGCTATTTTAATGCAGCATGATATATTTTGTGTAGTGGGAGGTTATTGAGTTCTTCAATACTACTCTCAATATGATTCAATAGGTCATTTTTCACAAGTTTCTTGGATTCAGCTTTATCAATCTTATATTGCATAGATGACGAACTATTTTCTTTTCTGATTTTGCGCTTGTTAGAGATTGCTAGTTTACTTTGCTGAGAAATCCATTCTGGGCTGTGTTCGGTGCTCCTTGTCAGTGTTTCTTTGGAGGCATCGTTTACACTTTTACACATGGTGTTGTATATGTTTTCCGGGTCTGTTTCTGATTCGAGACCAGTAAAATGATTCTGCAAGATTATTTGGAAGCGAGCAGTAACTTCTGGTTGCTTGAATTGCTCTGTGTCAGTTTTTGGAATATATTTTTTCCTTTGTGGCCAGGAGAAACTCAGTTTGATCTTTGCACGAATCATGCGATGGTCTGATATGTCGGGAGGATTTAGTGCGAAACTGTCTGCAACATTTAGTCTCACTGATAGTTTTCTTGAAAGGATGAAGTCTATTTGGTTTCTCGTCTTGCTATCAGGTGAGGTCCGAGTAAAAAGCTTCTTTTTTTAGAACATGGTGTTGGTGACTAGCAGATTATTTTTCACACAGAATTGGCCAAGAAGTTCTCCTCTGGTGTTTGCAGTACTTAGGGAATGTTTGCCAATTGCTAAAAGGAAGGTATTGTGTAGTTGACTTAGTTTACAGCTGAAGTCCCCCGTGACGAAAAGGTGGTTTCTCTTTGGGATGTCATTGACAATAGATTGAATATGATGATAAAGTTCTAGGATTTCTTCGTCTAGGTGAGATGACGTCGGAAAATAGCACTGTATAAAGACCAGCCTTGAGAGTTTTCCTTTCAGGGTTAGGAGGACATGTCTGTTAGATATTGGATGATAGTACTCTATTAGAGGTAGAGAGGTTTGTGTTTACCAGAAAGCCGAAGCAGTTTCATCGTGAAAACTCATTGCTAGAAAAGAATAGTAGTTCGAGGCCGGTTGCTTTGTGGGCTTCGATCTTACTTTCTTTAACTTTTGTTTCTGAGAATCCGATAATGTCCCTGTTTATGTTGTTGAGTTCATTGATCATTGTATCTAAGGAATGGTTATTAAGGTTCTTGATTGTTCGTGGATTGTAGGTGCAGATGTTGAATGTTCTTTTCGAAAGTATTGTTTTTCCTCTGGTTGCATGTATCATATCATTCCCAGGCTGCTGATATGATCCCCTGGTTGCATCTGTCACACCAGTCCATGGATGCTGATGCTCCCTCCTGATCACTTGGTGAGGGTCCAGAGGTGGCCTCCTCTGGTCTGATATACTATGGTTTTACATTTGATTCCATGTTGATTTCAAAAGCCGCACTCTTCCGTGCTGGCTCAAAACAAGTTGGAAGAGAGTGATTTGTTCGTGTCATCAAACATTAGGAGATTGCCTTAAGGGGCTGATGGGTTCTCCAACCCAAGGCATTTTGCAAGCACTACTGTCGAATTGACAAATAGGACTGCCTAAAGTGACTGTCGTTGTCAGAACGGTTTGTCAGAGCTGTAGTCAGGTTGACCAGTAGGACTATCACTTCACTGTTTCCTTGGTACGGAAGGCTTGGAGTGTGCTAATACTTGTCTAAGGTGTACTCTCAGACAGGTATAGGGAAGGATACATCTTAGATCTTCATTCTAGACTGGCGGAGTCAAAGTCTAGCCACTTCCCTTTCTCCGTTATAAGAGGCATACCCCTGAGTTTGTACATACTGATGGAGACAGAACTGGGAGAAGGAAGTAAAAGCAAAGAAAAAACCTTTTTAAAAATACAAAGAAGAAATCAAATAAGAAAAGTAACAAAAAATTGTTGATCAGGAGAGTTCTAAAAAAATGATGGAATAGTTTATATTAGGGTTGAGAACATTGAAAGAGAACAAACAGCACAGCAAGAAGATCTGATTTACAGATTCAAGATAGAGAAGTGAACCAGATGTGAATTGACTTATCGTATGCTACCTATGTATGTTCACTTTTATGGCTGGTTAATTTCCAAATTCCTCTTGCGAAGGCATTGCTTTGTTGTCTGGAATTCTAGTGCTTGTCTCGGCATGTATTTCTAACGAAAAAGATAACAGGTTAGAGTATGCTCTTTCTTTTTTAATTTCTTATTTCTTATCTCCTTTCTCAGAACGTTAAAGGGTTTTGCGGTTCTCCGTATCTCATCCGACTTCTCGACAATAATTAATTTATTGCAGGTTAGCTGTCTTCTAGCGCTTGTAAGCAATGATTTTGTAGAAAGTACCTTTGAAATAATTTGAACCTGATAGTCGAGAACAGGCCACTGAAGTCGTAACAGACTTGTTTCTAAACGTTGATGCCATCCTTGCTCTCATAATTTTTTTAACTTTTTTTTTCTTATTATTATTCTTTACCTATTTGCCGTCGGTAAGGCAAAAATTTCACACGATATTTTTGTCAAGTGTCTTCCTAATTCATAGACAGTCAAATTTCAATGTATCTTTTACCCTGCTCTAAGGCTTTAATATCTTTTT
Source organism: Morbakka virulenta (assembly GCA_003991215.1). Classification (NCBI taxonomy): domain Eukaryota; kingdom Metazoa; phylum Cnidaria; class Cubozoa; order Carybdeida; family Carukiidae; genus Morbakka; species Morbakka virulenta. Next base: position 2,105,617 of record RDPX01000093.1, on the reverse strand, counting down.
TACAATGAGAATATTGGACCACCCCTATGTGGTCCTTTGACTTGCTTCCGATGGTAAGCTACTGTTTCCCTTTTCTGACCCTCCTATTGGTCACTTAGGGCTTATAATGGTCTCTGTTTCTATCTCACTTCGGGTAGATTTATTACTGAATCTACGTCTCCTCGTTTGTCCTTTAAGTATACACAGTATACATGGGAATCTTTTATGGTCCCTTACTAGCATACCATGGAAATCCTTTTTTACTTTTCCCAAGAATTTTGTGACTTTGAAGTCATGCACTAAGTGTGATGTAGGTTGACATACATGCTTGTATAGTTGATTGTCAATATTAGGTAAACCATATTTGGGCAGCTTGTTTTCACTCGGTTGTGCCGTAGCTACAGCACACCGCATTTACTATTCCTATTAGTTTGACGTGATAATACTCCTGTTAGTGTAAAGCTGTTTTCCAGTGCTAAAAATCATTGTCTTACCTGAAGCTGAAACTCATTATTCTGACGCTACAAAAACTTGATTTTCTTCCCAAAATCTTGGCTTTTGGGATTTTGGGGAGATATTACAGTACACATCTCCTTACTGTCATCATTGAGAGATTATGTCGTTCTATCGACCTCCCAGGTAAGACAAGTAGTGTCGCGATTGGTTCCTTTATGACAATGAAAAAAGTCTTAAAATCCTGATCTTTGTCATAAACTGAAATCACGTGGCATTTTTCATAAAATTTTACATACCATAACATTTTCCTTAAACAAGCGCCAGATCAAAGTTTTCAATGAGGGACGATTTGATTTTCCGTTTTTCGTAAATTCTGATAAATTCTAGATCCTATATTGTTAAAATCTGGATTGTTTTGTTTAGGAATGATATGAAGATTTTATTATGACCTGAGAGTAAAGGAACACGTGAAGGAATATTCAGCATGAGAACAATATGTTAGAGATACTGTGAAGTACAGAAAGATATATATGCCTGTTTTATAGACTATGAGAAGGCATTTGACAGAGTTAACCACAACACTATGGTCAAGTGTCTTCAAGATATTGGTATTCCTGGTAAAGACATCAAACTAATCATCGAACTATACTGGACCCAAAAAGCATCCATACAACTTGATAAAGACCTGTCAGATGAAATCAACATCAAAAGAGGAGTCAGACAAGGTTGTGTACTGTCACCATGCCTCTTCAATCTGCACACGGAAATGATTTTTAGAAACATCATAAATCTTAAAGGTGTTACGATAGGTGGTACCAATATCAACAACTTAAGATACGCAGACGATACTGTGTTACTCGCTGATAACGAACAAGATCTTCAAGCAATTATCGATAAAGTGAATGACATAGGACTGACATACAATATGAAAATGAATGCCAAGAAGACCAAATCAATGGTAATTAGTACGAAATCATATAAACCAACTGTCCATATAACTATCGATGGTACCAACATTGAACAAGTTAATAAATTTCCATATCTGGGCCAGATGATTACAGATGATGGTAAATGTGAAACTGAAATATTAAGACGAATTGAGATAGCGAAAACAACATTTGCAAAGATGAGTAAAGTATTAAAATCAAGAAAAATTTCTTTAGAAACAAGGAAAACGATATTGAAATGTTATGTGTGGTCACACTTAATGTATGGAGCGGAAACTTGGACTTAATCTGAACAAATGTGTAAGAGGATAACATCGTTTGAAATGTGGTGCTACAGNTGGTACCAATATCAACAACTTAAGATATGCAGACGATACTGTGTTACTCGCTGATAACGAACAAGATCTTCAAGCAATTATCGATAAAGTGAATGACATAGGACTGACATACAATATGAAAATGAATGCCAAGAAGACCAAATCAATGGTAATTAGTAAGAAATCATATAAACTAACTGTCCATATAACCATCGATGGTACCAACATTGAACAAGTTAATAAATTTCCATACCTGAGCCAGATGATTACAGATGATGGTAAATGTAAAACTGAAATATTAAGACGAATTGAGATAGTGAAAACAACATTTGCAAAGATGAGTAAAGTATTAAAATCAAGAAAAATTTCTTTAGAAACAAGGAAAACGATATTGAAATGTTATGTGTGGTCACACTTAATGTGTGGAGCGGAAACTTGGACTTAATCTGAACAAATGTGTAAGAGGATAACATCGTTTGAAATGTGGTGCTACAGGAAAATGCTGAAAATAGCGTGGACTAAGAAAGAAACAAATGTGAGTGTGTTGACTAAAATGAAGACCAAAGCAGTGCTGTTAAATATAGTAGCATCAAGAAAGCTGTCATACTTTGGGCATATTGTGCACCACAACAACCTTCATCGTACAATATTAGATGGTAAAATTGATTCAAAGAGAGGACGGGGTAGACCTAGGAAAATGTGGACATCAAACATAACTAAGTGGACAGGTTTTAAATACTGTGAAGCTGTGAGAACTGCACAACATTGGAGTGTATGGAGGACCATTGCATCCAACCCTCAAATGGAGGAAGGAACTCCATGATGATGACGAGAGTAATCCGTGATATTTTAATCCATTTCAGTTTTCTGGCTTCCTTCAGCATGATCTTGATTCGATTATCTTTTTTTGTTTCCTGTGGTCTGTTACTTTTAATACTTTTTGAAAGAAATCCTTTCCATCACACAATTTCCCCCATTTCTGGTTTTCCTTTTCCTGAAAATCAAACTTACCTATTTCAAGGACTTAATATTTCCAAGGCTAAACCATTAAAAGTAGGTTCTGTTTCTTTTTATTGCTCATTTGGATTTTCAGAAACCATCCTATATGTCTGTGAGGCATTACCAAGTCTTTGCATAGAGTAGCTGTCTTTGGACTGAAGTTCTTTCATAACCTCTCGGACACAATATTATTATTGCAAAGATTTACTCTTTGTAATCATATTTTGACCCTCTTTTAACTCTGGGAGATGATAAGTGGTCACTTGCCTCCCCTTGCCGAAAGTGAACCAGAAAAGAAAAGTAAAATATGCAAATAAAATTATAAAACTGTTTAATAGAGTATTTTTTACACTAATACTTAACAATATTATCCAATGGATAAGTCCAAGTGTGTTTTAGAATTTCTTAGAATTTTACTAAATATTCGAGTCACAAGCCTGACAGTGTGAAATGAATTTACACGATTATTCACGGAGGGTTACTTTTTAGGTTTACATTTCACAAAAAAATTAAAAGTTACATAAAAATATTAAATAGGTAAAACAGACAGTAAAAAATTCAAACATCTAAACTCGATTTTTAATGTTTTAAATGTGTGCTTGACCTCATTATCAACAAAAAATCCCCTATTTTACAATAATTGTTTTTTCTCTGGGTAGTAAGGAAGGCACCTATTACACTGGTCAACAGCCAAAATGGTTCTGACATGTTTTCAATTTTTTCTGACTAATTTTAGGCTAAAATTTCCAAATCTGAACCTCCAAAACTCTCTAACGCCTACCATTGTTCCAGTACAGCATATGCCTACTTTTTGGTAGAAGTATACATATAGGCCAATAATATTTTTATTTTAATAAACTGAAGATATAAAAATAGACACAAACAAACCATAATTAATGATACAATACATATCAAAAGTGTTTTTGAACTTTACTTTTGCAATAAGCAATTTGAAATAAAAAAAAAATTATTTTAGTATTCGGCATATTTTTGTGTTTATTGTATACATGTCATCACAAGATCAGAATATATATATATATATATATATATATATATATATAT
>RDPX01000093.1:2051733-2065473 GCA_003991215.1 Morbakka virulenta | reverse complement strand
CATAAAGGAAATGTACAGAGGAAGTAGTAGTTGCGTCATTAACAACGGGCAGACATCAGAGTGGTTCTCTGTAAACACTGGAGTTCGACAAGGCTGTGTGATGTCAGCCTTCCTCTTCATTATTACTATGGATTGGGTCATGAGGAAAGCAACAACGGCAAAGAAAACAGGAATAAGATGGAAGTTTACCACACAGCTTAAAGACTTAGAAGTTTAACACACAGCTTAAAGACTTAGACTATGCAGATGATATCGCTCTCCTATCCAGCAAGCACCAACATATGGAGAAAAAAACTGAAAAGCTATGTAAATATGCTGAAAGCGTCGGTCTCGAAATCAACACAGACAAGACCAAGGTGTTGAGACTTAATCACAAAGAAAACCTCCCAATCGAGATCAAGGGCAGAAGTTTTTAAGACGTGGACACCTTCACATACCTCGGTGCCATAATAAACAAAACAGGAGGATCCACTGAAGATATCACACATAGGCTGAGTCTAGCAAGAAATGCGTTTGCCATGCTTAACCCACTCTCAGTCAAACCAATACAGTAGTACGAGCAAGATTCGAGTGTATAACAGCAACGTGATGTCCGTGCTACTTTATGGAGGAGATGTGGAAATTAAATGGAAATGATGTCACCAGATTGGAAATATTTCAGAGAAAATGTCTGAAAAGGATTCTCCATATCTTCTGGCCCACAAAAATCACAAAAATCACAAACACCCAGCTCTACCTTAGGACGAAGACCAATCCAGTAGGAGGGCTCATAAGGTGCAGGAGATGGAGATGGATTGGACATACTCTGAGAAAACCACAAAATGATAGCTGTAGAGTAGCCCGAACATGGACACCAGAGGGGAAAAGAAAGTGAGGACGCCAGGGAACAACATCGCGGAAGAGTGTGGAAGCAGAAAGAAATGACCTGGGATGGCAAACATGGAACGATGTTAAGAACATGGCCAAACAAAGACAGAGAGAGATGGCGGAGGATGCTGTCAAGCCTTACGAGTCGCCCATGGCTCGAAGATGATAAGTAAGTAAGTCTGAGGCCCTTTGGTACGTTGGTCCTGTGTCATTCATTGCAGATTTTCAAGTTTTCTTTTACGACTGACACGGCGTCCTAAATTTCGCTTTTAATTAACAAAAACCTTATGTGGGCTTTGCAGCATCACCATGACGTTGCATTTAGTTTATTTAATTTGGTCATTGCTACAAGACTCTCCTTAACTGTACATTGTTTTAGGAGACACTATACTGTTTCCAATAACATTGTTTCACTTGCACAAATTTGAAGTTGCAAAATTAACAAGTTTTACAAATATATCCACCAGAAAACGTGTTTCAAAACGCAGAAAAATTAAAACATAATAGTATATAGTATACAGTATATAGTATGTTTACTGGGTTTGGAGTAATAGTGTAGCATGTGACCAGGGAGACACGAGGAACCAATGACAAAAAACTTAAACATTGTCACTAATATAGGAGTTGGGGGTACAAGAGCAATTTTCGTTCCTCCAACTCTCATACTACTTTCCCTATAACAGTAATTATTTTATGGAAGTCAATCCTTTAATCGTTTCAATCGTTTAAATCGTTTAAAGTTAATCAGGTAACAAGAATCATTTTTGATTAGTTACACATTTTACGTTTAGATATGATTTTTTACCATTATAGTCTGTTTATTTTCAGTCATCAGAGTTAAGTCATTTAATTTAATCCATAGCATAGTTACCACCTGATGCGCTTTTATGACTTCAGAATCTTGTTATGTACCCAAAATCCCAGAACTATGGGATTCCCCACTGACATGTTTAAGCATATTTGCTTAAATATGCTTAAACTTGTTAAAGAACTTGCTTTGAATTCAACGTTAATGGAAGTTGCCAGGTGCTCTTAGAGGCATGACGACGCAATAATATTTATTATACAATAATAGAACGTCATCACATATTAGTAAACTTCATGAGTAAAATTTGTTTCGAGTAAGTTTTACTCGTAAAGTTTACCTGCTAAGTCTGTCCATGAGATTTACCTGAAGATGTCGTAGTCTATTACTTTCACAGTCAATCAGACAAGGCATGTGCTGCTGTATCATAGGTTATAATTTTATTAGTTATCATTTTGTTATACCTTATGTCTGTATGCATAGCTGTTATTCCATTTTCATGTATGTATCTTTTATCATCAAAGGAACTTAGTGAAACTTTATTTCACAAGTTTCAAATTGATGACTTTGGCTTCCAGTTGTTTTTTTATTTGTTACTATTCATTTGTTATTATTCAGTTGCTATTATCCATTTGTTATTATTCATTAAAACGTCCTTATAGTTTTCGTTTTTTATATTTTTCTTGATGTCCTTTTTTTTTATCTTTGGCCCTCTTTCCTCCTCTTTTGTTGTCTCTTATGTAATTATGCATTTTTTATCGTAAACCAACCAATTCAACAATTGGCATTCCATCGTCCTCGTCTTCGCATTTACAAATTACTTTTCTATTTATTTTATCAAAATATGAAGCTTCTTCTGGATAATTACCATTGTCGAATTTATCAATATCATTTCCAAAATGTTGACATATATCTTCAGGTTCAATTTCATATGTTAAGCTATCGATATCAGTAAAAAGCAGCTTAGCTTTATTCCCATATTTGTTTTTGATATAATTTTAATGAAAATGACACATTAATGTTTCCGGTAGACCAAGAATATACATACCTACATAACCCGGCCTGCTAAGCGTTAATGTTTCTTTACTCTTATGCACAACTACTAGATTTTCATTAATAATCGTACAACTAATATACGTTGGTTTAGCAGCTATATTTGTTAGTCTTTTGTTATCAGCATCAAGTCTTATATCTACTCGCTTTCTTACGTTTTCTATCGTTTTTGCAAAAACTGAGCTCTTAATTAGTTTGAAGCAATCTTTTTGAAAAGAGTCTTTTGCATTTCTACGTTTTCCAGTATTGAAATCAACATACATTTTAAGCCAGCCAGACTGATTGAACTCCAATATTTGAAAACGCAAATTATTTTTAATCAATGATCGGTATTTAATTGAAGGTTTCTGTAATGATACACATACTTTTCTTTTGTTTTAAAAGTGTGAATTAGTTTATTAACTAGGCCTGTTGAAATGTTTTATTTGTCTGCTATTTTTTAGAGATATGGGGAGAATATATCCTCAGTTATTTTAATCTCCTCCGGTCTCAGAGGATAGTGATTATGAATATTATGTAGTCCTTTTGGATATTCCAGTTCAACTTTTAAAATTAAACCTTTCTAGCTTATTTATACTTAGATAAGTCAATATTATTAATCTGTTTTTCTGTCATCCGTCTAAAACTTCCAGCGGTTCAATACTGACCCATATCCAAACCGTATAAAGCTGTTAGCATGCGAATTCGTCTTTGAGGGCGTCTTCTCATCCTACTCTTTCCTGTATTTATTGCTACCTTACCCTAACTATTGGCTATTGAGCTGATTCAACCCCTCATTCTCTTTTTAATAAACTGAAACATGTTAACACCAGTCATCAACTCTAATTTGATACCAGTCCTTTTTAACATAGCGCCTCTTAGTTTGATACCAGTCCTTTTTAACNACCTTTCTAGCTTATTTATACTTAGATAAGTCAATATTATTAATCTGTTTTTCTGTCATCCGTCTAAAACTTCCAGCGGTTCAATACTGACCCATATCCAAACCGTATAAAGCTGTTAGCATGCGAATTCGTCTTTGAGGGCGTCTTCTCATCCTACTCTTTCCTGTATTTATTGCTACCTTACCCTAACTATTGGCTATTGAGCTGATTCAACCCCTCATTCTCTTTTTAATAAACTGAAACATGTTAACACCAGTCATCAACTCTAATTTGATACCAGTTCTTTTTAACATAGCGTCTCAACTAAGACCTCGGCTTGTAATACCATTACATGGGTCCAGTTTGTAGTATTTTAAGCATGTTTTGATAAAGTTAAATAAACACATCACCTAGCAAAATAATGTCTGATTTGAGATAGAGATTATGGTATTCACCGGGTGATTTTAATTCACAAATGCCCCAAACTTCCTAAACATGTTTGTACTCTTCGTTTGAGATATGTTCATCAGTTAAAAAGGTGTAAAAATCCTTTTTTGGTGGTAGCTTTGCGTCATTAAATTTCTCAAAACTGTCCATATACGGATGTATACCTTTACTCACCATCAGTTTCATTTTTTCATTGTTTAATTCTTTAGACGTTACCTTAAAAGGCTTATTTTGGTAGATGGCTGACCAGTAAATCCAGACTTGGACTCATAAACTGGAAACTGTCAATAAATGTTAACTAATCAGCCAATATGAAAGCCATCTACTTTTCCTATTATTTCCTATCATTACTTTCCATATTATTCCATATTACACTGATGTTCATCTGTTTGTCTTCTCCTTTTTTATTTCTGTATATGTGATCCTAAGGTATTTGGCCAACCTCTTGCATTAGGAAGCAGGAATCATACTCTCTCAGATTATGGGATATGAATGGTATTTTATATCCATCCGATTCCATATTTAGTTTTAAATTACCTTTTTGACTGTAGTATCATTCGTAGTGTATTTTTTACTGCAAAAATGACATTCTTCAGCTTTTTGAAATTCTTCTTTGTTGTTTATCCCTTTTAATGTTTTGTTGAATCCTTTTTTCATAACATTTTACAATAACTTTTTCCAGCAATGTTTCCATTAATTTATAGACAGCATTCTTACCTCTATAGATCTGTACTGGTTTCGCTTTATTTCTCATTAAAGCAGACTACTTTATAATGATAACCACAGCTATATGCTTTTGATATGATTCAGTACATGGTATTTCATTTGTTATTGGTTCAAAATCAGCATAAATAACCATTGGTGGTAGTATTTCTAGAAAATTCTGGACTTTATGGACTCAACGGAAGCCATAGATGTAAGAGCTTTATTATGTCTTGTCGTAAGACTTTTCTGAGCTACGTTTCGAGAGATGCTTCTCCCATCGTTATGGTTAGCCTGACGATGGGAGGAGTATCTCTCGAAACGTAGCTTAGAAAATTCTTTCTTTCGAGGGTTGAAATGCCAGAGGTGAGTCGTTTTTAAAAATCGATCCAGAGTCAACAAAACAACAGTATGGTACTGAAATTCCAGTTGTTGATAACGTGATTCTAAATAGTGGGTACGGGCTTAGTAACAAGATTCGTGTTGATGCAAATGGTGCCACTATATTTGACAATACGGAAGTCAATCATAGTGCAAATATTAAGAATCTGATCGAATTTTTAAACGGATACGCAAGTAGTGTTGGTCCTAGTGTGCTTCATGATAAAGATACAGATATAAATACAGCAACGAATACTAATCTTGGTTTTAATAAAAGAAAAACACTTCTTGCTGGGAACCTGATTATGAACATGTGTCTACCTCTCAAGAGATATGGCATTTTTGAGAGTTTTCAAGATCAAATTGCTCCCAATAAGAAATATAAGATTAATATTGCTTTAGAAGATGACAACAATGTAATCTATTGAAACGATAAAACAGCTGCTAATAATTCTTGTTACATAATGTCGAAATGTATACTTTGGGTTCCTAAAATAACCTCTAATTCGATGGATTCAAAACTATAATCTAGAGAAATATGTTAAGCCTCACACCTGAAACTATGATCGGGAAAGAATTGTAACTTAATCTGGTATTCAGGAGCCATCAGGTGTATTCAAATTTGCAACATCAATAAGGAAGCCGAAACATGTTTTCATTTGGGTTGTCGAATGATACAAAACTAAATTCACAATAACCAAATATGTTTACACTCAAAACATTTAGAATTACTGGACCTAAAAATACTGAGCTCTTCTATACTGACGCACAAATTGAAATGAATAACGGAGAAGACTGTCCTCAAATACCAATACATGCAAACGTAGAACTAAGCAAAACATACAAAACAATGATATAGTATAAAAAGCATTTAGTATGCTTGGTAAATCAACTGATTTAGTATCGTTATAAACAATGCTCGGAATCCTCTATTTTGACTTTACCTGCCAAAAGGAAAGAATGGAGAGCTCAATTCAACTATCATTTCATTATACTTTATCAAGCAATCCACAAGCTATGTACACTATATTTCCACTGGTTCTACACAGTGAACAATTAAGTATTGGTGTCCTTGGTGAAAAGGGAATCCTTCGATCTTTAATAAAGAAATTGTAGTCCCTTGAAGCTTAAATTAATGAAATCATAAATCATATAATACGTATGATTTAAAAAATTAATCTCATGTAATTATATGACTGAATACATTAGTTTTGGTGTATCTTTGTGAAAATCAATAAGCAAAACTCGCTAAAGCATTAATGAATAAGGCTCTTATTACTATTATCAAACAGTGAATTGACTGGATCAGACGAAATGATGTCAACTAGATCATAAATTTAACGGATATAGAAAGCCGTCAACGCAAGTAAAGGTATTGATCTAAACTTTTTTAGACCCACGTCAAACATGTTAAAAAGTGGTTCGTTGTTTACTTCCCTCATCAGGTTGGGTACTAAAAAACACCCTTTTAAAGTAAAACCTGACCTCCAACTGATTCTATTCAGTCTTGGTTCTTTTGGCGTGTGTAAGGTACTTGATCAGGTCAAGAGAGACTGTTACCTCATACCCTAAATAGAGGTTAACAAAAACAAAAACAAAAACCAGAAAGAATATCTTATGAATGCGTTAAAAACGGTAAAGATTTCATGATAAAACCTTATAAAAGGAGAATTGTGTGTGGAGAATTTCTCGGAGCTCTCTTTGCTATTAAAAACTAACGGGTAATGGTCTCAGAAATAGACCAGATAAATCGTCAGGTGGTGGATTACGAAACCGTTTTGACTCTGATGATATTTACCACCGCCTTATTTGTTTATTTATTTATTACGAATATTTATACAGGATAACAACGTTCCAATAAATGTATAATTAAAAAGTAATGTATGCAAATACTGTTATCAACACGTGTCCTGTTTAAACATAATAAAAGAAACCCTGTAAAACAATAAGAACCTGATAACCTAATAACCTGATCTTTTAAAATATCTTTAAAATTTAATTCTGTATATTTGCTTCTACTGTCTGTAGTGGTAATAAAAAAATATTTAAAAACACAACAGATGAAGGTCTTCTTCTAGGCAAAAACAGTCCTCTGGACGGCATCTTAGAAGAATACTAAGATGTTATGCCATACTTAAAAGAATATTCTAAAACTACACTTCGTTAATATTCCACTATTAAGTATCGACATAACCAATTGGGTGCGATATCAACAGATGAAAAACTTCAATCCTGTGATTTTGAGGGATCAAATACAAGATCGTGTTAAAAAAGGTTATTATATTGTCAATTAAGACAATCAAAGATCAAGAGTAAGTCATTCGATGGTAATGCATATTTTATGATTGAATATTTCAATAGCTTTGGGAAGGTACCGCCCAAGGAAGTTGTTAAATTGTCTGACAAATTGAAAGTTAGCTACGTTTGGAATAGCGCTGAATTTCATAATCTGATGTCTGTATAATGTGGTTATTACTGCATTTATTGGATTAATGAAAAGTATAAACAAAAAACATTCAGCGAATTGATAAGACCGTTTTCACATACGGACACTAAACACAATGAACAATTAATCAAAAACTATTTAATAAATATATAATCTATTGATATTACTAATATAACAAGGAAGCATTCGATGATGAACATCAGAAAACCGTTACACACTCTGACTTAAAACCATTAGAATCAAATGGATGGGATGCAAACAGCTGACGACTTAACAAATGTACTAGATCGTGCTGTAGGATCAGATGCTGTTACAATAAACTTCACAAATGATAAATATCTCGATAAGGACATCAGAGGAATGATGAAATCTGGGATTAATATGAACAATAATTTTTTTCTTGGTCCTCAAAATACTTGATTCATCGGTTGTATCTTACGGATATTTTAGAGTGCATCTATAAGACAAATTTAGTGAAACTGTACTTATAAAACCATACCAGATAGGGTAGTACTGCAGAAGTTACTTATGATAGCTAAACATGGAAAGTATTAACGTTATATGATCAGACGTTGTATGAAAATAATGCTGAGCAAACAACTGCAGATAATCAACGAACAAGCTGTACTAAAGGAAATAAATATAATAATCATTAATATCTTAATTTTAATAGTAGTCAACGAATGATCAGTGATATTAATCTTCAGTTTTCTAGTGGCAGTGATGTTATTGTTAATATATTTATTGTTTATAAATTGAATTTATTTGATGGTACACACTGGACCAGGAACGGGTTATTTGGTCACAATGGTTTTTATGATAAATGCATTTCCTTCTCACCATATGGTTAATTGGTTTTACCTGGAATAATTGGTGGTCATTACGTCATTGGATCAGTAGCAAATAACGACCATAAAAAATTACAAAAAACCATTTAATGGAAAAAAGTCATTGATAATTAACATAGTAAAGCAAATCCAGGTGAATTTAAAAAGTAGTGTTTGCTGATCTATTCACTGGAATGTGCGAGCAGGAGCAAATAAATCTAGTGTTTGGTTTAATGGGAAGAAGCTGTGTGATTTTACTGCAAGAATATCAACTGGATCCAATTAAATGACATTTAGAGATCTCAGTCCTGACGGGGCTGCCGGATTAGATAGCTCTTTAGTGGTTTGTATCAAGATAGAGTCATTTCAGATGTATATATTATACTACACCATTATGTGCTGTACAAAAACTGGTATAATACTAACCACGATGCAATAACTTTAAGTTAAATAAAGTTAAATTATATACACTGTATATATATAATCAGATGTACGAGTAAGAAAAACTCTAACGTTACTGTAAAGTTAGAGTTTTTCTTACTCGTACATCTGATTATATGATAGCTCCTACGTTTTAATGTGGTAGAGCACTGTTGTTGATGTCATTTCATATTCATTTGTTAATATACACTGTATATATGATGAATCCTTAATTATGTTCAAAATACATAAAAGACAGTTTTAAAGCAACAAAAGTTACATCCAAATATTGATGTTCAGAGATTGAAAAGTGCATCAGTGATTTATCATTTTTAGCATAAATAATATTGGGTGAATTTTTANTATATGATGAATCCTTAATTATGTTAAAAATACATAAAAGACAGTTTTAAAGCAACAAAAGTTACATCCAAATATTGATGTTCAGAGATTGAAAAGTGCATCAGTGATTTATCATTTTTAGCATAAATAATATTGGGTGAATTTTTAACAATTATTAACAAGTTATTAACATCGATACCAATTCTATTATGGCAAAATGCAATAGAAGAGATAGGTTTAATTGGGCCTGGAAATGGTTGTTTTATGTATGCATATATTATTAATACTGTTTGGAAAGATTAAATGTTGTTATTTACATAGTTCATTTCACGCTGCTTTAGGTCGTTTCTTCTCAAAGTATCAAAATGGCTGTAGGTATTGTTATATTATACCTGAAGATGTAAAACGTCGGGTTTTTTTAATCATTACCATTGATAGAATACATTTCAGGATTTTAATGAAACATAGTTAATAGTAAAAAAATATTTAAAATTATGTCTTATAATCCTATTTATTTTATTACCAATCAAGTCTAAGACTCTCTTCAAGCAATGTATATTTTTAACTTGTTCTTTTGTGCAGATATCAGTATATCGTGAAAGGGTAAACCAATCATCTCATACAAATACTTTAGAATAAAATTAATATTTATCATCCGTTTTCTGTTTATGTGATACTTTTGGAATTATCTTATCAATCTTAGTAAATATTTTCAGTATTTTCTCCTTTTGATTTGGATGGATCTCTATCCTGTTTTCAGCTGTAATCTTGAATTTAATATTCAACAAATGATATTTCCTCATTTGTACTGACTCCTTAACAATCTTTATGGATTTTCATAGTAACCGACATTTTTATCTGTTTTTTCATAATCTTGCACAACACCACAGAATTCGCTGACGATCACATCTTCATCATTGATTAGTTCCCGAGTATAACAGCAACATTTTTTTACTGGGTTATTTTATATTCTTGTTACAAAATCCGCATGTATAATCTTCTAAATCAATTAAGGCTTGATGAATATTATTATTGGAATAAGTTTTATATTTTTCTTAAAATTTCTCAAAAATTTAATTTAAACTTTTTGTTGATATGAGTCGCGACTATGTTGTACATCGCTCAAATATCTTTTTGCAGCTCGAACTCTCTCTATCATTGGTAATTTGATTGTTTCAAACCTGTGTTTTTTAAGAACATCATTTTCATACCGTCTACCTATCATGTGTGATTCATTTGTATCCTTTTTTTCAATTTCAAATTCACACACATACACACATACACACATACACACATACACACAAACACACATACACACAAACACACACACACATATATATATATATACATATACATATATATATATATATTCTTTTTAGGATCCTTTATAATGCAAGCATAGCATTATTAACTGTCCGATGAAGTCACGCAATTGTACTAAGAAGTTTAAAAGTGAATAGCGAGGCTATTATGCTTTAAATAATTAGATGATTGACTTGAAATAAACATACCATAATAGAAATATATATAGAATCCATTAAATGATTGACTCCCATTAAATGACTTGACTAGCATAAAATAATTGCCATTATATGGATAGTAGTATAGTAGTTCAAAAATGCTCTCGTACCTCCAACTGCTATACTTTATATGTCCGTGAAGGCTGTTGTGTCATATGATCCTACATTACCCTCTAATGTTTTAAGAGGTGTAGGTCTAAGCGTAGGTGTACGCTTTGTGTTAGAAGCACAACAAGTTCCATGTATCTATATAATAAATTAAAATTATATTTTGCTTTAAATTCCCTTACTTGGGTGTAAATAAATATGCAGGGTCACAAATTAAGTAGATAGTGTATTTTCTCTTTTCTTTCTTTTTTTTCTTTTTTTGTTGTTGTTGTTAACTGAAGAATTGGAAACCTTTTACTGTCATGGTTGCTGCAAGGAAATTCTACAATTGACACCCATGAAGTAGTCTCTATGGTCACGTACGGCGTGTACATTTATGTAATAGAAATGTCTGTAACAAAAATAATCCTTAAGAGCTAGCTTTTGGGCAAGGTATTGATATCTGAATCCACACAACCCAAATGCTTGCAACATTTTGTATTTCGCCTTAAACTCTGATACCTTTTCTCTCACTGTCTCTATCTTTAGGTTAATAAAAATATTTTGGTCCTACATACTTGGTAATTGCACTAAGAATCTCAAAAGAAAAACATCTTACAGTATCGTGTGCAATACCAAATGTGTTCCAGTATTTTTGGGTACTACACTGTAACAGTAAAAATTTTCTGCTGATAGAGTCCTATGCTCTGGAAAAAGCTTTTCATCAATCGGTTTTTAACGAAATAACTAACTTGCAACAATGCTAAAAATTAGTTTGTGGCCTTTAACGGATCATCAACGCTACCAAAATAAAGCCTTTCAATGTGCAATACTTTTGCGATTAGAAATCGGTAAGTTGTTTCGAGAGCTGGCTTAACTGAACTTTTCTGTCATCTGGGTATCCGGTTTGGTTCCTTTAATGAAGGAAGGTCCGCACTGTTCTTGGCCAAAAGAAAACAGGACAGGTCTACAGGACAAACATTGATAACAGTATTTATGTAAATATGTAAATAACTGAAGCTTTTATCCTGTATAAATATTCGTAAATAAATAAATAAATAAAAATAAATAAAAAAGTGCCACCGTCTAAAAAGGTTATTGTCTTAAATACTTTTATTGCCCCCAACAAATCAATTTGACCCTGGCGTCGTGAGAAATTATTTTTCCAAACACCTACTTTTCCTTTGCTTCAATATATTTATTCAGAATATGAAGGCCAAACGTTGGGATATTTTGGCTTTTCTTTTCTTGAATTACATGGACAATTATGTAGCCCTCTCAATTTATTTCAACTCTCTAATTGGCGACGTTATTACCAGTCGACAATGAATGAGCTTGAAAATGTTTTTCCTCAAGCAGAACCAGGTGAAGGCACTTGCTGAGACAAAAAAACCCCAGCAAACAAGAAAATCTTCGTGTGTTGGAATTATTTGGCCACTTACCCAAAACTTTCGGGTGTGAAGCCTCTCATTCCCTTTCAAATTACGCCACCGATACAATCTCGATTTTTCAAAATCATGCCACATGGCTTTCTTGTTTTGACGTTCAAGCAAATGTATGGTCCAAAGTTTGAAAGCCCTCGGGTGACACAAGCCTCAGATCAAAATCACAGGGAAGCAGCAGCCACACTCTCAAAAGGTCACTGTGGGAAAATTACTTTGGGGAATCCCCTATTCATAACTTGCGTTGTTGTTCTCTGTTACGTAAGAGACTGAGAAATTGATCTTTTTAATTATTCTATTGTTGACACTAATAGTAACTGGCCTCAATTGTCGTATTTGTAAGCATTTTACATCAAGCGTTCTTCTCCATCGGTAAACAAGTGTTTGAAGGACTCTGGGGAGCTGCAATTATATTCTTAAAGTGATTGAACTTTTCCATGCAAGTTTATTGAATTTTTGATTTCCATGGTAACACACTTTGTTAATATAGGATTGCTGTGTTGTGATATAGTTTTATAGTTGATGATGACACGATAAAGGAGTCGAAATATTCTTTACAAGATCTCGATAGTTTTACTTGAATTTTAAATCTTCAAGCCAGGAAAATGTTATTATTCGTTTTTTGTTTTGTTTTAGTTCAGTTTTAATATTTGTATTCTTCATTACAATATCGACCCCCGAACCCAATTTGTCAAAATCTATCAAGAAATTAAAGGGAAAAATGCACCCTTTACTCTGCAAACTTGAGGCTTAAAAATAACATTGCATTATTGACTTTGTTCGCTGAGTAAAAAATAATAACAAATAACACTGTTCGTGCCTTGCTAAGATCTCTCTTATTTTACTTCTAATTTTCGGTAATTTGGAAATATGGTAGATAGCTCCAGACAGTAATGTTTGCCTCCGCTTGATATTAATCCATCACAAACACAATAAAAAAGTAACATAAAATTTTTCTTTGTATTTTTTTTCACTGTAAGTCGACATTCCACCCAGATTTAGTATTGGTAGCGCTTTCGCATGACATGAGGGTAATAACAGAGTTGATTTAGTCGGCGGCTTGATTTTCGTTTCTCGTGACTTTCTGTCAACTATGGCGTTCGATCAAACCAAGCAGCAGCTGCAGCAAAAGTGCGGTTTTTTCACAACTTCAGTTGTACTTTGTCCTACTAAACAAAAATCTACTCCATGGTGGATGGACAGAAGGGGCTTCTGTCATGTATATTAAAACTATAACATTCTTACAAATACTATATAAAAACACTGATTGTAATAGCCATAAGTAGTTAAATAAGTTTGTTTTGTTGTTTACGTTTTACTGGTCATAACTTAGGTATTATTATCGGTCATATTAGTCTTTTCTGTTAACAATTCTGTGGAACATTTCTATCAGAAAGAAAATAGTACTCACCGTATTTAGAAGTAGTCGAACTCCGTGTAATACAATCAATCAATTTACCTATTAGTTGTAATTATTTTTCTATATTTCAGTTCCGTGATTATTCTAGGTTGTTTGATAGCAATTCAAACTTTCGCAG
>RDPX01000093.1:2030117-2048168 GCA_003991215.1 Morbakka virulenta | reverse complement strand
CTTATCACAACGAAGATCACTTCAAACGACGATCTCGAAGTACAAAATCACAAGTATATATGCGAATGTCATTACATGAATCACATCTAAAATATGATCGGCTTCATTGATTTCTAAATTTCACACGCCTACATGCAAATTACCGATGTCACACACGCAATACTGCCCGTGACATTGAACCTAACCTAAGTGACTCACTTAGTTCTTGCCGAGAACAATCGTCTACTTGCGTCAATACCACAGAGAAATTATCGGTAATCACGAATCCTAGATACAATATTTACAAACCAAAACAAAACAAAATAACTAGTAACAGGGGCAGTTTCCCGACATGCATCAAGAACTTGTATGAAAATCAGTTATGTAAACTGATATAATGCACCTGTTGAAATATTATCAAATAAATAAATAAATACTTATACTTTACATTTCGCAACACTTCAAACGAACTTCCACAACAGAAGACCAGGTTTTTAGAGACAGAAATGAGTCACTGAAAACATGTTGACCACTTTTATTACATTACTGATTTGCATGATAACAACATTGTGCAATTTAAATTTTAAAAAAATGTCAGCGTACCATATGATTAAAGAAAACAAGAACGAAAAAATTGAAAGTAATCAAGATATGACACCAAAGAAACCTCTGACAAACAAAATACTGTATACAACATTTAAAAATGAAAAATTATAAATAATCAATGAACACAATCAGTATTTACACATTAAAATAATCGATTGTCAGTTTCCTAAAATTTGTAAAACTCAGCTTGACTAAGTGCAATTGGGGAGTCATTGTCCATTTTTACCCCCATTAAACGACATCTCCATTTTACAAGTTCCAGCTTACCTTGCAATAAAAAGTCATTATTTCTTCTCACTGCTCCATGATTCCTCAACTCGAGAGAATTTTTCAAACTCTTAACGGCATGTCTCCGCGTTTAAACTTCTTTCTTGCAGGAATAAGTGCGTGCCTCATAATCTCATTGAGAAGTGGTGATAAGTGGCCAGAGGCGAGCCATGCAAAGCTCAAGTCTAACGAATTCAATTTCTTTGGTTGAGTGTTCGTAACATTTAAGGTTATTGTACAGTTACACAACAGCAACGGCAACAATATTTCTTTGCAAGCTTATTAAGAGATTCTGGCACAAGGGAACGAAAGTATTTTGTTGACTCACGCAAACTGAAGCCATACCCGCCCCGAACAATTTTAGTCGGCCCCGTCCCCGCCCCGACTATCGGGTATCAGGGATCCCAGATCCCCGTGTTTTTTCAAAAACTATATGTGGAAAACAACAATCTAAAGTCTCATAATCAATAAAAAAATCTATACCTACTTTAGTTAATGACATTTATTGTACAATATTTATACAATGTAACTTTCTATGATGACATCAAAACAATAGCACATTGTATTGCAGTAAATAAAACAAAATTAGATAAAAAATAAAAAGTCAATCAAGCAAATTTAAGACTACATAAATAAATTTAGAAATAGTCCCTAATTATTAAAAGTTCATTTACATGATCAGGATGAAGATTCGATCTTCTGGATGTTGAAGTCAATCCAGCAGAAGAAAAAGCACGTTCTGATGTCGTGCTAGTTGCTGGAATGGCAAGAACAGTTCGTGCTAGTTCAATGCTAGTTCAGGGTATTTAGCTGCACCCTCCGACTTCCACCACGGTATAATTTCAACCTCTCAACCTTTCATATCAGTATTAAAATATATGTCAAAAACAGAATTTGGTTTGCCCTTATTATCATCAGTTTGTGTCTCTTCATCATCACTACACGCATCATAGAATCGTCCAATTTTTCTGCATTTTCGTGGCGGCCATTTTCCGTCCTTATCGAGTGTATTGTCACTTCCCTTTTGAGCATCATTCAGATTCAGTTTATTCACAATTATTTCAAAGTTTTTTTAACTTGTTTTAGTTTTTTGGGAATATGCTTAGAAGCATTTTTAATTTCGTCATCTTTAGATGTCGGGTCAAGAATGGTCCCAGCAAAATGTCACCATACTGATTTGGCTTCACATTTCAAATTTAATCCTTCCAATAGAGATTTTCTAAGAGAAGAAACACCATCATTTTTTGTTCAATTTGTAGTTCTAATTGGCGCCGTATCCACGCGTAAGTAGGATGAACCAAATGAATAGTTGGTTCACTTTGATAATATTTTGGTGGGCTTCACGAACGGACTCAATGAATTAATCATACTGTTTAACAAATCTTTATCTATGTTAGCAAGATAGCGTAATTCACCTGGCGCCGATAACACATTCATCATCAAATCGTCCCAGGAATCAACAATTGATTGATACATTCCGTGATGAGTATTCCATCGTGTATCACATTGGACGATCAGTTTTTTGATAATCTGTTTGCAACTGATGATCGAGTACAATGATCGACTAATGACTTGCACGAAGCATGGCTATCTCCTTATCTTCTTATCACTTTGTTCAAAACCATACTGTATGGCAAAATTCAAATCATGTCCGGTACAAGAAATTCGTTCAAAATGTTTTGACACACCAAGCACCATTTTCTATCACTGCCAGAGGTCACAACGTTCTTTTCTTTATGTTCCTTTTGTTCTCTTTCTATATCAATATAGTCCAGTAGTTTTGTATTGATATCTTTAACAATGTCAATTTTTCATGGTTTCCATCGAATATTTGGAAACACACAAATTATATTTTTGGTGCGCAAATATTTCATCAATAAAATGTGTGGAGATGCTTCTATAGTCCCAAACATGATGATCACTTTTCCAATGATCCGTTGTGAACGCGGCATACGGAAGGCAACCAGGTATTTGATTACCTTGTATAGCTAACTGTTTACAAATGTTGCTTTGGGCCTCTGTATAAATCGGCAAAAAAATGTCTTGTTAAATTTGTACGGGTTGCAATTAACCCTTTAGCGTCTACAGGTCCGTACGTATGTCTAATATTACTCAAATCCTGTACAACAGGCAAAAAGATACGATCTTCAGCTATGCTCAGCGGTCCATAATTCTTAGCTGACCAAAGCATAACTTTCCGGTTTAGCTTTACACGATCCGCTTCATGTATCGAAATTTTGTCCTTTTTTTCTGGTTTAGTACACGTTATCTGTTATTGTCCCTTTAAAGTTGCACTTTGTATTTTAGCACATTTCACGTGGTGTTCCAGAAGATTTTTTGACCCGTGCATAGGACGATAAATTAAAAAGATTTACAAATCAAACACGCTGCGAAATTTTCAATTTTGTTCTCACTATCGTCGTATATCAATCGAAAAGAATTCTAGGCACCACTCTTCCCTGAATTAATTTTAACTAATTTTTGTACTTCACTTTAAATTTTCTTTCCAATGTCCGATTTTCAGATCGCTATGGTGACTTTTGATAAGAAACGAACTTTCAGCTGCTATATTCCATCATATCCAATGGAAAATGTAAAGATGAAATAATGAAAAGAATAGCACTAGCGAATGATTCCTTCTCCAAGTTACGTACTACCCTCCAGAATCTAAATGTCTCAATGGATACCAAGAAAAGAGTTTTGAAAGTATACGTTTGGTCGGTACTGTTAGATGGTTGTGAGTGTTGGCACATCAGCGAAGAACCTCAAGCAAAATTAGAAGCAGCTGAAATGTGGTTCCTGAGAAGAATGCTCCGTATATCACGGACAGAAAAAAGATCAAACAAGGAAGTCCTTNCTCTTCCCTGAATTAATTTTAACTAATTTTTGTACTTCACTTTAAATTTTCTTTCCAATGTCCGATTTTCAGATCGCTATGGTGACTTTTGATAAGAAACGAACTTTCAGCTGCTATATTCCATCATATCCAATGGAAAATGTAAAGATGAAATAATGAAAAGAATAGCACTAGCGAATGATTCCTTCTCCAAGTTACGTACTACCCTCCACAACCTAAATGTCTCAATGGATACCAACAAAAGAGTTTTGAAAGTATACGTTTGGTCGGTACTGTTAGATGGTTGTGAGTGTTGGCACATCAGCGAAGAACCTCAAGCAAAATTAGAAGCAGCTGAAATGTGGATCCTGGCCAACAGCAAAAGATGATTTATCAATACAACAGGGCAAAAGCAGATGAAATTCCTCGAGCACATTATGAGACATCCTAATCTGGAACGCCTTGCTTTGTTAGGAAAGATCAAAGGCAGAAGAGCCAGAGGAAGACAAAGAAAGACATTTTCAAGAAGAATTTGGCTTCGAAAAAGAGTCTGAGCTGTCATGAACTGATCCATGCCTGCAATGATTGGATGGCCTGGAGTCGCATGATCGCTGATGCCTGTATCAGGTTTGGCACCTGACCAACCATTTTAATGCATTTTTGTTCATGAATGATTGCGTAAAAATTGACTTAACACCTCCAAACAATGATCAGTTTCTTTCAATCACCAATATTATATATTATATATTGATATTTACTGATATTTATACAGAATAAACACGTTTTGATAAATGTGTAATTAAAAAGTAATGTAATACTGTTATTAACCTGTCCTGTAAATGAAGTGAAGTGACAAAACTCAGAAAGTGTCACCCATGGCGTAAATTTACTAAGCTGATTAATTGCTTCACAAACCTGTTATGCAAACGTGTCTTTGGGGTTTTTTTATCGGGTTTTTTCGGGGATCGGGGTCCCCGAATTAACATATCGGGGAACCTGGCTCCATCCCCGACTTTCAACAAGGCCCAGAATGGCAATCGGGGACCCCGAAACCGGGTCGGGGATCGGGGCGGGATTAGGGATCAGGGCGCCCCGCACATCTTCATTCGATTCTCTGTCTGAAGGATTTAAACTTTTTTCTAAGCAATTTAATTAGTAAAACAAGAGTAAAATGAAAAATACCACGACGTTTTTAAGCAATATGTCAATTAAGCTTATGTCAAGTTTCCGAAGGTAAATGTGTCAATATCAGCAATAATTTTTCAGAACCATGCTTGAGAATCGTTTGGGTTCCTTGCCAAATGCCGGCGAAAACAAGAAACAATTTTCAGAAAGTGCATTTCAGGGTGTGGAGGCATACTACCTGCGGATGTATGTTCAAGTTATACCTTATACCATTCAGATGTAATCGTAGAATATTGCATAACAAAAGTGCAAAAACTATGACTTACACCTCATGAAAAATGATATTCATAGAGTGGGGCTGACCGCGGGCAAAATCACAGTCACGCATGTGAAGTTCTGGTTTGATCGAATTGGATACCATATGGAGCCAATGAGATTTCAGCCCAATATGAGATCAAACTGTCAAAAAGTCTCGAGACAATTATACGAGTTTAAAACAAAAACATATTTAATTATTACAAGAAACAGAGTACTTTTTAAATGCAATTAAAAGGTGAAATTTTAATGGCGAGAATGCACAATCTCATCACAACCCCTTTCAAAGTCTAACCTGTCTTCCATCGGCCCCTGAATGTATGTTTATTCTCAAGCATGACCAGGCGAAGGCACTTTGTGAGACAAAAAAAACCAACAGCACACAAGGAAATCTTCCTCTGTGTTACAATTTGTTTAAAAGTTTTGGATTTGAAGCTCTTCATTCCCTTAAAAATTACGCCATCGATACGATCTCGACTTTTGAAAATCGTGTGCATGTTTTCCGTTTTAAAAAATTCAAGCACATGGATGTTTCGCAGTTCAAAAGCACTCGGGTGGCACAAGCGTCAGATCACAATCACAGGGAATCAATCAGCATCCACCCTTTTAAAAAATACTGCTGGGAAAATTACTTACGGGAATCACCTTTTTCACACTTAATGTTATTTGTAAAGACAGTGGAATATTGTGTGACCACATTAAACAGATTCCTTGCAGAGTAAGAGCAAGTAACTACTTAAAGACCAATGGTCTTCAATATTAAAAATTATACAGAAAAGGTGTAATACAACTACAGAAATATCCATCGGGCAACTACCAGTTTTGAATTAGAATTATGTTTCATAAAATGACAAAACTGTTAACAGTTTTGATATTTGTATTCTTCATTACAATATCGACCCCCGAACCCAATTTGTCAAAATCTATCAAGAAATTAAAGGAAAGAATGCACCCTTTACTCTTTAAAATAACATTGCATTATTGACTTTGTTCGCTGAGTAAAAAATAATAACAAATAAGACTGTTTGTGCCTTGCTAAGATCTCTCTTATTTTACTTCTAATTTTCGGTAATTTGGAAATATGGCGTAGATAGCTCCAAAATGTAATGTTTGCCTTCGCGTGATATTAATCCAGTACAATAAAAAAGTAACATGAAATTTTTCTTTCTATTTTTGAACTGTTAGTCGAC
Source organism: Morbakka virulenta (assembly GCA_003991215.1). Lineage (NCBI taxonomy): Eukaryota > Metazoa > Cnidaria > Cubozoa > Carybdeida > Carukiidae > Morbakka > Morbakka virulenta. The sequence continues at coordinate 2,041,850 of RDPX01000093.1, read as the reverse complement.
ATTCCTCCCAGATTTAATAATATTGGTAGCCTTTTTGACAAATGAATACACCTCATTAAGCAGACTGTACTTTAACACAAAACCTCTTCAAATAATACGATTTCAGAACCACATTTAACAAATATCTGCATGAAAAATAAACGTAAAGATGTCAAGCTTATTTTTTGGTGCAATCGTTTCTTGTTAATTTTTTTTAAATTATGCACCATTTTAAGAATTCTTAAAAAAATTGTAAAACATACCTTGTCATAATCTTGAGCCCATTTTTTGTAAACTCGAAGCAGGTCACACGATGGAGTGTCGTGGGTTAAAGTTTTTTCAAAATACTTGTAACATTCAGAAGTCATTTTTCTTTGTTACTGAGAGCAAGGTTACTGCTGTAATAAAGCTACCTGACAGTGCCACTGGGCTTCATGAAATAAACTTTAAAGTGGATTTTTTCAAGATTTATTCTGCATGGCTGACCACAAATCATTTTCTCTATTTTTGTTCAATAAAACAAAGCCACAGACTCTGGAGGGGATGCCATGCAAATGAGGAATTTTTCCCTAATCCCTAAGACTGTTCACTCACGACTCCTAAAAAGTTGGATATAAATCAATAAAGTCACCTAAATAATAAATTCCAGCAAGTGTCAATATGCATCGTTTTTGGGTGATGCGTGGCAATATTATTGTAAACCAAATGTCGCATTATTTTCTTTGATAAATTCATCAAAGGAAACTGATGAATAGAGCTGATATATCTTCATGTTGACGTTTCATATCAGTATTTTACAGACCACATAAAATTCCCTTGGGAAATTAGCTTGCCCTATGAGACAGTTCAAAGCCTTCACTCAACATATTTTATTCGATGACGTACATGCCAAGGTGAAATTGCTAAAATTCGCTGCATCATCCGAAAAAGTGTAATCTGCATGCTCAATCGTGGCTGAAGTCGAGGATCCTGAAACATTTTGAGATTTAACTTCCCCAGATTGCCTGAGCCCATCAATAATAATTCCAGACACTTAACTCTTTCCGATCTATGTCTCTTTAGACAGGATTTTCTTTGTTACTACTTATTTGCGAAGCATTCAGAACAGAATGGAACCTTTTCAAACAAAAAAAGTAAAACAAGCTAAGAAACGCTTGAACAAAAAAGCCTTTATGTGGGAAAAAACAGACTTAACGTCATTTATTGTTTGTCAAGATACACGTGCATCGTGGAAAAAAACTTTTTCGTGCTGCATAATGCATTTTTTGTTGACTCGTGTTTTTTTCAACAGTTATTGCGTTTGACTCTTTTGATACAGCTTAATAAACTGTCATTGAAGGCCCAAATTACAACCATGATTTAGGGTCGGGTGTAGGACTTTAAAGATGTTAGTGGAGATATTTGCCTAAAAATGCCCCCCACCATGGTTGGGAGGTGAGAAAAATTTTGATTTCTAGATAGGCTAAAAACGCTATGTAGGCCATTTTAAAGTCACTTTCTGAGTCATAAAATGATTTTTAAAACTTTAAAAAACTTACAATTTTCTTAAAAATACACCTAAATAAAGCCTGGTTTACATCAGTGACGCACGAGAAAAGTTAATGGAAAGGCTTTGTGCCTGAAGTAGACTTAAAGCTTAAACACATGCATGTAGTAGAAGAAAAAATTGCTGTGGACCATAACGTTTGTATACCAGAGATTCTTCGCGCTGGAGAAGTTTGTTAACATTGGAAAAGCCAGGAAGAAATCCTTGAAAAAATTGCATGAAGGTTTTAGTCAAGTTATCCGAGACTCGCAATTAAGTCACACCCTTCAATCTTCCTAAGTATCCATTGACAACCTCGCCAAAAATAAAAATTGTGCAATCAAGAGCCTCACGGAAGATTTTCTATCTCCATCCTGCCCACTGACAAAAAGCATGCAACTTTAATCCTCAACAAAGCCGATTACATCCAAAAGTCCCAGGAACAACTCAATAATTGACCATATATCACGAAGTAGCGTAATCCAATGAATGCAGTCAAGGCCAAAGTGAGCATAGCTCTGATTGCACCACGGAGTATATACCTTCTGGATAAAGAACACAGGAGAGCTGTTCAAAAAGGTAACATCAGAGTCCCAAAATAGCGGAGTACTGCTGCAGAAAAGATCACACCTTTGACTGAGAAAATAAAAATATTTTGGACAAGGAAATAAATATTACAAGAAGAAAAATAAAAGAAACCATCTATTCCCTACAGCACAGCAATAGCCTGTCTTAAACTCTTCCAGAAATATGGCTTCCAGCATTATAGAAAAGAAACATAACCAACACAAAATAGGTATGGCGCCACTCCTCAAAACAACTCGATATCTGCACCAAGCATGTCAACACTATCAAAGTACAAAATGCTTCAGCCAGATATGACAGAAATGTCTCTCAAAATGTAGCTCAGAAAAAGCTTACGACTGACCACCTGATGAATATTCGGCATAACGTTTGATAATATCAGTGAAATCCATACCACAAAAGTCGTAATATCCTTTCAATCCACTTTTTCTTTTACTGGACCTATTAAACCAACAAGGTAAATCAACACGATGCTGTTGTTGAAGCAACTGGACTCCCCTCCGCCCAAAAAAGGCTAACAAAGAAGAATCTGGGCATAGCTCGGTTAGAGCGTAGATCATAATTGCGCACGGTCATGGGGCACATTTTGCAAAGCCCTGTGTCATTTCTTTCGCCCGACAAGGTTAAATGGATTTTCTTTCATTGCTCTTTTTTTTTCTTTTTCTTTTTAGTTTTAACGTCATTTTCACCCCAGCAATTGGGGCTCAGAAGGTGCCCTTCAGAGAGACTTTGATTTGCCAGTGAGGAATTTCTTCGCCGGATGCCCTTCCTGACGCCATCCAATGGCTTTTTTTCTTTGCAAAGTTCCAAATTCTCCTCGACAGCTCGGGGAATCGAACCCGTAACTCTTGGTTACTGTGCAGTTGCACTAACCATTAAGCCACGGCTCCTGCCTTTCATTGCTCATTACGTACGTCAAAAAGATGTCAGGAAAATATTCCCCTAGAACCCCCGGAAAATATCCCCCATGAAAAATCCCCCCGGAAAATATCCCCCATGAAAAATCCCCCCGGAAAATATCCTCCCATGAGAAAGTCCCCTCGAAAAATATCCCCCTATCAAAAAATTCTGTCTGGAAAACGTTCGGTGCGCACGCTTCGTCTGGAAATTTCACAATGCTGTCTGGAAAGAAAAGAAATTAAGTTGTTTTGTTTTGTTTTGTTTTTGTTTTTTTCTTATTTCACATGTAGGAAACATGCGCTTAATTTATTTGCTAAAAATTGGATATCAACTGTTTTGAATGATCCAACCGTTTCCAGTGCTGTTAAATCTGTGGATTTGGTTATTAGACACAGCACATTCTTTATAATTCTGGCACATGTCGTATTGCCAGAAATAATATTTCCGATAGCAAAGCCACGAAGAAATTTACAAATGGCAGAACCTAAAGCGTCGTGGTTTTTAACTGCGTCTGAAACCTTTTTACCAAAGGTCAAAGGTTAAAGAACCCACAACTTTGCATCACTTCTGGTTCAGACTTTGTCATTGTCGGTCACCTGTATTGAAAGAATAAACAGGTTATCAAAATGGACACAGTGCTGACAGGGGCGATTCATGCACGAAATTTAAGCACTGTGATTTACGTCGACACAGAAAACTACTTAAAAAACTCCGAGCATCTCAGTTAGATTGTCATAATATCTGAGATTTGACAAAAATCAAACAAGAAGATCTTACAAACAAATTGGAGGAGCTTTATGGGAGTGGTCATGTGCCTCTTTTTTTAGCTGGACCCCTTATCCCCCTGGGAAAGATCCCCCGGTAATATGCCCCTGATTAAAAATTCCCTTCTGAAAATATCCCTTCATGAAACCACCACCCCCGCTAGATATTCCCCCATGAAAAATGCTGTCTTGAAAACGTTCCGTGCTCACGCTTTGTCTGGAAACTTCACAATGCTGTCTGGAAAGAACAGAAATTAAGTTGTTTTGCGAAAATTGTTTTAATTTGCGAAAAATCAATTTCTGTCTCGACCTTGTCAAGACATGAAAATAGAGTTTGGAACATCGCAGAAAGGGAAAAACAAACTGATTCATGAAGGGTGTGTTTATATGTTGCAAAAAGACCTTGCCAATGGCGTAACAAAGTAAGGCAATACTAAAGGTTGACGTCCAAGGTGAAGCCGTTGGAACAGTGAATGGGCACACCCATCCACCCTCTGAGACAAAATGTAAAGTGGTGCGATTAAAACGTCAGATTAAAGATCGAGCAGAAACAACACGAGATACACCACAGCAAATTCTCGCCGACACACTGGCCAATGCCTCTGAAACGGCTGCAACAAATTTACCAAGAATTGAAAACCTGCGCAGAACCATTCGTTCACAAAGGCAAGATGATGCAGCTCAACCGGTCAACCCTGTCGACAGAGCAGCTGCACCGTAATAAGTAATCGCATCTGATTTTTTGGAACGAGCTATGCAGGTTTCCTTACTTCAAAATGGACAAGTTATAATTATCGTAGTTATATCGTAGTATAGTTATAATGTGGACAACTCGGTCAGGTTTTCTGCTTGACAGAGTCACAGGCAATGAGGCTGAAAAGGCAACTTTTATTGGGGGATATTTTCGGGGTGTTACTGGGGGCATATTACCTGGGATATTTCCCAGGGGGTTCTGGGGGGTATTTTCCTGACACAAAAGTTGGTGAAAACAATACTGACAATCCTCATGGAAAGCCTTGATTACAGATATCGTTCAGGGCGTGTTCTGGGTCTTATCTTAGTTGAGAATTTGGGGAAAGGACTAATGCAAAAAGGGCACATTTGGGTTTGGAAAGAATACTTTTGCATATCTACTTGATAGAAAAGGGAGGCCCGTGGTGATGCACTGTAGTGGACTGGAACAAGTGCTATTCATCTGTGTTAATTCCGCTGCAGAGTAACTGGCTAACCCAGTTGTAATTGAAGGACTAAATATACCGTTCAGGTTTATGAAAGTCTTTTTGCCCGACGAAGAGCCGGGTATTTGGTGATATATACAGAGAAGCAACTACTTTATGTACAGCGTTCCAGATCAAAACAACCGGGATCCACAATGATTTCAGTCATGTGGGATGCATACGGTGTATTCAAGAGATGAGGCTACAGCACTTACAGGTTGATCACACATTGAACTTTGTGGATCCAGGTGGTGCTCACGCCCAAAATATTAACAACATGTGGTAAAATCCACGAATGCCAAACAAAAGACAACATGGAACCCGTCAAACAACACTAGATCCACCACAGTATAAGGAATGGCTTTTATATTTTTTACACCCCAGAGTTGTTGAACTTTGAAGCCTGTTGATCTTATAATCAACGGAAAGAAATTACTGTAACTTAAAAATATACTTATGTTTCCGTAATATCTAAAACAAAACTACTGTCCAGTGTGGCAGGTGGAATTAGGAAAGTACCAAAACAACTGCTTTGCCCTTTCGATATATTTTATCCGGCTTTTCTCACCTTTTCTCACCCAGAATAAACAGGCAATCTTGCTTGTTGCCTGTTCATTCCGCTGCCAAAGCAGTTTTGTCCATTATCCTCGCCTCCGTTCATTTTCAATTTTTGGTTTTTCAAGATTTAAAACAAACTTTGTTCTGTGATAACGCGCACATTAACATAACAGTGGATCTATTCAAATCGCTTGTCTCCTATTTGTCTCCCACCTTCACGCCCCCCCCCTGTCTTAGGTTTAAAATTTTCTCGTAGCGTAGTGGGCCAGGTCTTGTGAAACAGGACCTCAGTAACTGGATATGCAATGGAGGAGGTTGCAGTTGGCCCAAAGTCTCATTTTCAAAAAAATTGGAAAAGAGACATCATCTTTGACCTCACATGATATGACATGAGTTTTTGTGGCAAGTTTCTTTGTGAAGGAGAAGGAAAGGAAAGCCCTTTTGAGCATTTTTGAACTGATATTTGAGTGTGTGATTATTTTTACTACATTAAAGTAAAATGTTTTATCTTTGAAAGGTGTATTTGCAGATGAACAAATAACTTATGTGATGTTTCGGCCAAGCTGTAGGTAACGTGTTATAAATTGTTGCTAAATCTGACATTCAATTTTTGTCCCTCAATTGAGATCGCCTTTAGTTTTCTTCCAACATGAGGCGAGCGTGAGACCTAAAACTGGCCTATACCACAGGTCCAGAAGCAATTTAGCGCATGTTAGATTGTTTTTAATTCGTGTTTTAATTTTATTGGCTGGTGAAATTTATTTACACATTTGGACTTTTATAATTTATGCTCGTGCCCTTTTTGCATTTTTAACCCCCGGTAGATTATTAAATCAAACAGGAAAAATGAATTTTTATCGTCTCGTTTCTGGCTCTATCATTTTGCTCTTGAGCAAAAAATGGATATGATTTCCAAGCTGTGATGATTTAGATCTAATCTAATTTTGTTAGAATTTGTAGGTTTTATATAAATAAGGCAAGTATTACCCAGATTTGTAGAGTCCTTGTGGGGCCCTGCTGTTATAATTGAAGGCATGCTTTGGTTACTTATCTTCAGTCAATTTTAAAGCATGTACTGCAAAATGATACTGAGCTGCCAAATAGCTTCAGTTCAAATAGAAATATCAATTTGTTAAAGGCCAGAAAAAGCAAATCATGGGGACAAAAACAACAAGAAAATAACAAGGGTAAGCGAAGAAAAAACAAAACAAAATTGACTTGCTCAAATGTCGTGATGTCTGACAAGTATACTGAGCTACAGACTAGCATCAGCTTAAACAAAAAAAAAAGAAAAAAAGAATCAGTTTATCAAATTAGCAGTGATATTTTGGGGCTTTTTTTTATTTCTGATTTAACAAATAGTAAATGAAATTTGCTTTATATCATTGCTACCTTCCCCATGGAGGTTATGTTTTGTTTTGTTTGTTTGTCTGATTGTATGCAAAATAACTCCAAAATTTATGAACAGATTTGAATACGATTTTTAGACAATGTTGACATGAGCACAAGGAACAACGGATTAAATTTTCGTGCTGATCTCTATCACCGTCTTCATCTTGTGTGAGATTGTGCTGGAAAAGACAGTTCGTGCAGAACAACGCCACAGGCCAACAGACCTTCGTGGGCGTAAAAGAAGATACAGTGTTTGGCACCAAAGGGTGTTGTGGCTGGAGCTGATAAAACGCTTGTCTTGCAAACATCGGATCCTCTGCTGTAATCAAGCTGATGCCTTACTTTGTTTTACCCTGAGATGTTTTGAAGTTTTTACAAATACTATTAGAAGAAGCACGAGTTTTCGATATATTCATATATTTTATTCAAGTGTTTACAGGGCTACATCATTTTCCAAATATTGTGGTTGCTTAGTTCATCAGTTAAACATCACAACAAGTAAAATCTTCAATTTTTATATACAAGATGACGGCAAATCAAACACAAAGTTCGCCCATTCGAGAACAAAGAATAAAAGAGCAAACAATATGACCACTATATTTATTATATTTATTTATTTTGTTTTGTTTATTTATTTATTGTTTTTCAATTAATACATTCGTTCATTTATTTATTTATCTATTTATTTGGTGTTAAGGGTGATGGGTATATTCAGTTTACAAAAAGCTGTTTTTCTTCCAGAAGTAAAAAACCCCAATAACATTATACTTTAAAAGCGGTATTTGAATAAAGCTTAAATAAAAAGTTCTAAAACCTAAGAAAAATGACTTTTGCATGATCATTTGATATCGTTTAAAGATTTACATTTTCTGATTTGTAATGGTATACTTTTAATAAACTTGTACCAATGCTATAAAAGCCAACCTTTGCCAATTCCATGTTCTCAGGTGTTTGGACAATCGGATTATTCCAATTTCCCCTGACTCTTTGGTGGTTTTTTAATTACAGCACAAAAATAATTAAAGAAAAACATAAAATAACTGATCCCAAGGGGTATCACTATATTAAATAGTAACTATGAGAAATGTTTTTATACCTTCAACTGTTGGTTCTTTATTCCTAAACTCGCCCTTTATATCAAGTCCTGGTTTGAATTCCCAAAAATGTAACGCTTCCAGAGTCAGCAGATGATCCAAACATCTTCGTTGTTGTATAGATTAATACTATATTCTGAAGTTCAGCCTTTTGCTTGATACGATCCCAGAAATTGGTTTTCACTGCAACGCCATCTACGTTTTGTGCTCATTAAAGCGAGTCTTCAAATGTCTTGTGGTTTAACCGACATAGCGTAAAATACGTTGATTTAAGTTATTTGTTCTCGTCCTTTCAGGACTGCTAGCCCCTCTTGCTCTTTTACTTTCAAAATGATATTGTCTGCTGCTGAGTTAATCACACCATCATAGAATTCAGGTAGATATTTATTTCGCTCTTACATTACTTTTGCTTAATTCAAACTGCCAGGGAACAGAATCTAGATACAGCAGTAACTATAAATGAATCGATGAATGAATCCTTCCACTACTGACCGTTTGTAGCGTTTAGACACAAGGACACGAAAGTTCATTGTTATACCGGTATCATTTGTTACTCAATACCCTGTCGACGATAGTGAGTTGTTTGACTGTATAATACCGAAGCCCAACAATGGTATTTTGTCTTCATTTTCCACTGCTAAGGTAAATGTTAGATTTGTATGCGGCGAATTAACTTCAATTAATTATTGCTCCACAAAATGACATTTTATTGATCTTAATACGTCATTCATATGTTTAAAAATATGAGCATCGTCTTATATTGTCAAAAATGGAGCTGGCTGCGAGCCCTTAACTAACCTCTCCGTCAGTTTGTATAGATCATGGTGTGCGACATGGTACTAGTTCAGTCAATCTAATAATAGTTTGTTTATCAACTGGTTCATGTCAAAACTCACCTGGGAATAAAACGTCTGCTGCTTGTTGAATAGCTTAACTGAGAGGTACGTTGGTATACAAGCAACTGACATCAAATGAAACCATAATTTCAAATTCCAAGGATAAAGTTTTAAGTTGATTACAGGCACGGTGTGGGCCACAGGGTCACCGTGAAATTTATTGTTTTTTGTGGCCTCCTACGCAAAATGGTAGTCTCCACGTACACCCTTTCAGTTATAGTCACTCCTTTAGCATGATTCTCGGTGCTGCTGCATTTACAAACGTACTTACAACAAGTCTCTTTGAAATTTTGCAAAAATCTTCTCTGGTTTTAGGGCAACCTCACAAGAGAATAGATAGTTGGCAACAAAGACTGCAAAAGGCAGTAGGAGCTTCAAGAAGTTCTCGAGCTATTGTTCAAATCAGGGTTGCTTTCAAATACCTCTGTAGTGAATGAAACACTCGAACATTGAAATAAACTCACAGTTGTATGTAAGGCCGCGTTAGTCAAGGCCGGGAGATCTTTGGATTGTACATGCAGATAAAACTCAACTGCTTTATGTCGCCACGAAAAACGGACAGGAATATAGTTAACTCAACATTTACACGAATCTAAAACGGTTAAAAAGCAAAAACATATATCGTTAAGTAAAAGAGTAATATTTTACAAAAGAAACAATCTAAAACAACTTCAGTAATAACTCTAAACGAACCTCGAAGTACAGCAATATTCACCACTGTTTCGGTAACATAGCCGAAAGCAGATGTCAGCCATATTTGTTTAGACCTGATGGACCTAAATACAGCGATCTGATTGGTCGAACTACATAGACCACGAAAGAAGCCATATGATTGGTAGATCTCAATAGACCACGACAATTCAAATCGTGCGAGAACAAAAGACTAAAATTCTACTGCAAAAGGCAAATCATGAAACACGGCGGTTAACAAGCTGGCAAGAAGCATAACTTTGCAACCAAATAGAAACATATTAACAGCAGTAATTTGCACAGGAATAGCTAAATAACTTACTTGGAAACACAGAATATTAATCAGCATTAGCTACACTACAAAACTAAACAAGACGGAATGACTTACCTAAAACGGACAAAACCAAGGATTTCGGTGATTTGGATGTGTTCCACATGGATGTCATCACAAATCTGACCTTGGACTAAAGATACAATTCTATATAAAGCTTTGCAACACAGGAATAATGGTAAGTACACCTACCACCTTATTTGGTATTATAAACCTGTTTGCCAGTATGATATCTTGCTACTTCTGGTCATGACCAGCTACATACAAAAGATTGAGTGTCACAAGACACTGTCATACGACCATCACAGTGACAAAGGTCACTAGGTTTTATCCTACACAAAAGTTAATTCTTAATTATTATAAGGTCATGAGTTAATTTTAAACAGTCCATGAGTAGGCGTAAGGCCAAAAGTCCATTATTTGATGCCTCAAGAATCGACGTTGAGACAATGATTATTTACTAGTGACTCGGTCACATGCTCCCCCACTTTAGTTTGCACACTCCTGGAGCAAACAGAATGTCTTTTATTGGTTCAATATTGTCCGTATCTTGGTGGTGGTACTCCTTTATTTTCCCGCTGAGATCTCCTTGCAGGGACCATTGGCGGTGTGTTCTCTTCCAATGTTATCGTCAAGGGTAGCTCATATTCTTCCTCCTGGTTATCTTCCTTATTTTTCAGAGAATCTTCTTCAGCTTTTCTGTTGCCAAGAGTTCTTTGGGGTCTTTTGCTTCCAACAGGACATCTCTGGAATACTGGACAGGGCTGGATTTCTCCTCTATTGACTACCAGTGTATTCCCAAGCCCGTCTGCTTCTTCTACTTGGTATGTGTTGTTAGACCTTCTTTCTACAATTTTGTATGGTTTGTTACTCCATTTATCCTGGATCTTGTTTCTACCTCTGATTCCTCTGTTGCGCAGGTAAACTCTTTGCCCAATACTCAGCAAATTTTCTTTTACATTCTTCCTCTTGCTGAAAGTTCGATTTCTACTCTCTGCTTCTGCAGCAAACTTTTTGCTTGCTTGTCTGTGTGCTCTGCTAATAGCCTGCTGGTGATGAACAATCCAATCATCTTGGTCAGCTACATCCACATCCGGGAAAAGTTGATCCATGGGCAGCCTGGGGTCTCTTCCAAACATTAAATAAAATGGAGAGTACCCTGTAGTTGCATGGGGTGTTGCATTGTAGGCGTAGCAGACTTCTTTTAGGTGGTTCGGCCATCGTCTTTTCTGTTCTTCTGGTAAGGTCCTCAGCAAATCATGGAGGGTTCTATTAAATCGCTCACACTGTGAGTTCCCCTCAGGATGGTACCTTGTTGTCCTTGACTTTTTGATGCCATACAATTGGCATAATTGTTTGACCAATTCTGCCTCAAAGGACCGGCCCTGATCAGAGTGTATCCTTTTTGGGATGCCGTATACCATAAACCATTCCTTTACAATTGTCTTGACGACTGTAGATGCTTGTTGATCACGTGTGGGCACTGCGATGGCAAACTTGGTAAACACATCTGTGATGACCAGAACATTTTCCCTTCCATCTGTTGCTGGTTCTAATTGGGTAAAATCAACAGCAACTATTTCCAGCGGTCTTGTAGCAACAATGGTGGTCAATGGTGTCCTTGGTTGTATGTAGGGACCTTTTGCCACTGTACATCTGTTGCAGCTCCCAATCCACGCTTGGACATCTTGTGCTAATCTTGGCCACCAGCATCTTTGACGAATAAGCTGTTCTGTCCTCTCTTGCCCTTGGTGTCCACAGCCCTCATGTGCCCCCTTTAATACAGCTTCCTTGAGTGCTGA
>RDPX01000093.1:1995219-2020665 GCA_003991215.1 Morbakka virulenta | reverse complement strand
CGGGACACACGGCAAACTAAAAACTATTGCTATGTTAATCAAGTGAAAGGGTGCGACAAACTGTGGTTGCTGTTCAATTTTCATTTTGTGCGAGTTCTTTACCTAATTCATCATAGTGAAATGTTCGTATTATCTGCCTATTTTTCTCTGTATCAGCCCTTTCTGACAAAGAAAACTCCTGACTACAAGGAATTAGTCCCAAGCCTTCAGTCCCTAATTCCCGGAAGGGGGAATTGACGCCTTTATGAACACAGGGCAAAACTCACGAGATCGAGAGTAGTCTCCTTTATTAGTTCATTAAAGAGTAATTCGTTTCTGTGATGTTAATCGTAAGAATTTGCTGTGTGTATCAAATTCTGCTTTGTACAAAATCTTTGTATTCAAAGCACATTTATGCAATAATAAAAAAGAGATTGAAAAGCTTTTCCAATAAATAAAACAATAAGAAACTTCAAATGATTTCAAAAATGAAAATCCTCTCCAAAAATTTTAAAAAATGTAAAAACCTCTGGAATTTTGGAAAAATGAATACGAAAAATTTAACAATAAACAAAACAATAAACAAGAACAATTAACAATGATAATTTTCAACGGAATGCTTTTCTCATTGAATAATTCCTTTAGCAGTTCAATTATAGACTGGCCTTACGTGGCCATGGTCAGAGATCGCGCAAATAAAAGTTCCTCTGTGACAGAAATATATCTCAAATGGTGCACATATGCCAAGAGCAAGGCCTCACTATCTCACAAGGTAGATTCATCCAACTGAATGGCAAATTCGCTGTTCTTCAGATATTCACAGAGCTTTGACTCGATATTATCAGCCATCTCGTCAATTCTGCGGGACACAGCATTGTTGCTGAGCGGGATTGACGACAAGATTCCACTGGTATCACGCTCCATCATTGTTTTGATAACTTCCTTCACTGCAGATAGAATCAGTGTCTCTCCAATGGTATGCGGTTTGGCACATTTTGCGATCATCAAAGATAGGTTGTAAGAGGTAAGGTCCTTTTTGTTTTGTTTTCTGTCTTCTGAAAAAGAGATGTAACAGTCGTTCGTTTGGTGTATTGCTCCTTTAATTTTCGGAAAAAAAACTCACTTTCATTGGCCTTATCTTCGTGTTTACTTTCCGAATGTTTGCTCAATCTTGATGGTTTCATAGCGTCGTTCGAAAATACACCTTTACACAATAAACACATCGGCTCCTGTTCATTTAGAGGTGATGGAATGAATTCCAAATTTTACAGACGACACTTTCTCTTGTTTTTAATTCAGGTGTTGAATGCTACGTAAAACAATGGGCGCTATTGGCACAGTTACATCTGTGGTGTTCATCTTTTTTTCTTGGATCATATAATGAGAAAAGAGGAGCTCGAAGAAGCGACACTTACGCGAAAGATCGAAAGGAAGCGAGGCAGGGGAAGGCCAAGAACGAACTACCTAGGAGGCATAGCGGCATGGTCAGGAAAGAGCAAGCTGCAATTGCTAAGAACCGCGAAGGATACAAGTTTGTGGAGAACCATAATTGCCAACGTTCTGGGAGAGCATGGCACCTGAGAAGGAGGATATCTGGCGTTTATCCCCATTGTTTTTCCTTTCAAAAGTATCCAAACATGATCAACGCAGCTAATAAGGTAAACAATGACCTTCAAGAAATAACAACAATGCAAGAGATTGCATGTTTTGAGAGGTTCTTCCCTCGCACATGAATCATTTAGTTTGATTTTCGATAAAAGTTATGCAGTGTCCTACTTTACTTTTGGCAGATTTTGTTATGGTCGTCTTATTTCTAACAGCGCCCCACTACTGCCAGAAAATTTTCCAACGCTTCCCAAAATTTTCAAAACGTCCCCAGGGGGCACTAGCGCCCCCGTTGGGAACCAGTTCATTAGGGTATTAGGTATCCAAACAAGCAGTCCACTTGTCTCCGTTAAAAAGGCATTTGGTTTCTTCAAGAGGCAAATCGTCTTGTAAAATAAAGGTATTCAAATCCCATTTAAAATCACAAACATTGTCAACAAAATAGCGAACCAGCTCACAAATTCTCGCCCATTTTGAAATTTCTGGTCTGTGATTATTGAACTTAATGTGGAGGGGAGCTGTGATATAGTTCCATGTAGTCTACACACAAACTAAAATAAAGAGGCTGTTCAGCAGCGTTGATGACACAAGACAAAATACAGCTGCCCCAAGAGCTATAGGTGAAAATGGGTTGATAATTTTACTAGCGCAGTCGACAAAACGAGAATGGCGCCATTGTGATTTGTAATTGGTGAATCGTTAAGTCTGAGGAAGAAAATTTGAAACGCAAAGAAGATTTTACTAGTAAATCTTGAAGGGTTCACACTGACCTTTTAAACGACCAGAAAGGAGATTCAGGAAAAACATCCTTCAAATTAGGGTGGCCTGATATCATTATTATTTGCTAAAATGATATTGTTGGTTCCCACAAATTTCCTGTCCCAGTTCAACTAACACAAAGGTTTAACACAATTTTGAGTAATGTTTGTCTTTTTTAAGCTCCAAAAATGCTAAACTGTTAATTAATAGTTCGTTTGACAGTATTAAGCAGATTTTTTCGACTGTAACAACATGGTTATATATGTATGGTGGACGACAAAAAAATCAACAGAACTTAGTTTGGAACTGTCGTTTTCATGTTTTCACAATCGTCAGCTAAACATAATAAACATATTTCTCTAGCGTATCTTGTTGTAACTAGAACAAATTGCATAAGATATAAAATTACAAAAGATATAAAATTACCACGGGATCATCGGATTGACCTAATTGGTACAATTGAATATGCAGTAATAAAAAGATTTTTTAATTGCTTTGTCACACCTAGTCCTTTGATTTATAATTAGGTAACAAGAATTTATTGAAGTGTCTACATTTCGCAATGAGTTCACGACGCTTGTTCAGCAGTTCCTGTTTGTTAGCGTAATTAAAGATCTCGAATTTTTCCCGCAAACAAACAGCAACAAATAGCTCTAATATTCTTATCTTATTGAGCACTGTCGATAGCTAATAATTACTTCGATGCCGGTACAAATATATTTATATATATTCTGCTTCGAGCGCTGTCCTACCTTATGGTATTTCCACGGTATTTCCACGGTATTGAAATTATTTAAATTATTCTTGTTCCGAAGAAAGATGACACAGGTCATAGTTTCAATTGTCTGCAGATGCAATTATGTAAAAAACAAGATCAACGATTTCTTGTTGAAACTTGAATACAGCAATTAAAATTAACTTCATTACAGTAAAAGGCTTTTGTGCTGCCACTTGACGGGAACAAGACATCAGAATAGAAAAAACACAAATCAAATGAGTTATTATCAATACAAAAAACAGAGTGAATTGACAAAGCCTTATTTTTTTCTGATTGACTGTAATCGCGTTTGTCTGATATGATCACACTTGTTCCTTTATCAGGCCTGCTGATAAAAATGTCTGGGTTATGCCGTAGGATTTGGAATGCTTTAAAATTTTTCCTTTGCATACGAGAGCCTTTTAAATCCACTGAAGTAACACAAAATGAGTTTGCAATATCAGCGAATGTTGCCATGACAGCTTTTCGGTCATGCTATGATTTTGGTATATGTTCTAGAAGTTGAGCATTTTAATACCTCAAATTTGGCAAAGTCATCTTCCTTGTTGATACTTTCTTAATGGAATACCCAAGTCTTAGCTGTAAAAAAGAACGTACTTTTCAGTTTCTGAGAGTTTGTAACGAGAAAGATTAACAAAAAGTTTTGGAGACTTTAACTTAAAGATCTTTGTGGTAAATGATCTTCTTTCAGTTTGCTCAAATTTCTCGTTGTATTTAATACCCCTATTATTTTCCATGCGGGAATCTATATTTTCAGTATACCCACAAAATCTAATAATATTAAATCATGGCTATTCATTCTTTAACATCGCGTCCAATCTTATGGTATTTGTAATTAACCTCACTGCGCTTATGAATTTCTTCGGAAAGAAATCTAGACTAAACCCCAGACTTTTGTGAAGCCTCATAAAGTAGTATGGATTTTGTTCATCGTTCACCATTATAAAGTCCTGTTGATGACGAAACCTCTTGTTCACTGCTCTTTCTGTGCAAAAGTAATATTTGGGTGGGTATTTTGAAGACAAAAGCCTCAATTTTTTCAAAATCATTATGATATAATATATTAAATTAAATAAGGAATGCTTGTTTCTCCCAATGTCAGCGCTCCCCGGTATGCCTGGGATTGTAATAACATTGACAAGCAAAGTCACACAGGCCCATACCACTGCCATATAAGGAACATGTAACATTAAACAGGACCTTCAGACCTTCAACAAAAATCAAATTTACAAGAATAAAAATAAAACGAACGAACGAACTATTTTACAAAATGCGACTAAACCAATATTAATTACAAGCATTTTATGCATCGCTGAAAGCCACGCGAAAAACAATGAACCCAATATACGGGTGTTTTTTAGTAAATGAAACCTTTATGTTGAGCTTGAAACATGATAGACAACATTTTTGTTTCATTTTCTTTATTTCTTAAACTTCACAATCATATTAACTCTTTCCCAATGGTTACCATACCAGATTGTCTACTATTTCAGGGGAACGCGGGAGATATTGCTTATTCCTGAATAGGGAAATCGGACAAAATTGTGAATTACAATATTTTCGACATTCCAAAAAAGTTAATTTGTATAAATATTCCACACTGTCAAAACAACAAAAATACAATGAAACGAATTAATTTTTAATTTCATGCTTTCACAGGAAATATATTTGAAACCAAGATAACATGGAAGACCGAAAAAAGTGAGACGTCTGTTTCCACTCAAAAAAATCAATCCATATCCCTCACATCAAATTTATAAAGAAGTATTTATTTGTAGTGCAGCGTATGTTGGTAAAACAAAGAGAAATGTACACGTCGACTGAAATGAACACGATAGCCAAAACAATGAAAGTTCTGAACCAGCATGCCACCTTATGAGAAATGTTGACCACGAGTTTAAATGGAAAATTTTAATGTCAGCTTCCCTGAGTACAAGAATCCCCAAGAAACCTGAACCGGCTGTAATTGCCTAAAGGGAACAAATATAAATGAACAGATAGAAACAAACAACCTTGTTATTTTTAGAAGCGGTTAGTGGTATAGGATTTGGGGGTACGAGAGTATTTTTTTTTTAAATCATTTCGTTCTTCCAACTCATATACTACTTTCCATTTAATGGTAATCATTTTTGGTTTATGAAATCATATTTGTTATTTATTTTTGGTTACTCAATCATTTTAAGGATTCTACGTGTTTGTTTATTATAGTGCGTTAATTTTCAGTCAATCATTATATGTAAGTCATCTATTTTAATCCAAAGCATTGTTGATGCACTTTTTAACATCAACATAAAAAGATCTGTAATAATATATAAGGATATATGTAAGGATAGATAGAAAGCATCAAATGGGATAGATAGACAGTATAAAAATGAGGTTCATATAAAACACAGTTTTGATACAATTAGAACACCATCAGTAGAGATAGTTCAGGCTGTTATACAATATTGTGACAACTTGCATGAGAAAAACGTATTAGATTTTTGAGAATGATATAATAGAAACATGTCCAATGCGATAAAGACTTGATTGAATTAGAAGAAAATGAATGCGGTTTTTGTAATAAAGTTCCACAGGAATCTAGTAAATAAAAACAAAAACCTAGTAAAAATAAGCAATGTATTTATGATAGTCAGGAAAAAATAATTGATGATAAAGATATGATTGTTTATATTTTTTGCGGATCCGTTCATCTTTATTGAATTGCAAGCGAATATATAGATTACTATGAAAATAGGCAACAGATTATTAAAAAGTGGGTTTACAGCTGGACGTATCATTTTGCTAACACAATAACTAAAATTAATTGTGAAAACAGAATAGAGATTCACCAGACTCACCTTTCGAAAATTCTGGGAATATTCCGAGAAATAGATTTTATTTTACATAAAATTTCTGAAATAGAAGGCATAAAAAGGATGATAGGTATCAATTTTATTCTAGCATACCTGTACTATTCTTTTGATTTACCATTTGACTATATACCTGTATCTAAATCAAACAAAACTGTTTTAAAAAATACGAATTACCTAAAAAAATATTTATTCTTACTAAGTGATAAGGTATCTAAGATTATAAGAAGTGAATTTGAATATTCTTTTCTATTAAAATTATTCCATACAAAACCTGAAATGTATTCTATCAATTGTGATGATTTAAAACAATAAGGTGTTGTATTTTCAGGTATAATATAACAATATGCAGGCCCTGTTTAATACTTTGAGAAGAAACGACCTAAAGCAGTGTCGAAACGAATAAAAGCATCAAGAGATACACTATGTAAATAACAACATTTAATCTTTCCAAACAGTATTAATAATATATGCATACATAAAACAACCATTTCCAGGCCCAATTAAACCTATCTCTTCTATTGCATTTTGCCATAATAGAATTGGTATCGATGTTAATAACTTGTTAATAATTGTTAAAAATTCACCCAGTATTCTATATGCTAAAAATGATAAATCACTGGTGCACTTTTCAATCTCTGAACATCGATATTTGGATGTAACTTTTGTTGCTTTAAAACTGTCTTTTATGTATTTTGAACATAATTAAGGATTCATCATATANATGTTAATAACTTGTTAATAATTGTTAAAAATTCACCCAGTATTCTATATGCTAAAAATGATAAATCACTGGTGCACTTTTCAATCTCTGAACATCGATATTTGGATGTAACTTTTGTTGCTTTAAAACTGTCTTTTATGTATTTTGAACATAATTAAGGATTCATCATATATACAGTGTATATTAACAAATGAATATGAAATGACATCAACAACAGTGTTCTACCACATTAAAACGTAGGAGCTATCATATAATCAGATGTACGAGTAAGAATAACTCTAACTTTACAGTAAAGTTAGAGTTTTTCTTACTCGTACATCTGATTATATATACAGTGTATATAATTTAACCTTTAAAGCTATTGCATCATGGTTAGTATTATACCAGTTTTTGTATAGCACATAATGGTGTAGTATAATATCTACATCTGAAATGACTCTATCTTGATACAAACCACTAAAGAGCTATCTAATCCGGCAGCCCCGTCAGGCTGAGATCTCCAAATGTCATTTAATTGGATCCAGTTGATATTCTTGCAGTAAAATCACACAGCTTCTTCCCATTAAACCGAACACTAGATTTGTAGAAACATTAAGATTGATATCACTAATCATTCGCTGAATACCGTTACAATTAAAATAATAACGATTATTAATTTTATCTTCTTTAGCACATATTGTTGGTTGACTTGTCGAATTGCATTATTTTCATGTAACAACAAATCATAAACATTCGATATTTTATTTGTTAAACTATCATATATAGCTTCTGAAGAACTACCACGATCTAGTGTATATAGGTCGGTGCCGTATCTTGTATAGTATTACCATAGTAAAGTTTCACTGAGTTTGTCATATACATGTGATTTTAAGTAGCCGAAAGACACCAGCGAGGTATCAAATGTCGAAGAATTATGAGGACCAAAAAGATCATTACTGTTCATATTGATACCACCTTTAATGCTTCCTCCAGTGTCCTTGTCAAGATATTTTCCATTTACATAATCTATAGTAACAGCATCTTGACCAACAACAGGATCATCGACGTCTACGACGCGATGTCCTTTCATAGTCCATCCGTTATGTTGTCAAAGAATAATATCAGATGATGTGATAGCTTTTTCATGATTCCCGTCGTATATTCCCCATCTTTTATATAATAGATTTAGATCTATATAAAATAGCTCTTTATAAATTTTCATTAATCTAATAAATGCAGTAATAACCACATTACACGGACATCAAATTATGAAATTCAGCGTTGTTGCAAACGTAGCTAACTTTCAATTTGTCAGACAATTTAACAACTTCCTTGAGCGGGACCTTTCCAAAGCTATTGAAATATTCAATCATAAAATATGCATTACTATCAAATGAGTTGCTCTTGATCTTTTATTGTCTAAATTGACAACATTATGACCTCTTTTAAAAGGATCTTGTATTTGATCCTTTGAAATCACAGGATTGAAGTTTTTCATCTGTAAATATCTCACCCATTTGGCTATGTCGATACTTGCTAATGGGATATTAACGAATTGTGGTTTTAAATATCGTTTCCAGTAGGGAGATGCTGTTGAAAGGTCAGTTTTTGCTGTTGCCTTTTTTTTCTTTTATTATTTTTTTTCACACCCTTGCCAACAGATGAATCCCAACTGTTAACAGAAGGAGGAGGGAAATATGGCACTAACATATTCGAGTATGGGTGGTTGTTCAATCGATTTCCTGTAATTTTTTTTGTTGCTAGGGGGTGGCACCTTGGGAGAGCTGTAAGCTGGAGATCTATTCTGGAGACCATTACCAGTCAAAGCTTTCATCTACATAGGAACACCTATACTTGCTACCAGTGTCCCCTAAAAGCCACCTCGTTGCTGTGGTGTTGGGTTTCTGTTTCTTCGTTAGTAGAGTTTTGTGTTCAACCAATTTATCGATCTTACCTTGTTTGATCAGGAAACCACCTTTTTAACTGGAACCTAGTATCTTATCCATTCCAAAACTAGAATAACTCTGAAAAGCACCAGTAGCAACCCCAGAAAGTATTTTTGAAACAGCTTTCCTTAATATTGGCAGTGCTTTCATACTAAGGTTCACGAGGGAAGAGAAAAGTCTTCAAGCTCTCTTCACAATATGACTGACCTGGGTCTTAGAAAGTCTAACGTCAACACCTTTACCAAGTGATTCAGCAGGTCTGATTCTTGTTATCTGAGTTACTGTGGGGAAAAGTTTGTCGGGTCCCAAACTACTATGTGATAATCTCAGTACCATGGTTGTCTTATTCGTAATTGCTTTAGCTAGTTTTGCGTTTTGATTCTCAATTAAAGATACTTTATAATCAATGTATTTTTTCATAATAATATAATACATTGGATAAAAATCTCAAATAAAGCTCGAAGGACTATAATTTCATTATTTGAGATCTAATGATTACCTTCTCACCACGGACATTAA
The DNA here is from genome assembly GCA_003991215.1 of Morbakka virulenta. Lineage (NCBI taxonomy): Eukaryota > Metazoa > Cnidaria > Cubozoa > Carybdeida > Carukiidae > Morbakka > Morbakka virulenta. The sequence continues at coordinate 2,011,524 of RDPX01000093.1, read as the reverse complement.
TACTTAATTCTTCACTGTGCAGAACCAGTGGAAATATAGTGTATCTACCTGCTGGATTGTTTGATTAAGTACAATGAAATGATAGTTGAACTGAGCTGTCCGTTCTCTATTTTTGACAGGTGATGTCAAATTAGATCATTCCGAACATTGTTTGAAACGATGCTAAATCGATCGATTGGCCATTTTCAAGCTAAATGCTTTTTATACTCTATCAGTGTTTGGTATGTTCTACTTGGTTCTAAGTTCGCATGTATTGGTATTTGAGGACAGTATTCTCCGTTATTTATTCAAATTTGTGCCTCAGTAAAGGAGAGCTCAGTATTTTTATTTTTAAATGTGTTGAGTGTAAACATATTTAGTTGTTGTGAAATTAGTTTTGTATCATTGACAACCCAAATGAAAACATATTTCGGCTTCTTTATTGATGTTGCAAATATGAATACAGCCGATCGCTGTTGAATACCAGATAAAGTAACAATTCTTTCCCGACCATAACTTCAGGTGTGAGGTTTTAAGATATTTCTCCAGATGCAGCTTTGAATCCATCGAATTAAAGGTTATTTTAGGAACCCAAAGTACACATTAGGGTGTAGAGGTGTTCTAAAGGGGTATCACCCAGTCACAACCATCAGCTGGTCTTCGGGCGATGGACTCACTGCTCCCCGAAAGGAGCCTAACTCTCGCATCTGGCTCCAAGTAACTGTTTGTGCGCAACAGCGGCCACACCCTGGTAAACCGTTTCAGCTGACTGGCCAAACGATGTGTGGGTAATCAGCAATTTATTGTTGGGATAGTACATGCCTCGTACTTTGCGCAAGAACCGCACCAGTGGTGTGCATAGCCCACCAGGGAGACCTCGTAACGAGTGGTCAACCACAGGTGGAAGGCAATGGCAAACCACCACCCTACAATGCCAAGACAATCATGCTTATGCACAGATCACAGTTCAACGATAACAGCGTTAATGGATCTAATGCCCAAAGGGTATCTAGCGCTTCGCTCGGTCGGGATACTCATGTCCGACAGGTGACACCTGACCGTCAGCCAGCTGCTGTTTGGAACCGTAATTCTCTGTGGATTGGAACATGGAATGTAAGGACCTTATACAAAGCAGGAAAATTAGCCAACGTAAAATTGGAGATGGAAAGATTAAAAATTAATATTCTTGGCTTAAGCGAGACGAGTTGGACGGAAGCAGGATGTTCCAACCTAGATGCTTCTAAAATTATGTATTCCGGAGGGGATCAACACCTAAAAGGAATGGACATGATGCTAGACACAGAATTGAGTAAGTGCCTTGTAGGATACTGGCCAGTCTCGGAGAGAGTTCTATTGGTTAAACCGAAGGGATCTCCCTTTGATCTATCTATCATCCAGGTATATGCATGCATTACCGGCAGACAGCAATGACGAAGAAATTGACAGTTTCTACGAACAGCTTGATGAAACAAGAAGACATTGCAAATCGCAGGACATCGTTATGGTTATGGGAGATCTAAATGCAAAAGTCGGCTGCCAACGCATTAAGAATGCGGTGGGTCAACATGGACTAGGGATTCAGAATGCATGAGGGGAGAGATGGGTCAATTGGTGTGAAGCAAACGACCAAGCGATGACAATGACATGGCTTAAAAGCCACAACAGAAGACTTTGGACATGGAGGAATCCCACAGATCGTGTTCGAAACCAGACAGACTAAGTGACCATCAATGACCATCAATGACATAGGGTTGCGAGAGCTGGACACTAACACCAGCACTGGAAAAGTCACTGGAGGCAACATAAATGGGGTTGCTTTGGCGTATGCTACGAATTTCTTGGACAGAACGGGTGACGAATATCGAAGTCCTCGGACGTGTAGGGTAGGAAAAGAATCTCTTACTCGCCATCAAAAAGAGACAGCTCTCCTTCCTAGGACACGTGATACGGAAAGAAGGCCTCGAAGAACTGGCGCTGACAGGTAAAGTGCAGGGAATGAAAGGAAGAGGCAGACCAAGGAGGACATATATGAAGAGCATAGCAGAGTAAACCAACAAGAGCGAAGTGCAACTACTGAGGGCAGCAAAGAAAGGGACCTGTGGCGAAGCATGACCGCCAACGTTCTGCGAGGACACGGCACCTGAGGAGGAGGAGGAAAGTACACATTTCGACATTATGTAACAAGAATTATTAGCAGCTGTTTTATCGTTTCAATAGATTAGATTGTTGTCATCTTCTAAAGCAATATTAATCTTATATTTCTTATTGGGAGCAACTTGACCTTGAAAACTCTCAAAAATACCATATCTCTTGAGAGGTAGACACATGTTCATAATCAGGTTCCCAGCAAGAAGTGTTTTTCTTTTATTAAAACCAAGATTAGTATTCGTTGCTGTATTTATATCTGTATCTTTATCATGAAGCACACTAGGACCAACACTACTTGCGTATCCGTTTAAAAATTCGATCAGATTCTTAATATTTGCACTATGATTGACTTCTGTATTGTCAAATAAAGTGACACCATTTGCATTAACAGGAAGCTCATTACTAAGCCCGTACCCACTATTTATTGTCGCTATGTTATCAGAAACCCCAATATTAGCACCATTTGATGTTTTGTTGACTTGTAGATTGATTTCCAAAAAACGGTTTGCACCAATTGTAAGGAGTGATTTCACCACTACTATCAATTACAAAATCGTACCCAACCTTCCTTTGATATTGACCATTTAGGGGTAGAGCAATTGGCATTGTTAGGTCCAACGATGTATACTCGTATCGTACGCAAAATTATGATGACCTAAATGACATATTTATGTAGTTTAGATAAGCTTCACATACTTTCACATAAAAATTTGTCAAATTCCAATGATAATTCGTCTTGCATTGAAGTACGTGCATATTGTCCTTCAGCTGTGCTTCTTTTTTTGCCTGAATGTGATTATAATATTGTTATTATTTGGTCGGTCACCATAATTCTCTGTAATTACTTTTCGTTTTTGTGGAATTTGGACTCTAGTTTATCAGCAGCAATCTGCCCCATTCTAGATCCAATTTTAGAAGAACGCTCTTCAACGGCTTTTGTTACTAAATCCTTGGTATCTTTAATGTTATTTTGATACGATTTTTCTACCGACAGATGTTAAATTATAAATAAAGCCATCACCAGTTTGCATTTCATTCTCATCATCAATACGCTCACCACTTTGAATGTTAATTTTAGAAAATTTGTATGTATAGGGGTCTTGTATGTGTCTTGTTCTTCCTCCCATTTATGTACAACTAAAGTATGTTGCTTTAACACATCCCTTTCAAGCAAAAGTGTTATGGTAATCACTGAACCGTGTCTCCCTAGACTATCCGGCTTTATGAGAACTTGTCAGTTACTTCAATGGTTTCATGAGATCTGCTTCATTTGTATAACAGATCTGACCTCCAAGCAATTTCGTTTTAATTGATGACTTATGCTTCGGTATATTAGCTAAGAAATTCAAAGTGTTCAATATTTGCTTTGCCTGTGTTGAATACTTCTTTGGATTAAACTTCTTCGTCAACAAGTCTATAAGACTCCGGTTGCCTTTTTCTGCGTAAGCTTTAACTAAATATTCATTTATCAGTTTTGAATAATTTATGAGCACAGCATTCTAATTGTCCTCCCTCATTTCATATGCATTTCTTCGAACTTGCTTTTATCTCCGAATGCCTGGATCAACTATCTTCTTTCCTTATATGGCGATTATAAGCTCTTTACCTCTTTAACAATGTAATCTTTATTTCTGATTCTTCTATTTCTTTCTTATTTTTTTCTTTATCACCCCCTCTTCACAATCTGTCTTTTCAGCACCAAACCTTCTAAGAATATTATTATTAGTTTTTAAGACATTATTTACTTGATCATCATCACTACTAACTAAACTTCCAGGTCGTGACAAACCATATACATCTTCTAACAGTATTATTTCTGCCTGATTAAAACCCCTATTTAGGTCTGCCTTAACAGGGGTTGTCAATTCAAACTTGATGCAAAAAGCTGTATCGCCCTTTGTACCCAGTTCTCTCCCATCATTTATATTTGGTCTTGCTTGAACTGTGCAAGTCTTTGTTGTACTTGGCACCTCCTTAGGCTTCTGTCGTAGACAACTCCTTTCCAGGTGGGTGTGGTAATTGCAAGAGCCTTAAAGTTGCATTGGCAGGCATTTTTGAAGAGGAACTTGGAGTCATCTAGTTGGCCTTTTCTTTGAACCTTGCTCATTGGGAAAAGATCTTTTGAAATGCATCCCTCTTTTATACGAATGACGTTTTCCATCCGGCATAGTAGACGTCTGTGTTTCAGAAGGGTGTGCATGGACAAAACCCTACTCTCTCAAGAACTGTGCTGTTATAAAAACGGGCTTTCTACGTGATCTCAAGGATACGCCTTAGGTAGTGCATGTGAAAACTCCTGATTCATTTCGTGACTGTCCAAAGGCATGCTTTAGCAAGACAGCAAAGAAAATGCAGAACAGCGTCAGAGGTAGGACACAGTTCTGTTTCACTCCGATGTGAATATCGAATAGCTCAAATGCTGTAGCTGCATATAAAACGGTCCCCTTCATGGCTTCATAGAAGGATCTTCTGACGCTGAAGGAGGGAGATCACACGATCTTAGGAAGGACTTTGAAAAGACTGTTGCTGCTCACATGACCAAAGGGCTTTGTGAGATCGATGAAGGCAATATACAGAGCCTTGATCTGCTTCTTGCATTATTTTAGTGCTGTCGGAGAGAGAACACCACGTCGGTGACTGACCTCTTGCAGCTGAGCTCACACTGCAACTCAGGCTCTTTCAATGAGGATCTGGAACCTGGTTGGAATGACTCTAACAAATAATCTGCCTGTGATGACGAGAAGAGATAAATTGTGATAGTTGTTATGATCACTTGTATCGCTTTTGTTTTTATAGAAAAGTGATGACGCTTGCATCTCTCATGTCTTGCAACACAAACGCTTCTTTTCACAGAAGCTCATGGAAGTCTTCAATGAGTATCCCATAGGCGCACTTGAAAAATTCAGGAGAAATGCCATTCCTTCCGAGAACCTCCCTTAGAGAAAATGCATCTAGCCCCTTACTGATTTTCCCTATAGTTGACTCCAGCTTCTCCATGATAGGAAGGATGTGCAGAGCATTCAAGGCTTTTGTGGTGACCAATTCCTCTCCGGAATACAGTTCGTAGTAGTGTTCCACCCAGTGATTCATTCATATGCTAACCTCTGATCTTGATTCTCTCTCCTGTAGTTGACTTCAGAGTAGCCGTCTTCTTGTGTGGCGGACCTATTGCCTGCTTGATTTCTTCCTACACGTCCCTTACCTTTTTGACACTACCAGTTCTCTGTATGAAGGAGCAGAGTAAATGACAGTGGTCATTGGGCCTTCCAGCCTGTTTGACTCTGCTCCGGGCAGCAAGAGGCACCTGTAGATTCTTCTTTGATGGCAAACTATTATTCGTTGAGCTGTCTCTTTTCTTTGAAAAGAGGTAGCTATTCTACTGCTTTAGCTTCAAACAATTCAGCTGACTTGACTTGCTTTTAGACAAAGGTGGACACAGCGGGATTTCAGAGATGGTGTGACCATCTCTTACTGGCATTGCTGTTAAATGGACTGAAAGCAACTGTTTCAGTGCCTGAAAAATTACTCCCGCCTATTCTGAGTCGCCAGTCTTGCATATGTGGATGCAAGGTCTGGATTCGTTTTTCACTCTGTGGAGTTCCTGAGAGTGGAACTTTAGCTTTAATCCACAAGCAAATGGTTAGTATCACAGTATGTGCTTTGCAAGCTACGTGACAACTTAATGTTACCAAGACCTATATATCTGGTAAGCACCACGTCAAGCTGCTGCCATTGTTCAGACCTTAAATGTCTTCAGGAGACCTCAGACTTGGCTTTGTAGGAGTATGTGGTGCACACATTATGGATACAGCAAATCTAGATAAGGCGCTGTTCGTGTTTTTTTTTATATTCCCAGCCCCAGACTGACTCAGACAAGGGGTATATGAGCTGTGGTTGGCACCGATCCTAGGGCTCAAATTTAAAAGAACAAAAACTGGCTGATTGTGATTATGTCATTGATGAGAGTGTCAAAGTCAGCGTAAAGCTTATCCTTTTCTTTTGCCAGGGAGTTTAGTGTTGGTGGAAGGCACTGATTAATCTGACCATTCCTACTGAATTGTGGGGCTACATTTCAAAGAACCATTCAGATCAACCCTTGCTCCCTGTTCTTTTCGCACGCTTTGCCCTGTCAGAAGAATGTAAAGTCCTTTTTACTGATTCTGCCCAATTAGGAGAGTCTTGTCTCCTGAAAGGTGACAATGTTCGTTGTTGATCACAACCACCTTGCGGGTGTTACTTCCTTCTCTTCTGGGAGGCCAGGTTTCATGGTTTGGACATTCAAAGTGCCAGTCTGATAGATGGACTCTTGTTTTCGTGTTATTTTGCCTGGTCCATAATCCGCTGTTTGAGTTTTACCCTAAGCCACACGACAGCCCATGAGGCAGGCAGATCTTGGTGAGATACCTTACAGGCTACGGGCTGTGTACCTTGAGGCGGTTATTAGCTGTCCACTTAGGTTCGATTGCCTCTCCAACTATCAGAAGTTGGAGAGGCAATCGAATCTCCGCCTTTCAGAAGGGCTTATAACAAGCAGATAGCCACTTCCTCTGTTCTGTCGATACTGCGAAGCAACAGTGGTGTTTTCTATTCAGGAACAAATCCTGGGGTTTTGTAGAACCAACTGTAGCCCATGTATTAGATACCCGTTCCCCAACCCATCGATGTAATAAAAGGGAAGAGCAAGTTGACAATACGCCTGGCCACCGTAGCCATCATAACAGTTACCAGAATGGAGTTGAAGACAAGGTAGACCGCCTTGGAGACTCCTGATTTATCTTCATGGCTTACACCTTAAGCCTTTTCCATAACTAACTACAGCCACAAGGCAGTGGAGGTTTTAATCAGAGTTTCCTTTCTCCTAGAGCTGCTACCCTGGGCTGTAAAATTCTATCTGCTATAAGCATCTGGTTTAAATGCGCCAACGAGCGGCCTTTGCCCATTCTCTCACCAGTGAAAGCACTCGGCTTATTGGCTAATGCACACGAACTGGTCCCAGCCGGGAGTAAAGCCAACAAAAATAAAATTAACACAAGACAGATAGTATGATGAAGAGAACCGAGTTAAAATTTACAATAGGAAGATGGAATAAATTGACTGACTTATTGATGATAATCCTTCCCACTGATTTTCTGTAATAAAAAATTTAGCAAGATTGAAAAGATTTAAGGAAACTGAATAAAATATTGACAGTTTACACCACTACAGTCCCTGTCTTCTGTAAAATTGCTCAAAATTATTGATTTTTATTTGGTTTTTAACGTTACTTCTCCATCAGTAACTGGGCTCACTCGATTCCTTTAAGAAGGACTTTGTTGTGGCAGTGAGAGGAATTTTTTTGTTAAAATTATGTATTTTACACATGTGATGTATTTCAATAATTCTTTTCAAGGTCTTTGCTTGAGGGTAAGTGACATGGAACTTTCCGACTTCTTTTCTTTTCTTTTCACAATTCCTTGCAGGTGGTGGCTTCATGAATTCTTTTGTTTCTTACCATGAAAAAAAACCAAAACAGAAAGAACAAAACCTTTGACACTTAACAAAACAACAACTCTTTGTAGTCAATGACGCGTGTCAACCACAAATTTTTGTGTTTCTCTGTTGAGAGAACAACGTGGGTTGAACTCAATTTCACTGTCTTTCTAAATGGGGGAGGCAATGGAACCGATAGGCTATCAATTTGTTGAGAATCACTTGACGCACGAAATAGGGACCGCGGAAGTGGCAGACCTGTACAGAAAATGGGCGAAGGATTATGATAAGGTAGGTTACCGTGATCTTCTGTTTCCTGACCCTGCGACAACCATTTTAATAAACGGGACTTTGCTTTTGTAACCCCACAACTTTCGCTCCAAATTGACATTTATGATTTTAAAAATTAATTTAAATAACAATTTACCAAACAGTAATAAATTTAATCCTTTGTCGCCACAGAAATAATGCCGTGTGTGATACAATTCTAAAATTTGTCTCAAGGAGCGAAAACAATGCCCCTCAGGCACCAATGCCACAGAAACGCTGCATGATCTAGTTTTGTATAATTTAGTAAATATATCACGGCTGGATTCCTGATCAATCGCATCGAAGATGGCCTTAATTGTTTTACTATAGGACCTGTATCTTATTATTAAACTCCTCAGCTATTATGTTAGTATTTCCCCAAATTATAGGCTTGGGTGTGATTTGCTACCCCTATTTTTGTATCTGAAGCACGTGGCCATTTTGGAGGTGTATTTGCTAGTATTTCACTTAACTTTAACTTAAATGATGCTTGAGACCCGGTAAGGCCTGTTTATCAAGCAATGATTTGTGCACCAGCATTGTATGGGTAGTGTCAGTACTAGCACTGGCAATCAGGATCATATTTGGACGGGTGATGCTATCAGATATCTAACCATGATCTGAAGGCATTGACAAAATATACAGAAAGAAGAAGACAATATATATATATATACTACTAAAAACTCATGTTTTCACTCTCATAAAGAGCCAGGCATTCTAAAGGACATCTCATTTTAAAACACTTCAAAGTTTATATGGACCATTATGGAAATAAGGTCAGTTTGACCTTTTAATGTTATCCCTGCCACTTCAATTAGGGTTGATCTGTCATTATTTTTATTTTAACTCAAATTGTAATATTTTTATGCAACATTCTTTTTAGTATTAATTTATACAAAAGTTTGTAAATTAAATTTAAATTGTAATTTATTGACTTTCCAGGCCTTTCTTTTTTTTAAACATTTGTAAACATTTTTCATTTTTGTTTGTGGCAAATAAAAACTTATTTACTTACTTACTTACTTAAGCAGTTACTACACTGTCTGGCAAGTAATTCCCATGTCATAACTAGCCTTTGTGCGAAGGTGGCACTACTGACAATCTGCCTATAATGGTGTTTCTCTAGCTTAGGAAGTTTACTATTGTACTGCATCCATTTGCCAATTCAAAGAAGGGTCTTTCAGTAGTATGCAGCATATTCAGCAGTTGAGAAGCATAGACCAAGGGCAGTCGTGCACAGTGTTGTGGGAGCTGAGCCCCACTTGCTATTTATAAGTTTATGAAGGGTGTTATTCCTTGTTGACACTTTGCCTCGGAGCTTGGTGATGTCTCCTTGTATGATAGGGTGTGGTCAAGAGTAACCCCCAGATACACTGGGTTGGGATCATTTTGGATTTCGTTGACCTTCCCATGTCACATCTAGTTGTCAGCATGCTTCTCTGTTTTTCAGGTGGAAACTACAGAGTTGGGTTTTGGTGGGGTTGGCTTTTAGGTGATTTTCATTGTAGTATATGGACATCCCTGCCAGTGCATCTTCTGTGGTTAGTTCCACATCAGAGAAGTTACTCTTCTGCGTGGTAATGCACAGATCATCTGCGTAGATGAACCTGTTGCAGAAAGATTGGTTGGTCATTTGTGTATATATTGAACAGAGTTGGTGCTAGCACACTTCCCTGAAGGAGTCTGTTTCTCTGATCAAACCATCTGCTGCGCTTGTCATTCAGTACGCTATTTGCTATCTAACCAACGGTTAGATAGCAAAGAGCGGATCATGTTGCAGAATTTTGTGTTGTGAGTGAAATGGTACAGCTTGTTAATCATAAGCCGGTGTTGGATAGTGTCGTAGGTGGCATTCAGATCAACAAAAGCTGCTCCAGTTATGAGCTTCTTTTGGAAGCTGTCTTTGATTTGTTGGGTGAGCTTCAACAACTGACTTTTGCAGGATTGAACATTGAACATCGCTAGGATCCAGGTGGTTGCTTTAGGTCCCATGTTCTTGAGAAATTCAGTCAGGATGTCATCAGGGCCGGCTGCTTTTCCTGATTTGAGGTGTTTGGTGCCTTGGTGGAGTTCTTCAGCAGAGAAAGGGTGAGTTAGGTAAGACATGTTCTGCTCTTGGGATGGCAGTCTGGTGGAGGAGAGAACTCCAGTGTGTCTTCTCCTTTCTATTCTACCAGAATAAGAATATTTATCTTCTGTAGCTAAGAATGTTGACCTGTGCAAGTATGCAACCTTATTTACAATCAATTTATAAAATGTTCCTGTTATATGTCACAACAATGTTGTTTGAGTTAGTTTTGGATCTGGGTTAACTTGGGTCAGAATCCTAACAACTGAGAATTAAAATAGACTGACACATTAATTTTCAATTGTTACAAAGGAAGAGGAGAAGCTCTAGAAAGAGGTAATTACAGAGGATTAAAGCTAATGGGCCAAGTCCTGAAAGTTGTTGAAAGAGTTATGGAAAAACAAATTAGAAGTGAAATAAAAATCAATGACATGCAATTTGGTTTTATGCCTGGACAAGAAACTATTGATGCCGCTTTTATCCTTAAACAAATGCAAGAGAAGTACCTCTGGAAGAAAAAGAAGCTGTACTTTGCCTTTGTGGGTTTGTAAAAAGCCTTTGACAGGGTGCCAAGAGAAGTTGTTTGGTGGGCTTTATGGAAACTAGGAGTAAGTGAATGGCTGATTAAGGTTGTTCAGGCAAGGTACAGAAGTGATAGAAGTTGAGTAAGGGTCAACAGTTCCTATACTAAGAGTGTTGGTGTGGGAGTTGGAGTTCATCAGGGATCTGTACTAAGTCCACTGCTTTTTATTTGTGCTTTGAAAGCACTGTCAAGAGAGTTTTAAAAGGGTTGCCTAGAGGGATTGCTATATGCAGATGACCTGGTTCTCTCCAGTGAGACATTGGATGGTCTACTTGGTAAGTTAGAGACTTGGGAAAAGGGTTTGGAAGGTAAATGTTTGAGAGGGAACAAGGGAAAGACAAAAGTGATGGTCAGTGGTCGCAATTTAGGAATGCCATTGGAGAAAGAAAAGTTTCCCTGTTCAGTCTGTGGGAAGGGAGTTGGAAGCAACTCAATCTATTGTGGTACTTGCAAGTACTGGGTACATAAATGGTGCAGTGGAAACTGACAGAAAGTAACCGTTTTAGCTGCAAGAGGTGCATAGAAGGAGAGGCAACCTGTGACTTAGACCTATGGAAAGTGCATTTGGAGGGTGAGGAAATTGAAGTTGTCCAGTGGTTTTGCTACCTTGGTGACACCCTTGGAGCTGAGGGAGAAGCTGATACAAGTGTAACATCAAGGGTTAACAGTGGATGGAGTAAGTTCAGGGAGCTGATGCAGTTGTTAATCAGCAGAGCTCTGCCATTACCTACCAAAGGTAGAGTCTACTAAGCATGTGTACATAGAACAATGATGTATGGCAGTGAAACTTGGCCAGTGAAAGCTGAAGATGTCAGCTGCATGGACCGAAATGACATGAGAATGATAAGATGAATGTGCAATGTAAGTCTGAAGGACAGGCTCAGTTGTAATGAACTCAGAAGGAGATTAAATCTGGACAGTATTGGCAGCTGTATGCAGAATAGGAGGCTTCATTGGTTTGTCTCATGTGAAGAGAATGGACAAGAATGCCTGGGCAAGTAGATGCAGAACAATCAAGGTGACTGGAACCACTGGCAGAGGAAGACCGAAGAAGACATGTGAGGAAGTGATAAGGCTGGACCTCAAACAAAAAGGTGTCAGCAGAGACCTGGTGAAGGATAGGATAAGTTGGAAGTCGATTTCAAGAAAGCGTCCAACACATGCTAGCGTGTAAAATGGATGTTAAACTGAATATAATGATGATGACTTTGCGAGGGCCATGAGTTTCATATTATCCAGGTTGTTCAGTAAGGGATTTTATACTTCTCTTTTAAAATACACTGACAAGGAAGCAAGTAGGTTGTAAATTACATTGGATAGCCATGACAATTAATTCCATGTTCATTCCCAGCTTTGGTCCTTCAAGGAAATCAATTGCAAATTACCTGGATAAGCTGGAAATGAGCTTTATTCTCAACAACTTTACAGAGGATGCTGTGAAGAACCCACTAATTATTCATGAAATAGGTGATAAAATTATGATATCCTAAGAAGTTTAATGGTAGCAACTGCCAACCCCTCAGAGAAAGCTATGCTGAACTTTCTGAGAAATCACAAAGCTATTTCAACCCCAAGCATTACAAGATAATGAAACAATATGAATTACAGACTAGAGTAAAACATTATTGGATAAATGACAGAGGAAGTGATGATTTTTTTATTTTCAGTGTTGGGTTATTTTGGTTGTAGTTTGTCACATCTAGGTCCTTTAGACTTAATAGACTTTTAATAGCACCCTCGTCTCGACTCTCCAATACCAATAGTTCAATTGTACTAAACTTAGAATGTTGTTATTGTCGCCCTTACAAGAGTTTTTGCAATAGTTCTTCCAGTCTTGTAGTATATATAACCTTTACTTCAGTTAAAACCTTTTCTTAATCATCTTTGAAATTCTGTTGCTGCCTACTTGCATTGTTTTTTTCTTTAGATGTTATGTGATTTGACAAGTGTTCTTTGTGTTATCCTGTCTTCTACTTTTTTTCTACTTCTGTTACCAGTTATTGTAACTAGTTTCTTTTGTTACACCTTGCCTCTCACCACAGAACTCTATTTGCTTCTCTCTAACTTAACTGTTTTTTCCTCCGGGTCATTTCTTGGCTTGTTTTGATTTCATTTTTGGTTACTTCTTTCCTCCATTAGTTGGAGGGTTGTGTCTGAGGCCCAGCTTCAATGTTCAAAAAGGTACTTCATTTGGGAGACTTGTTGTTGACTTGGATGTTGTTGTTTATTACGACCGTTGCTTTTCTTAGTAAATATAGATTAGTTTACCCAAGGTTACGCGCATGCATTTGCAATACATTTCAATATCATTTTTTAATGCGTATGTAGTCCATTTGGTTCCTGTAGTGTTGTAGTGTTCGTAAGAGGAGTCTCGGGATTATCTAGATCTTGGGTGGTGTTCTAGCACAATATTGTTAATGAATTGGTCATTTTCTTGGCAGAAGTTGATAGATCTCTCCCCTGCAGGGTCTTGTTGCCTTGGTCTAGATCGACCAGATACCTGGTTCCATCTGTCTGACCTATTTGGCATTGACGTCTCACACAGTTCGAACGGCATATTGTGATGGAATGTTCCTAAGGTTTTCCTCTACTGTACCATAAAAGGACTAATTTTCTTTCTCAAGGGCATCTGCTTTATGTGGAATTATCTGGATCAGGGATATGTTCTAGGGGGTCGTCTTGAGTCATAAAATTACTACACTGCTACTCAGAGTTAGATATGATACCATAATGTTTGCGTACTCCTTTCCAATTATCATTCTTGGGGTGGCACTGCTTCTGACGCTCCTTTGTACTGGTCCTTTTTCTTCTTCAGTCTCACTTGGAGCGTAAGATCTGCTGAAGAGTCCAGTCTCTGCGTCCGTGCCTATATTTCGTTGTTGCAGACTTTACATGAATTCTCTACCTGTACTGCATGCTGTGGAGTGTTAAACAACATGCAGTGATTAGAATTTCTACCTGCTGATATGAGTGTTTTTAATGTTAAAACGGATTGATTTGTTAAGGGCAAAGAATGTTTGATAATGAAGAGTGGATGTTCATCTATTACTATTTACAACAACCTACTACTATTATTCTGTCGACTTTGTATTGACATGCTGGATATTTTGTAACATATTAGATAGGTCCGTGAAAATCGATCTTGTTTACTTATTTTGTATATGGTTTGAACATGACTTTTGATGACATTACTTGTTCTCAGTTGTCTTTTGCCTGAAAGTAAGTTAGTCTTCTAATCCACCAATTTGCATTACTTGACGTCAGGTTTCCTGTAAACCTTACAGTTTTTCCTTCTCATTCTTCAAGCATCAAGTAAGAATACAGTTTTATTGTTATACCTTCAAACTGCTCATAAATTTCCTACCAGCCTCATCCTTGAATATTCCGACAACCTTTAGTTTTACCCAGATGCTATACTTAAGCGGTGATCCTTAGGGAAGTAGCTCGTGTCAGATTTGCTGTCTACATTCCTCGAGGTGTTTTTGTTAAAATCTTTTGTTTTAATTGTATAGGCCAGATTGTCTGTGGCCGTAAAGAGCAGCTTTGTCCCACACTTGATGTGGAAATCATACGTCTTTCTTTGTACTGTGAAAACTTGTGTCGTTCGGGTAAAAGAGCAGTTTACTTCTATTTGTCGCTTTTTTCTCTCTACCTCAAAGAGTTTACTTTTCTATTACAGATTAGAAGTTTCTAGCACTTGTTTTATATCAGATTGGTCTTTGTTTTGCTAAAAATGCACCACTGTGCGGAAATCATTGAAGAGGAGCCAGGCCCTGCCAGCACTGCACTTTTGTGATTTCAGCAAATATGGACATTGTTTTCCACGTATAAAAGTAACTCACCTGGTTCCAGTAACGAATTATGAATTAACAGAGTATACTTTAGGGCAACATTCTTCATGTATGCAGAGCTTGACAACAGCGTGACTGGATTCATTCTCCCTACCGTCTAAGACTGGTTGCAGAAATGCATCAGCATGCATTACTCCTGACTGCTACGTTTGTCCCACTTCTAGTCATCGGAACTATCCATTCCGTATCCCTCTTCACTCCAGAGTATTTATGGAACTTCATTTTTCCTAAGACTGACCAACTTGCGCCCTACCAAAATACCCGTTTTTGTGAGGACCAGGTAGTCCAAAGAAGTGACACATCGTGAAGCGCTGCCACAATATTGATCCAACGCCAGGAATAGGTTGTTGTTTTGTTAAACAACGCGAAGACTTTCCTGCTTTCTATTGTAAAATTGAAAAATCATTGAAAAGTCCTTCTTAGACTGCTCGATACCTTATTGTAGAATGTCTTATGAGTTTTAGTCTACTCCATTCTCTAGCTGATTTTATTCTTTGCCAGCAGATTTACGGGAAGCTTAATGCCCGTAACTCTAGTCCTTTTGTTTCTTTTGTTTTTCACTTGTTTTAGCTTTTTCTGCTCATACTTCTCTCCACCTAAATTTCGCGATCTACACAGGATTCGTTGGTAAAACAATTTTTATTATGTATATTTTTTGTAAATTTGTTTATGCAGCTGAAACGATTATCCTGTATAAAGATTATGAATAATAATAATAATAATAATAATAATAATAATAGTAGTAATGATAATTTGTCTTGGGTATTGACATTAAACTGCATCCGATTGTGGAGTTTCAACTTGGGCGAATGAGGTTACCCTTTGCCACAACTACCTCCAGGTCACCCTTGAGCAAGGTGTAGTACCTGTTAGCTCTCCCCGAGACCAAGAAATGTCAAGTGGGTATCCGGCGGGCGCTAGTCTGCCTTATGGGTAGAGAGGACTCTTTAGCTTTGGTTGGCAACCCCTCTAAAGATAGTGTCTTGAAAAAAATACCGGTGCTATTGTAACCTTAAATTCAGAAATCCTCAAATAAGTGTAAAAATGTCATAAAATTAAGGCAAGTAACGGCGTGAGTGAGGCTGGAACAACTTGTGAAGGTCTCTCGCCCGGCAGGTGCTCCCTGGATCAGCAGCGGGGTCATCATAGTACTGCTAAGAGAAAGTGGAACAAAGAATTAAACGTAGCTGTAATGGAGTGCTACTTTCTAAGTGATCCAGTGAATGAGGATGGAAAACCTATGCGAGGAAAAAGGCAGAGGATGCATCGTGTTTGGAAGGAAAGAGGTTTATTTGACATCAGTGAACAGAATTTATGCGATCAGGCTAGATCCATAAGGAAAAGCGAGCTACTATCCGAGGTGGAGATTGAAATGATTAAAAGAAGTGTCTTAGAAAAGGAGACAGAAACTGACTTCGTTGTTAACATTGAAGATGTAGATCAGGATAATGATGTAGCACAATATGAACCTTAGCTTGATGTAGACCTACGTGACGATGTCAACTTACCTGAAATGCCAATAGATTTTGATGATGAACACAATGCAAAGGAGGAACAACAGATAATAGACCAAATATGCGCCATGATGAAGGAAACGGATAAACCCTTTTCCCCAGGATTGAAGAAAGCAGACAGAAAAAAGTTAGCAGACATTACCAAAAGTGGTAATGAAGTGATAACCCATGTTAAGACAAACACTACAACTGAAATGAATGACCAGATCTTTGCAACGTCGATTTACATTGCTGGAAAGCTTGGTTTCAGAACCCCAACAAATGAAAGGAGAACACCAAAAGAACCCTGGTGGAAGCGAAGGATTAAAAAGTCAATCGATGAGATTCGAAAGCATATTAATATATTGAAAAGGAAGAAGAACGGTGAGAATGTTAGACGGAATA